>CM053595.1:239754117-239769336 GCA_028646575.1 Pseudocheirus occidentalis
TTGTATAGGAGTTATATCCAATGGAGTGAACAATGAGAAAAGAGAAACAAAAGCCGAACATCAAAAAGAATGATAGCATGCATTGCTTCAGTCTCCATTTAAACTCTGATCTTTCTGGATCTTTCTCTGAATGTAGACATCTCCCCGAAGGAGGATCTTGCTGATGTTTTCAGAGGTCCTGGGACTTCTGAAATACTGATGATTTATGTTGATTCATCAGACCTTGTTGTTGGGTCTATGTTGATTTCACAGGCAGAAGATGAATTTATGAGGATGCTGACCATGTGCATGAATGTTATTGTAGCTTTGTAAAGTTTTGTCTTCCCAGGAACAGAAATTGCAAAGAACTTGAAATGAACTAGACATTGTGAACTTCAATATGATTTGGGCAGGAGCTGGGTCCATTGAAGAGGAACCATGGAAGCTGAGAGCCTGTCTCAAGTCAAGATAAAAAGACCTCTCCTTGGGTATTTAGTGCAAACTGAGAAGATAGCAATTTACTGTGGCTTGGGGTGAAGACCTTTGACCTGTATATTTAGATGTTTGAGTTAATGACTTACTGATTAAGGACGGTTGAAAACTAATCTCCAATTAAGAAGAAAGAAGACTTTTTTGATTGAAGAGATTAAGACAATCTTACCTAGGGGTGGAGAATTTTTGAATTTTGTACTTTGTCTCAATTAAAGAGGCTTGTCTCCTTAAGGATGATTGAGTTAAGTTCTTACTAAATGGTTATACTTTGTTTAAAACTATGTGACCACTTTGGTGAAAACCATGTGGCCATATTAGTGATACATTGCTATGCCATAACATTGTGAAAGCTATACTTTGATTCCTGTGACTGTTTTGTCTTAGTTTGTTACTGAATAGAGAGTTCACTATACTGTGTAATCAGAACCTTGAAGCTGTCCACAGCAGCAGTCCTCTGGAAAGCTGCTTGTGCTTGGCTTTACAATCCTCTAGTAGCTTACACATTCACTGGCCATTGGGACAGAAGTGTTAATTACAGTTTTAATGAACAAATAGATATTTATAGGCAGTCAAAATCTTTGATTATTCATATACTCTGTTCCTTTCTCTATCCATCCACCACTAGCACTGAGAAGTGACTGAAGTTCATTTAGAATAGTTCTAGGTTTATGGCTTTCCATCATCAAAAAATTCCTGTCTAAAGAGCCAACCAGTTGATAATAATTGTATGAAGATTTAGATTGGCTAGTCAACAGAAAGTAGATTCAGTCTATTGGTGGATATGTTCTCAAATTTTTTCTAACATGACAGAATCAGTTAGAATTTATGTTCAGCTGTCATAACCTTCTAGAAACAGAGATTATAGGGCTTCAGCATAGGATTTTGCGAAGTGAAACAGTATATTGATACCACATTTTAATATTCCTTTCCAACAGTAAATTATATTAGCTGAATTGCATTTTTGTGTTTGTAAAAATTGCCAATGAAAGTTTAGTTTTTGAAATCTATTTCCAGTTTGAAATCAAGAAATGACACTACAGAGTTTTAATTGACAGAATTGGCTGAGAAAAGTTGATATGGGAATTTTCAGAGTCCTTCCATCTTTTTGTGTAGCAGGGCTCAAGGCATTTCTTTTTAAAGGCTTCCACTGATTCTCTGTCAACGGATTAAGTCTAAATAAGGTAAGGTCTTCCACTTTTAACCAATAAGTAAAAACACTGGTCTGAAATGTATTTGCTCAGATCCTCAGCTCTTTGTTGGAAGCTTATGCTTCTAATTGCCATAGCCAAACTTATGAAAAGACTCAAATTTTCTAATTTATTTATTATGAAATTTCCTAGAATTTATTATCAAACAACTGACAGCTAATAAACATTTCTTGGAAAACTTCAGGTGAATTGTTTAAGGATTAGAACATTTTCCAACTAGGTAAATCTATTTGAATTATTCAATCAACATTAAGGCTAAATGCCACTTTCCCCAAGTTTTTATTTGAATTTACTAAGAAACCTGAAAATTTGCTCTAGGCAAAATGCATTAATAAGCAAAAAGCAATTTGGCTCTATGAAGCATTACCCAATTTAGATGCTTATTCTGAAATCAAGCATAAGTTATTTCATTTTCATGTCAATTGTGTGAAAGACAGATTTGCTGAAGCTTTATTAAAATGATTATCTCTTTTATCTAATACTTATCCACTTTTTAAAAGTACTAGTTCCTACATAAGTGTTTACCCAACACTATTTGCTCTTAAGTGGTCAATGAGGTGGCTCAGTGGATAAAACACTGGGACTAGGGTTAGGATAACCTGAGTTCAAATACAGACTCAGACACTTCCTAGCTGTGTGACCCTGTGCAAGTCACTTAACATCACTCTGACTTCATTCCCTGGAGGAGGAAATGGCAAACTCCTTCTGTATGTTTTCCTAGAAAATCTCATATATAGTATAGTTCATAGGGTCATGAAAAATCAGACACAACTGAAAAACGTTTACAATTAGTATTCTGGGAATATAGATCATGCTGTCATTTACTTAGAAGTAAGTCAAGTGAATTGGGTTTTAAGTTAAAGTTAATGGAAAAAACTAGTGAAAATTAATTTAAAAGTCTTCATAATTTGAAAAAAAAATTATTTTGCTTGTAGCATGGAATCTGACTCTAATGACCTGTCATGTAGCAGAGATGAACATAACTTCTTGAGGTACAAGTTAACAGAACTCAGACTCTGGACATTTCTAACTTAATGAAAACACTTACAGAATGATCCCAGCAACATATTATTCTATATTGGCATTCCCAAGCCCAGATAAGATTAACACAGAGAGGTTCACCAGTTTACTGAGCATCTTGGGAATGAATTATTTTATCATGATAACTAATAAAAGTGGAATACAAATGACCTTTTGTCTCTTTTAGACTATTCTGTCTATAAGGAAAAAGTGGCAGAGTGATGGGAAATAAGAGGATACTGAGAAGCCCAGGGATTTTCAGTCATTAAACATTAACTTAAATTTTGCTTTTATAAATATGAGATTCTTATTCAGTGACCAATGAGAAAATATACTACAAAAGAACTAAATTATATAATTCTTGATACTTGCATTATGAATCACAGAATCACAGCATTGAAGAGCTTAAGATCTATAAGTTAGTTTCTGTCCATTGACTGCAACCCATACCTGGCATGGAAGGGAAACAATACCTATGGGATAAACAAAATTGAGTATCTAGCCTTTCATTGAAGATCTTTCTTGAAGTTTCTTATGGAAACTTATTCCACTTTGGGGGTAGCTCTAGCTCTTAGAAAGTTGTTATTTTGTTTGTTTTCCCTCACATCAAACACATTATTTTTCAAATCCTGCTCTGCACAATAGACCATAACTCCAGAGAAATAATTAATGAAGTTGTATCCTACCTACTGACAAAGTGATGAGGGATTCAAATACAGATTAAAACATCTTTTGGGGATATGCTCAAGATGGGAATTTGTTTTGCTAAACTCTGAACAATGTTTTCTTTTGTTTTAAATTTTAATTTGTTTTTTTGTTTTTTCCCAGTTCAAAGTAAAAACAATGTTTAGCATTCATTATTAAAAATTTTGAGTTCTAAATTCTCTCCCTTCCTCCCTCCCTGTCCCCCTTATTGAAAAGACAAGCAATTCAACATAGGTTATATATGTGTAGTTATATGAAATATGTTCATACTATTAGTGTTGTGGGAAAAAAATATGGACTCCCCCAACCACCCAAAATCCCTCAAGAAAATAAAAGTTAGAAAATATACTTCAATTTCTATTCAGGCACTATTACTTATTTCTCTGGGGATAGATAGCATTTTTCATCATAAATCCATCAGAGTTATCTTGCATCATTGGGTTGTTGAGAACAGCTAAGTCATTCTAAGCTGATATCTTAGAATACTGCTGTTACTTTGTACACAGTACATTTCACTTTGCCTTAGCTCATGAAAGTCTTCCTAGGCTTTTCTGAGAGCAATCTGTTCATCATTTCCCATAGCACAATGATATTCTATCACAATCACATACCACAACTTGTTCAGCCATTCTGCAAATGACAGACATCTCCTCAACTTACTTTGTATTTCCAATTCTTTGACACAAAAAAGAGCTGCTACATTTTTGTACATGTAATACCTTTTCCTTTTTCTTTTTTCAAATGTCTTTAGGGATAGAGATCTAGTAGTGGTATTGCTCTGCCAAAGGCTGTGCATGGTTTTATAGACCTGTATCAGCAAGCACCCTAGTATACCCAGGATGGCTGCTAGCACAGGTTCTTACATTTGATTTTCTGAAGGAAAGCAACTCAAAAAGGGTTAACAATCTTTCTTTAATCAATCAAACACATATCATTTACCTTGTTCAGGGAAAAAAGTTAGTACTCTGAACTTCAGAGAATACAAACACAAGTTACAAGGACAAGTTACAGGCAGACAAATAAACAAATCAGCAGATGGACTTCCAACCGTCTGATCATTACATCCATAACTAGTCAGTTACCAGAGAGAGAAGCATCAACATCTGGGTTTTCAAAGCCAAGGGCCTCAACAGCTTCCCAGAGTCTCGTCTAGCCAAATCACACAAACTCTTCTCAAAGTGAGCCTCAAACCAAAACCTCACATCAGCAGTATATATAGGCTTCTCCTGGATCAGATAATGTCACAAATCTCTTGACACACTGCCCAATCACAAACTAATAAGGTGTGGGCATTCCTGAAGAACAAGCCTCCCGCCACAGGCTCCATGTGACCACATTCAGCTTATTAAGGGGCAGAGAAGATTCTCAGAGCCACTTAAGCCTATCAAAGGGCCTAGGGGCAGGGAAGATCTTCAGATTACCAAAAGAAGCCCTTTGGGTATTGTTTCAAAGTACTCTCCAGAATTGTTGGATCAGTTCAAAACTCCACCAACAATGTATTAGTGTTCAAATTTTCCCACATCTTCTCCAACATTAATTTATCATTTTTCTGTTTTGTCATGTTAGCCAATGTGATTGATGTGAAGTGATACTTCAAAACCATTTTAATTTGCATTTCTCTAATAGTGACTTGGAGTATCTTGTCATATGGATATAGATAGTTTTGATTACTTGATCTGAATACTGTTCATTTCTTTCCATCATCTATCATTTGAGGAATGGCTCTTACTTTATAATTTTGACACTGTTCTCAATATGTTTGAGAAATTAGGCATTTATCAGAAAAATTTACTTTATTTTTTTCACAGTTATATTGTTAACTGTATTTCCCTCAATCCTAACTCCCCATTTATTTTCTTCTCACTCTCCTATCAAACTGTTCATCCTCAAAAAAGTTTTGCCTTTCATTACCCACTTTCCCAATTTGCCTTCCTTTCTATCACCAACCCCTTTTCTTATCAGCTTCCCCTTCCTACTTTCCAGTAAGATAAGATAGATTTCTCTACCCAATTCTTATGAGAATAAAGTTCAGTCCCACCTCCTTACTTGTCTCATCAAAAGCTTTTTCTTTCCTCTTTTATGTGGGATACTTTCCTCCATTTCACCTCTCCCTTTCCCTTTCTACAAATTCATTCCACTCTCATCCCTTAATTTTGCTTTCTGTAGATATCATCCTTTCATAATCAACTCAAACCTGTTACCTCTATTTATATATACTCCTATCTGCCTTAATAATGAGAAAAATGTCATGAGTTACTAATATCATCTTCCCATGTGGAAATATAAACAACTTAACCTTAATAAGCCCCTTGTGATTTCCCTTTTCTGTTTAACTTTTAAAACTTCTCTTGATTCTTATATTTGCAGGTCAGATTTTCTATTCACCTTAGGTCTTTTCTTCATGAAAGATTGCAAGCCCTCTATATTATTGAGTATCAATTTCTGAACCTGAAGATTATACTTAGCTTTGCTAGGTGATTCTTGGCTAGGACTACCAGCTCCTTTACCCTCTGAAATATCCACTTCTTTACTGCCCTCGAATACTTTAATTTAGAAGTTGCTAAATCTTGTTTTATCCTTTCTGTGGCTCCATGATATTTGAATCATTTTTTTCCTGGCCACTTCCAAAAATTCTCTTTGAACTGGAGCTATAGAATTTGGGTATAATAATCCAGGTATTTTTCCTTTTGGGATTTCTTTCAAGAGGTGATTGTTAGATTCTTTCATTTTCTATTTAATCCTCTGGTTCTAGAGTATCATGGTAGTTTTCCTTTAAAATTTATTGAAAGGTTATGTCTAGGCTCTTTTTTTCATAATGGCTTTCAGGTAGTTCAAAAATTTTCAAATTATTTTTCCTGGATCTATTTTAGAGGTCAGTTGTTTTTCCGATGAGATATTTCACATTGATTTCAATTTTTTTCATTCTTTTTGTTTTGTTTTATTGTTTATTAAATTATCATAAAGTTATTAGCTTCCATTTACCCAATTCTAATTTTTAAGGAATAATTTATTTCAGTGAGATTTGGTACCTCTTTTTTCATTTCACCAAGTTTGCATTTTAAGTTTTTTTTTTCTTCAATGAATTTTGTGCTTCTTTTTTCATTTGGCCAGTTCTGCTTTTTAAGGCATTCTTCTCCCAATTGACTTTTGTACCTCTTTTACCTTTTGGCCTACATGTTTTTTCAAGATATTATTTCATGTTTTAATGCCTCCTTTACCAGGCTGTTGACTCATTTCCATAATTTTCTTGTATCACTCTCATTCACGTTCCCAATTTTTTTCTAACTCTAATTTGATTTTCAAAATCTTTTTTTGAGCTCTCCCAAAAATACAAGTAAGGTGGAATTTTTATTTTCATTTTTTATTTTCCTCTTCTTGTTGTTTTCTAGATTCGTGCTAAATTGCAAACATCTGAAGGATTAATTGCTTTGGAACCCTGATAATTCACAGCTGGACTGAATCAAGTTGGGTGCATGCCTTCTGGCTCTGAACCAATCAGTGGCTAAGTGTTATATATTCTGGGAGGTTGGCATTTTGCTTTGAGGGTTTCCTCATGTGAAGGATCTGTTGTTTTCCTGGTTGAGATTCTGAGTAACTATGTTTAGAGCTCCCTAACTACTTAAATGTCTATGCTCTCTAGATCCAAGATGTATGCAAAGTGTATAGCAATATTGCTTTACTCAGACAGTTGGAGCCTTGTCTGTTGATCTTTGTGCTAATTTCACTTCTTGTATTTTCTATATTCACTACTTTCTCTGTAATTAAAAGTAGGATTGTTAAACCCTTTTTGAGCAGTGCTTCCTTTAAAAGCAGATCAAAGAACCTGTGCTAGGAGACCATACTGGGTATGCTAAAGTGCTTGCTACTACACCCATGGCCTGAGACCTATTCATATTTTTCTTGGAGGATTTGGATGTTGGATATTTGACTTTTTATCTTCTTCTGAATGTGTGTTTTATCTTTCTTGTCACCATAGTAACTTCCTGCAGTAATCATTTTTTATGTTGTTTTCTTGTTTTCCTAGCCTATCAATGCAATTTAAATTCTTTGTTAATGTAGGTCTCTGCTTCCAGATTGGAGGGTATACATTTCCATATTTCAGGAGCCTTGTGCAGCTATTTTCAGAGGTACTTCTAGGGACCTGTAAGTTTTCAGTTCTTCCAAGGTGCTATAATCTAAGGAGAGCTGTTTCCTACTCTCCTGACCTGTGAGTGTCCACAGACACTCTTTGATGCCATGAAACTGTGAGGAGGGTCACTGCTCCACTGTGGACACAAGCATACATGCTGGTGTGCTAGTTAGTGCTCCTCCTCACCCTAAGAATGCTGCCCATGTCTTCAACCCTGATCCAAGTATTGGCAAAGCAGCAGAGTCCTGCCTCAGGGCCGCAAAGAGACCCCTGTAATCTCCTTCTGATCAGTTGTTTGACCCTTACCATTTCTGGGCTGAGAGCTCCAGAAGCAGATGCTATGACTGCTGATTCAGAGACTTCCAAGTCCTACTCCTGGTTTGTTGGGGGTCAAGGCTGTGCTGGTCCAGCCTGTGATGGACTGCATCACTCTCACACTCTGGTACAACAGACCTTTCCTGATGACTTTCTAAGTTGTCCTGGGCTGGAAAATTGTTTCCTTTTATCTTTTTGTGGGTTCTGCTGCTCTAGAATTTGTTTAGACTCATTATTTAAAGGTATTTTGGAGGCTTTGGGGGAGACCTCAGGTAAGTCTCTGTCTTTACACCATCATCTTAGTTCTGCATAAGTTAAACTTATCTTTTATACCTACCAATGATAGATAATTCTTCTGTTCTTTAAGGTCAATTACAACAGTTCTAATCTCTTCTACATAATGTCCCTTTAGATACTTATGAGAGGTTATCTACTTCCTCCTCAGTCTTTAGGTATTTAAGCCAAACTTTTGTTCCACAGGTCCAGCAATAGCATGAAGCTAATGCCATTCACCACCCTCTTTCTTTTTACTTTAGTCTTTGCTGACTGGAATTTACTCAAGTGTGGCACACAGCACTGAATATTGTTCTCCAAATGCAGGTTGATGAAGTCAGAAAAAAGTGGGATGATCAAAGCCTTATTCAACAAATCAACACATATTGAGGAAATACCTAATATAGTTCAGGCCCTAGAAATACAAGTACAAAGGAGGAAATATGCCCAGCTTTTCCCTTATTTGAGAAGGCAGCATATACATACAATATAAAAAGTATGGGTCTGACTTCTAATTTCTTTGATATAGAGAATTTGTAGTGAAGCAATCCCCTGGAGCGATGCAGGTCAGCACCCTTTTTATCACTTTGCTCTTAGACATTTGCTTATGGCACTAAGAGTACTTACCCAGGGTCATAGAGATAGTAGGCATCAGAGATAGTAATCCAAAGATAGTGTCATCAGAAGGTAGGAAGATCTGAATATTTCAAACTTCAAAGCCAGAACTCTGTTCATTAGGCAACATTGCTTCTTTAATCCCTCTGATACAAATATATGCACAATTAATGCAAAATAATTTCAGGAGAATAAGGATATATCCTGTTCCCTTAAGAAATGAAGCAATTTTTCATCATGTTGATTTTCCTTTACTGCTAAGAATAGTTATAATTGTTTTGGGGGGAAGAGAGAGGGAAGGAAAGGGAGAAGGAAACTGAATGGATTTTATATTTCTCAATAAGCAAATAGATCTTTCAATCACATGACTGGTAAAATGATTTTATGAAGCTGAAATTTACTCTGCTTTTTGCATTTAAAATTCAAAATTTTTAATGTAAAAACAAAATGTACTAAGTCTACTATTGTTGGTGTCTTACTTTCATGTTCACAAGTAAATGTGTGTGTGTCTGTGTGTGTGATTTTGAGACAGTAGGTAAGCTGATCATTTTTCATGCTCAGTAAACAGGACATATTTACCATCTTGCTTGTTGTACTCGACACAATTTATTATTATTATATTGCTGAGCAGCAGATCACTTTGACTTACTTTATCAAGGGAAAACATTATCCCTTGTGGATATAATTTTGCTTCTTACTCAATTAATATAATATTTGATAGAGTATCAGTGTGGAGAATCACATGAAATAAATGAAATCCCCATTCTTCTTCTAGAAATGAATAACTGTGACTTTTAAAATGTCATTTGAAATGGCCCAGAGTTAAAATACTAGGTACATATCAATCTGTGTGTATAGACATACACAAATCTATATGCACATCCACTTGTGGATGAAAAGGGATATAAAGGGAAAAAATAAATAGGGGCAGGAGGTAAGTGGAGAATGAGGAGTAAAAAAATTATGGTATTGACAGAAGCTATCGTATCATTTTTTACACTTTCCTGAAATTAAATACCTGAGCCATCAGAATACATCTTTTGGTGTGTGAATTCCAGTAGGAATATTTTTAAAACATTCACGTCCAAGTTTTAGCACATTTGCTATCTGTGACTATACCTGGTAGATCTTGAATGACTGTCAATCATTTGATCTATGATATAATTCACAGAAGAATGACACCCCAAGTGCTAAACTTCTAGGAATGATGTTATAGCAACAAGAAGGCAGACTTCCAGTCCTTTCTAACAGTACCAGGAACTGTTATTTCCATGCTGTCTGAGCAGTTCTCTCAGCTGTGAACACTAGCTTCAACTCATAATTCATATCCAAATATTTGGTTGCATTTTTTAAAAAAAGGCTTTCCCGGTTCTGTCAGTATCTTAATTACATGCCTTTCATCTGACTTCCAGAAGGTTATCCAGACAACTTATTCCTTTTCCAAGTAGGGAAGCAATCAGCCTTTACCCTGGTGCTCTTTTTTTATACATGGGATTAAAAACAGACTAATAGCAACAGCAGCAGCCATAACTTTGGCTGAGCAGTTGCTATTTACAAGACATTCTGGCAGATAAAAGACGTTATAGACATGGGTAGCTGTCAAGATTATAATTTCCTCAACATACTTAAACAAATATGGAAAAGTTGTGGGTTCGGAGAGTAGGAAGAATAATTAATTGTCTTTTGGAGATGTTGCTCATGAGATGTTTATAGGACATGCAATTTGAAATGTCTAAAAGGCAGTTGGGGGGGGCAGGTAGGTGACACAGTGAAGCACTGTGCCTGGGTCTGGAGTCAGGAAGACCTGAGTTCAAATCCTACCTCAGATACTTGACACACTTACTAGATGTATGACCTTGGGCCAGTCACTTAACCCCAATTGCCCTGCCTTCCTCCCTCCAAAAAAAGAAAAAAAACCCAAACCTCCTTATAGAAGGCAGTTAGGAATGTAGGATTATAGCTCACAATAGAAATTGGGGTTTGATATATAAAGCTAAGAATAATCTGAACAGAGATGGCAATTGAATCCATGGGAGCTAATGAGTTTGTTCAATGGAAGAATTTGGAAGAAAAAGACAGAAATTTATAAAGCGATGCTTTTGGGGAAAATCCATAGGTGGCCAGCTTTCTGGGAACTTCCAGCTAACACAGTTCCCTTACCCACCTTGTCCAGTTGTATTTTCACTAGTATCCCTCAAATCACTAGTCAGGGTGGGAGAATTGGAATAATTGTTGCTTCCCATTTTCAATCCTATGGTCCTCCTTTGTTTCCATGATCCAATAACATCTCCTCCATTGAGGGTCATTCAATTTATATTCATCACAAAAATAAGATTCTGTGTCTGTCTTCTATCAAGCACTCTCATTTGAATGAGTTCATTGGTTCTTACTTTTTCTCTCTTCTCCAAAACCTGACCTCTTGCTGCAGCTGATATATATATATATATATATATATATATATATATATATATATATATTAATATTCTCTCAAACACCATAGCCTTTCACTCCCTCAAATTTCTCATTTCCCATTAGCCACTGCTCCACTCCACCACAACACACAGAGATTGTCACACTCTTGATCTTGCCATCATCCACAAGTATTTCACTTCTGTCATCATGAATTCTGAAATTTCCTTATCTAATAAATATTTGTTGCCACTTTCTTTTTCTCTCAGTCCAAACCCCAATTCTTGTTCTTCATCCTCACCATGACCTCCCATCTTTTTACCTGACAGTTCTCTCCTAAACCATCATCTTTATTCTAGCTATGCTCCCCCTTACATTCTTGATTCCATGGTGAACTAGTTCTACAATACACTCTTATATTGAGTCCTTTGTCACCTAATCCTTATTGCCAATCTTGCCCTGCCAAGGCTCAGCTTTGAATAACTCCCGCCATCATCTTCCTTCAATTCTACTCATCTGCTGCTAAACAAAGCAGGAGAAAATCATGAATCTATTTTGACTGAGTTCACTAAAAATTTATGTTATGGTATTTCAATTTAGCTCCCAGTATTACAAGGAAATCTTTTGTTTTAATATACCCCCCTCATAGGTTCACAATCTCATTCATCACAGTGACTTTTGCAACTTTTTCGTCACTGGGATCAAGCTTCCCCTCCCTCTCATCTGAAAACTCTGTCTCATATTTCACTAAAACTCATGAGTTTATTTGCTGAAACCTCCCTCCTATTCCCTTCAACTCATTTCACATCATTCGGATGCTTTCTGCCACTCTCTTCTCCAACTTTATTTTACATAAAAAGCGACTCTTCTTGCCTTAGCAAAGGCCTATATACATGCAAATGATCCAATTCCATCTCATTTTCTCATCAAATTTTCTACTGTATCATAGCTATTCTCTCATTAATATTTAATCTTCCTCTGTCTACTTGTTTCCCTTTTACTTACAAAGACACCTATGCTATCCTCCATCGAAAAATTAAAAAAAAACTCTTCATCTTTCAGACTTTGCAAGCTAGATATAGTGCCACATATTTCTATTCCCTTTTGTAGTAAAACTCCTAGAGAACAACTTCTACAACTGGTGCATCTTCTTCCTTCCCTACCATTCTTTTTTTTATCTCTCTGAAGTTTGGTTTCTGACCTCATCATTAAATGGAAATGTTCTCTTCAAGTTATCCATGATATGTTAATTGACATATCTAATGGACTTTTCTTGGTCATTTACTTGTTTGACTTCTATACAATGTTTGATATTGTTGAACACTATCTTCCCTTCTATACTTCTCTGTAGGTATTTTGTGACACAACTCCATCCTGGTCCTCTTTCTTCCTTTATGATAGCTCCTTATCAGTCTAACTAACTATCAGTCCACTAACTATAGGTGGTACCTAAGGCTTTGTTATGAGCTGTCTTCTCATAATATATTCTTTCATTTTGTGATGTCATCATCTCCAAGGGATTCAATAATTTCTTTGCTAATGATTCCCACATATTACATCCATCATTATTGTCTCTCCTAAACTCTAACCTACCTTTACATCTTCAGTAGCTTCCTGGATATCTCAAAATAGGCAGAATATCAGACAGAGTGGCAATATCACAAATATTCTCTTTCTTAGCTCTGCTAGAGCTTTTCTCTGCTCCTTCCTTTTGCACCCTCCCTGTTTCACCCTTCCTATTCTTCTCTTTTGGTAAGCTCCTCCCACTTTGGGTTCCATGTGATGAGGTTAGGCCTATTAAGGGCAGGGAATGTCTTCAAATACCCTTAAGCCTATTAAGGACAACACTGTTTCCAACAGAGACTCTTGATATCATCAAAAGTGAGGCTCAAAGGCACTTGAATAGCTGAAACAAGCAGCAAAGTACTACTTTGTTTGCCATCTACCTAATTCTCCTATTACTGCATGACAGAACATCATCCTTTAACTCACCCAGGCTTGCAACTTAGGGGGTCATACTTGACTCTTCATTCCTTCTTACCTCTCATACCTAAATACATTGCCTAGTCCTATTAATTGTACCATCATTAAAAAGAAAAAAACCCCTTTTTCTCCTGTGACACTACCAACACATTGGTAATAGCCATTCTCACCTCATGATTGGACTATGTCAACAATCTGCTCCTCTGTTCTCTCTGTATCTAGGCTCTGACAAGCTCAGTCTACCCCCTATCCAGCTGTGAAAGTGATCTTCCTAAAGCTAAGGCTGAACATGATACATCTCCCTTATCAAACCACCACTAAATAAACTCCTGATTCCAGACACATATAGGATAAAATCTAAAATCTCTTTTTGCCATAAAAGACTTTTCAAAACCTGGGTCCTGCCTATCTTTCTAGTCACCCATACTTCTCCCCTTTTCTTCCTCCCACTATGTACTCTGAGATAGAGTGACACTGTCCCCCTTGTTGTTGCAGTTCTTGACTTCAGGCATTTTCATTGGCTATCCTTCATGCCTGTCCTTCTCTCCATCCTCATCTTGATCTCTTGACTTTTCTGTCTGCCATCAACTCACAGTAATATTCTTAACTTCTTATGAGAATTCTTCTTGGATCTCACATAGTATTAATAACTTTTTCTATTGATGAGTATCATATGATACTGTATATATGTCTTTTTATTTCTTTAGATAGAGTTGTTTGTTGCCTTCCCCACTAAATCATGAATGCTTTGAGAGAAGGGAAGTTTTTTTTTACCTTTATTTGTTAATTAACAGTGTCAAATGCTGCAGAGAGCTTCATAAGCATGATATTTGGTGAAAGATTATTTGATTTGGCAAGTAAGAAATTATTGGCACCTTAGAAGAGAACAGTCCCAGATGAATGATGAGGTTGGTGACAAAGATTACATGCAGTTTAAAAGAGAATGAAAGAAAAGAAAGTTAGGTCACTTAAAGCAGAAGTTTTTTTCAAGGAATTTAGTTGATAAAAGGAAGAGAAATATAAGATTATTACTAGAAGGGATAATCAGAACTGATAAGAAAACTGTAATTTTTTTGTTTGCCTGTTCCTTTGCCTCTTTTAGGATGGTGTAGTGTGCATGTGTTTTTTCCACCAATAAGAGCATAAATGAGGGAAAGATTGAAGATTAAAGAGTATGAGTAATCTTAATGGAGATTTGCTGGAGAAAAGAGTAGGGGTGGAATCAACAATATGTGTAGGAATGTACTTTTGTCTTCAGAGATTGGAATGAAGGAAAAAAACATTGCTGAGGAATATCAGAGAGACATGAGATATGTAAGACCAAAATGGAAACTCCCCAAGAATGGCCTCATTTTATTTTCTGGTGAAATCTGGCTTAAAAAGCAAGGACACATGTGTTATATTATAAACATATAAAGTAGTCTGAAATTGAAATCAGGACAATCCTGATTTCATATCCTTTTTTATTATTATATTAACTTGATTCTTCATTAACTCTGACAATGAAAAATTCAGTGTACCATTCTGAGATTCAATTTTCTCATCCATAACAAGGAGAATATAATAAATTACAGTTACTGATTTTGCAGGATTCTTGTGAGGATGAAATGAGATAAAGTTTATAAGGAGTTTTGAAGCTTTAAAACACTACAAATATCAGTTATTTTTTTCTACTGACAAATATTCATTAAATATTTCTTATGTATCAACAACTATGCTCAGCCTTGGGGGTTCAGAGGAAAATAAATGAAATAATCCTTATTCTTTTTTTTTTGCAAAATTTTATTTTAGACTCAAACCCACAAAACACAAATAGACAATACAGAAAAGAAACAAAACATACCATAAACTTATATATTGGAACTTAAATATCAAGTTAAAAAAAATGCATGTTGTGTGCATAGCAGAAGATAAGAGAGAATTAAAATATACGTGACAATACATTTTCATTTCAAGAAAACCTATATGATAAATAATATTTGTTGGTTTGAGAATTATAAATCTTCTATTTGCTTCTTTGTGAGTTTTCTTTTGTTCTCTGCTGTGCACTTTTTTTCTTTGTTCATGTTTTTCCTCCCCCAAACTCACCCC
>CM053595.1:239769836-239786497 GCA_028646575.1 Pseudocheirus occidentalis
AGCTGTGAAACCTTGCTGCTTCTATGCTGCCATCCTGGCTCCACCCCATCAATTTTTTGTAATTTGATTGGTATTCATTAAATAGGTAAATTAATGTAGTTAAAATTTTCATTTTTATTATATCACCTTAGCCTCACCACAAGCAACTGATGTTTTTCCAATTATTTAGATCTGAATTTATTTGTGTATAAAGTGTTTTGTAATTATGTTCATAAAGTATCTTGGTTTGTTTATGCCTATATACTCCTGAATATTTTATAACATCTAGAGTAACTTTCAATGGAATTTCTCTTGCTATTACTTGTGTTTGGACTTGATTGGAAATATATAGGAATGGTGAGAATTTGTGGGGTTTTTTATGTCCTGCAAATTTGCTAAAGTTATTTATTATTTCAAGTAGATTTTACTTAATTCTCTAGTATTCTCTAATTACATCATCACATCATCTGAAAAGTATGAGAGCTTAGTCTCCTTGTCTATTCTAATGGCTTCAATTTCTTTTTCTTCACTTATAGCTAAAGCTAACATTTCTACTACCAAATTGAATATCATGGGTGATAGTGGACATCCTTGTTTCACCCCAAATGTTACTGTCAAGGCTTCTACCTTATCCCTATTACATATAATGGATTTATGTAGATGCTACTTATCATTTTAAGAAAGATTCCATTTGTTCCTGTGCTGTCTAGTGTTTTTGTTAGGAATGGGTGTTATATTTTGTCAAAAGTGTTCTCTTCATCTAATGGAATAATCACATGGCTTCTATGAGTTTTGCTGTTGTTTGATCAATTGTGCTACCAGTTTTCCTCATATTAAACTTTGCCTTGCATTCCTGGAATAAATTTTGCCTGATCAAAGTCTATGATTCTTGTAATAAGTTGTTCAAATCTTTTTTTTCTAATATTTTATTTTATTTTTTAAATTTCATTTATATTCTTGAGGGAAATTGGTCTACAATATTCCTTCTCTGTTTTGCAACTTCCCAATTTAGGTATTAGTATCATATTTTCACAGTGAAAAGAATTTGGTAGGATTCCTTCACCAATTTTCCCAAATATTCTATATAGTATTTGAACTGCACTACATTGTTATCCTTTTCAATTTCCTTTTATGAGATGGGGTTATTTAAGTATTTTACTTCCTCTTCTGTTAATCTGGGCAATTTATGTTCTTATAAATGTTCATAGATTTCTTTAAGATTTTCACATTTATGGGCATATAAATGGGCAAAATAATTCCCAATTCGTGTTTTAATTTCCTCTTCATTGGTGGTGAAATCACCCTTTTTTATCTTTCATGCTAGCAATTCGGTTTCTCTTTCTTTTTTAAAACAAATTGACTAAACGTTTATCAATTTTATTGTTTTTTTCATAAAGCTAACTTTTGGTTTTATTTACTAGTTCTATAGTTTTCTTAACTTCAATTACATTAATCTCTACTTTGGTTTTCAGTATTTCTTATTTAGTATTTAATTGGGGATTTTCTATTTGTTTTTTCCCAGATTTTATAGTTCTCAATTCATTGATCCGACTTTTCTTGATTTTATACATGTAAGCACTCAGAGATATAAAACTTCTCTTAAGAACTGCTTTGCTGTATCCTATAAGTTTTGGTATTTTGTGTCATTATTTTCATTCTCTTGAATGATATTATTGATTATTTCTATGATTTGCTGTTTAACCCAATCATTCTTTTTTATATTGATATGTTTATTTACTTTTAGTTTATAAGATTCAGTTCCACAATTCCTTGAGTTTCAAATTTTCTCCCCTCCCTCCCCTCAACGCCCTCATGGAAGCATGCAGTTAAGTATAGGATCTGCAAATACTTTCACACTGGGCATTATTCTGGTTGTATAGAAGAGTTGTAACCAATAGAGTAAACAATGGGAAAAAAGAAAGAGAACAAAGCATGAAAAAGAATGATAGCATCGAGACTGATTCAGTCTCCATTTAAACTCTGTTCTTTCTAGATATTTCTCTGAATGTAGATATCTCCTTCCATCCTGGGACTTGTGGAGTTGTCTTAAAACTATACGTTACTGAGAAGAGTCCAGTTGTGTCACACATACAATATGTCTGTGATTGTGTACTAATTTTTCCTGGTTCTGCTCCTCTTACTTAGCATCAGTTTATATAAGCCTCTCCCAGTGAATATGAAGACCATCTCCCCCCCATTTCTTATACTATAGTTGTATTCAATTGCATTCATACACTACAACTTGTTTAGCCATTCCCCAATGGATGGACATCTGGTTAATTTCCATTTTTTTGCCAATACAAAGCAAGCAGCAATAAACATTTTTGTACATATGGGTCTTCCTCCCACTTCTATGATCTCTTTGGGATACAACCCCAAAAGTGGTATTACAGGGTCAAAGGGTATGCAATTATTTATAACCTTTTGGACATAGTTCCAGATTGCTCTCAAGAATGGTTGTATCAGTTCACAGATCCACCAATAATGCACTAGCATTCTAATTTTTCCACACCTTCTCCAGCATTGGTCATTTTCCTGTTTTGTCATCTTAACCAATCTGACTGGTGAGATGTGGTACCTCAAAGGGGTTTTGATTTGCATTTCTCAAATCAATAGTGATTTAGAAAATTTTTTCATATGCTTATAGATATCTTTAATTTCTACCTCTGAAAATTGCCTGTTCATATCCTTTGCCTATTTATCAGTTGGAGAATGACATGTAGTCTTATAGGTTTTATTTAATTCCCTGTGTATTTTAGAAATGAGCCCATTATCAGAGACACTGGTTATAAAAATTATTTCCCGATTCCCCACTTCCCTCTTAGTATTGGTTACATTGGCTTTGTTTGTACAGAAACTTTTCAATGTAATGCAATCAAGATTATGTATTTCACATTTTAGAATGCTCTCTAACTCTTCTTTGGTCATAAAGTCTTCCTACTCCATAAATCTGACAGGTAAACTATTCCTTGCTTCCCCACATTATTTACAGTATCAGCCTTTATACCCAGATCATGCACCAATTTAGACTTGACTTTCATGTATGGCATTAGATGATGGTCTATGCTCAATTTATGCCATACTATATTCCAATTTTCCCAGCAGTTTTTGTCAAACAGTGAGTTCTTATCCACCAAACTGGGCTCTTTGGGCTTATCAAACAGTATATTACTATAATCATTGACTACTGAGTCTTTTGTACCCAATCTATTCCATTGATCCACTACTTTATTCCTGAGCCAGTACTAAGCAGTTTTGATGACTGCTGCATTATAATCAGATTAAAATCTGGTATGGCTAGTCTCCTTTTCCTAACATTTCTTATCATTAATTGCCTTGATATTCTGGAACTTCAATTCTTCTGAATGAATTTTGTCACTATTTTTTTAGCTCTATAATGTAATTTTTAGTGGATTGATTGGTATGACATTAAGTAATTTAATTTAGATAAAATTGTGATTTTTATTATATTAGCTCAACAAAGCCATGTGCAACTGACATTTTTCCAATTAGCTAGATCTGATTTTATTTGTGGGAAAAGTGTTTTGTAGTTGTGTTCATAAAGGTACTGCGTTTGTTTTGGCAGGTAGATTCCCAAATATTTTATAATGTCTACAGTAACTTTAAATGGGGTTTCTCTTGCTATCTCTTGCTGCTGAACTTCTTTGGAAATATACAGCAATGCTGAGGGTTTATGTTGGTTTATTTTATATCCTGCAACTTTGCTAAATTTATTTATTGTCTTAAGAAATTTTTTACTTGATTCTCTAGGATTCTACAAGTATATCATCATGTCATCTGCGAAGAGTGACAATTTAGTCTCCTCTTTGCCTAATTTGATTCTTTTTATTTCTTTTTCTTCTCTAATTGCTACTGCTAACATTTCTAGTACTAGATTGAATAAGAGGGTTGATAGTGGACATCCTTGTTTCACCCCTGATCTTATTGGAAATGCTTTTAGCTTATCCCTATTACATATAATACTTGCTGATGGCTTAAATACATGCTACCAATTATTCTAAGGAAAACTCCATTTATTCCTATACTTCCTAGTGTTTTTAATAGGAATGGATGGTGTGTTTTGTCAAAAGCTTTTTCTGAATCTAATGAGATAATCGTATGGTTTCTACTATTTTTATTGTTGATATTATCAGTGATACTGATGGTTTTCCTAATATTGAACCATCCTTGCATTCATGGAATAAATCCAACTTTATTAAAATGTATTATTCTTGTGAAAAGTTGCTTTAGTCATTTTGCTAATATTTTATTTAAAACGTTTGCATCTATATTCATGAGGGAGATTGGTCTAAAATTTTCTTTCTCTGTTTTGTCTCTCCCTGATTTAGGTATCAGTACCATATTTGTGTCATAAAAACAATTTGGTAGGACTTTTTCTCACCAATTTTCCCAAAGAATTTGAAGAGTATTGGGATTAATTGATCTTTAAATGTTTGATAGAATTCACTAGTAAATCCACCTGGCTGTGGGGATTTTTTCCTAGGGACTTCTTTGATAACTAGTTCAATTTCTTTTTCTGAAATGGGGTTATTTGAGTAATTTACTTCCTCTTCAAATTAGCCTGGGCAACTTATATTTTTGTAGATATTCATTGATTTCACTTAGATTGCCAAATTTATGAGAATATAATTGGGCAAAATAATTCCTAATTATTGTTTTGGTTTCCTCTTCATTTGACGTATATTCACCCTTTTCATTTTTGAGAATCAAAATTTGGTTTTCTTTTTTTAAATCATGTTGACTAAGGGTCTATCAATTTTATTGCTTTTTTCATAAAATAATTCTTATTTTTATTTATAAGTTCAATGATTTTTTTACTTTCAATTTTATTAATCTCTCCTTTGGTTTTCATTATTTCTAATTTAGTATTTAATTGGGGATTTTTAATTTGTTTTTTTTCTAGCTTTTCCAATTGCATGGCCAATTCATTGACCTTCATTTTCTCTAATTTTTTCAAGTATGTATTCAGGGATATAAAACTTCCTCTGAGAACTGCCTTTGCTGCATCCCACAAGTTTTGGTACAATGTCTCATTATTGTCATTCTCTTGAATGAAGTTACTGATTTTTGCTGAAATTTCTTGTTTTACCTACACATTCTTTTGGATTAAAGTATTTAGTTTCCAATTAGTTTTTTTGCCTAACTTTCCATGGCCTTTTATTGAATCTGATTATTATGGTGTCATGGTCTGAGAATGATGCCTTTTATATTTCTGCCTTTCTGCACTGAATTGTGAGGTTTTTATCCCCTAGTACATGGTCGATTTTTGTGTATGTCCCATGTACCACTGAGATGAAGGTATATTCCTTTTCATCCCCATTCAGTTTTCTCCAGAAATCTATCCTGTCTAGCCTCTCTAAAATTCTATTTGCCTCCTTAACTTCTTTCTTGTTTATTCTGAGGTTAGATTTATCAAGTTCAGAGAGGGAGAGATTGGGGTCCCCCACTAGTACTGTTTTGCTATCTATTTCTCCCCCTAATTGTCTTGACATTTCCTCTAGCAATTTTGATGCTATACTGCTTGGTGCATATATGTTAAATAATGATATTGCTTCATTCTTGATGGTGCCTTTTAGCAGGATGTAGTTTCTTTCCTTATCTCTTTTAATTAGATCTATTTATGCTTTTTCTTTATCTAAGATAAGTATTGCCACTCTTACTTTTTTTTTAACTTTAGCTGAAGCATGATATATTCCATCCTTTTACCTTTATCCTGTGCATAACCCCTTGTTTCAAATGTGTTTCTTGGAGATAACACAATGTAGCATTGTGGTTTTTAATACATTCTGCTATCCACCTCTGTTTTATAGGAGAAGTCATCCCATTTATGTCCACAATTGTGATTACTATCTCTGACTTTCCCTTCATCTTATACCCTTCCCTGTTTATATCTTCATGTCTTCTGTTTCCCTTTCCCTCCTTAAGAGTTTTCCTTTTGACTACCACCTCCCTCAGTATTTCCTTCCTGTGTCTCTCCTTTACCTATCTTTTCCCCTTGCTACTCTTTCCTTCCCTTCTGACCACCCTCCCCATTTTTACATCCCCCCTTAGCCCTCCTACTGCCTATAGGGCACAGTAGATTTTTATTCGTAACAGAGTATGTTATTCCCTCCTTAAACCCAAGCCAATGCTAGTAAATTTTATATAATGCTCTTCTCCCTCCCTCTTTAGCCTCTATGGTTGTGAGTTTTTGTTCTTTTTTCATGTTACAATCTAAACTTAACTATTTGTATTGATCCCTCTTTCAATCAGAGCCAATGAGAGTAATTATGAAATGATGCTTATCTCCTTCCTCCCCTTCTCTCCACTTTAGTATGTTTTTATGCCTCTTCTTGTGACATAATTTACCATTTTCTGCCTCAACCTTTCCTCTTCTCCCATTGAAATATTTTTCTTCCCTGTGATAGCCTTTTTTAAAATCTTCAGATTAGTTCAATAATACCCACACCCTTTATCTATGTACATTCCTTATAAATGTTGCAATACAATTTATACAATATAAAGTTCAGTATTGACAGGTGTCTGCTTCTCGTATAGTGATGCAAACAGTTTGTTCTTATTGAGTCACAAGTTATGTGCATGTGTGATCATCTGTGTGTATAAGTGTATGTGTGTGTTTTCCTTGTTTATCTTTTTATGTCTTTCTTGGGTCTTGTAAGTAGAGATCAAATTTTCCATTGTGCTCTGTCTTTTTCATAAGAAAGGCCTGGAAGTCCTTTATTTCATTAAATGACCATCTCCTTGGCTGAAAGAGTATGCTCTGTCTTGCTGGGTAGTTGATCCTTGGTTGAGGTCCTAGCCCTTTTGCTTTATGAAATATCAAATTCCAATCCCCTGATATATTAATGTAGCAGCTTCTAACTCATATGTAATACTGCCTATAGTTTCACAATATTTGAATTGTTTCTTTTTGGCTACAATCAGTATTTTCTCCTTTACCTTGTAACTCTGGAATTTGGCTACTATATTTCTTGAAATTTTCAATTTGGGATCTCTTTCAGGAGGAGATCAGTGAATTTTTTCAATAACTATTTTACCTTCCGATTGTAAGACCTCAGGACATTTTTCTTTGACAGTCTCTTGGAGGATGCAGTACAGGCTGCTCTTTTCATCATTCCATTCTGGTAGGCTATAATTCTTAGGTTATCTCTCCTGGATGTGTTTTCTAGGTCAGTTGTTTTTCCGGTGAGATATTTTGCACTTTCTTCTAATTTTTAAATCTTTATGGTTTTTTTTACTGACTTTTGCTGCTTCATAGAGTCCTTAGTTTCAATTTGGCGGATTCTAATTTTTACTGAATTATTTTCCTCATTTAGTTTTTGAAGCTCCTTTTCCATATGTTCAGTTGTCATTTTTAGCAAGGTATTTTCTCCAGTTAGATTTTGGACCTCCCATTCTAGTTCTCCAATTTTACTTTTTAAAGATTTGTTTTCTTCAGTGAAATTTTTTTCCAATTTTGTCACTGTAGATTTAAATTTATCTCCTACCTCTGTAATTTCATTTTTTAAATCCCTCTTGAAGTCCTCCAAGAATGCTTATTGGGCTTCAACCAATTCAAATTTCCTTCTGTGGTCTCCAGTGTGAGTATAGAGTCTGTGTTGCCTTCTGACTTTGGTTGTTCTTGCTCACTATAAAAAATATTTGATGGTCCTAGCCTTCAAAATTTCCTTCTTGCCCATTGTGATTGCCTACATCCTGGATTTTAAAAGTGGTTATCTATTTCTTGGATGCAGAAGTATTGAGCTTCTCAGGCTGGAAGATAGGGGTTTGGTTGTTCACTTTCTGAGCTGTAGTGACTGAGTGTGTAGACTGGGACCAAGGCCAGGTCTCTAAATGTTTACCCTGAGTTACCCTGAAGCTTATAGAGTAACCTATGGAGTGGGGTGGTCTGGCTCCTTCAAGTTTCCACCTCTATGTCTCTGGGCTACAGCTCAGGAGGCTGTAGGCAGGGCAGGGCTGGGCTGCAGTCTGATTGGCCAGGTGGTGAAAAATTACACATGGGCTTTTGTTTTTAGTGTTTGCTGGATCTACCCTCCTGGGTTTAGCCTTCATACAGCCTCACTTCCTCCTTCCTGAATAACTCCAAAGCCTGAGGCTGTTTCCACTAATTCAGTATTTTACTCTGGGTGGGGTGTTTGACCTCAGACTTTTCTATGTCAGGGAAGGATGATCAGAGCAACTAAGGTTTATTCCTCCATCTTGACTTCTGTAAGTTCAGGTATATAATTTTTAAACACCCAGGCTGCAGGCTGGTAGCCCATAGAGAAGCTTCTGACCCTTCTGTGGGCCTTGTGTTTTCTCTTACCCAGCTCCAAGGATGCTCTGTTCTGTGGTGAGACTGCTGCAAATCACCCTTGGAGTGAGTGAGTCTGCTTGCTGGCTGAGACTTCTTCTCAGTCTGCCATACTCTGCTCTCAGATCCATGCTGGTGCAGCCCCTGTGTGCTCCACATTCTCCCTGCCCAGACATGAGTAGGTACTTTCCTGGGCTGGGAATCTGCTATGCTCTGTCTCCCAATGAGTTCTGTCACTGTTAAATCCATTCAAAATCACTTTTTTAGCGTTTAGCAACAGAATTCTTGGAGGAGTTTGGAAAAGCTACTTTTTCCTTTCTGCCTTCTTAGCTCTGCCCCCACTTATTCTTTTTTTTGCCCCCACTTATTCTTTTTTTGCCCCCACTTATTCTTGAGGATAAGATTATTGAATTTCCAATTAGTTTTCAGTTTATCTTTCCATGGCCATTTATTACATAGAATTTTGATTACATCATGATCTGAAAATATGTATTCAATATTTCTGCCTTTAAGCATTGGATTGTGAGGTTTTTATGCCCTAGAACATGGTCAAGTTTTGTGTATATGCCATGTACCACTGAGAAGGTATATTCCTTTTCATCCCCATTCAATTTTCTCCAATAGTCTGTCATATCTACCTTCTCTGAACTTCTATTCACCTCCTTAATGACTTTCTTATTTATTTTGAGGTTAGATTTATCAAGTTCAGAGAGAAGGAGGTTGAGGTTCCCTAGTAGTATAGTTTTGCTGTCTATTTCTTCAACTCCCTTAAATTCTTTAAGATTTTGGATGCTATACTACCTGCTGCATATGTGTTTAGTATTGATATTATTTCATTATTTATGGTGCCTTTTCAGAGGATGTAGTTTCCTTCTTTATCTCTTTAAATTACAAGTACTTTTGCTTTTATTTTGTCTCAGTTTAGGGTTGCTACCCTTGTTTTTGTGTTTCTGGATTTTTTGTGTTTTTTACGTTAGCTGAAACATAATACATTGTACTACAGGATTTTATCTTTACCCTGTGTTTATCTGCATATCAAATATGTTTCTTTTAAACAATAAATCCACTATTATGGTTTTTAATCCATTTTATAGGAGAGTTCATCCCATTCAGATTCACAGTTACGATTATTATCTGTGTCTTTCTCTCCATCCTATCCCCCCCTCCCACTGTTTATGTTTGATTTATCCCTTTTCCCTTCCCCTTATCAAAAGAGTTTTGCTTTTGGCTACTGCATCCCTAAATATTTCTTTCCCATTCCCCCCATTTTCTTGCCCTTTTCCCTTACTACTTCTTCCCTCCCTTCTAACCACCCCTCTTTTCTTTCCCCTTTCCCTCCTACTGCCTGTAAGACAAATTAAAATTCTATACTTTAAAAAGTATGCTTTTCCCTCCTTGAACCAAATCTGATGAGAGTAAATCTTAAACAATGTTATTCTCCGTCCCTTCTTCCCTCTACTGTAATAAAATGCAGTGTCTCTTCAAGTTAGATTCCTATACTTAATTCAGTATGTTATTCCCTCCTTGAATCAAAACCAATGAGAGCAAAGCTCTTATAATACTCATCTCCCTCCCCTCTTTCCCTCTGCTATAATAGGTTTTTGTGCCTTTTCACATTATGTAATTTACCAATTTCTGCCTCTTCCTTTCTTCTTCTGCTGTTACAATCCCTTTGTACTCTTTAATTAGGTTTTTTGGTCATCACATCAGTTAATTTATACCCACAGTCTCTATGTATGTATATCCCTTATAAATGTGACAAGAAATATACACTTTTCAAGATTGATATCATCCTCCCATATGTGGATGTAAACAGTTTATTGAATAAAAAGTTTTTGTTTGTTTTTCTTGCTTACCTTTTATTGTTTCTCTTGAATCTTGCATTTGAAAATCAAATTTTCCATTGGGCTCTGGCCTTTTCATCCAAAAGGTCTGGAAGTTCCATATTTCATTAAATGACCATCTCCTTGCCTAAAAGATTATATTCAATTATGTTGGGTAGTTGATCCTTGGTTGTAGCCCAAGCTTTTTTGCCTTACTATATTTCTTATTCTAATCCCACTGATCTTTTAATGTTGATGCTGCAAGGTCTTGTGTGATCCTGACTGTAGTTCTATGATATTTGAACTGTTTCTTTCTCACTGCTTGCAGTATTTTCTCCTTATCCTGACAATTCTGGAATTTTACTACAATTTTACTTGGCATTTTAAATTTGGGATATCTCTCAGGAGGTGATGGGTTGATTCTTTTGATGACTATTTTACAATCTGTTTCTAGGATCTCAAGTCAATTTCCCTTGACAAATTTTTAGAAGATGCTATCCAGGGTCTTTTTTTCCATCATGGCTGTCTGGTAGACCAATAATTCTTAGATTCTCTCTCCTGGATCTATTTTCCAAGTTTCTATTTTCTACTTTCTTCTATTTTTTCATTCTTTATGTTTTATTTGATTGATTCTTTATGCCTCATAGACATCAACCTGTCTAATTCTAATTTTTATTGAATTGTTTTCTTCACTTAGTTTTTGTACCTCCTTTGCCATTTGGTCAATTGTACTTTTCAAGGAATTCTCTTCTGTGAATTTTTTTTACAGTTTGCCAATAGTATTTTTAAAATAATTAGTCTTTCTTCTACCTCTCAAATTTGGCTTTTAAAAGCCTTCTTAAGCTCTTCTCAGAATACTTTTTGCATTTGAGACCACTTCATATTCCCTTTTGAGGTTTCAGATATAGGAATAATATCAATACTGTCCTCTTATGAGTGTGTATTTAGTTCTTCTGATCCTCCACGATAGTTTTCTAAGTTCTTTGTTTTTCCATTTTTCTTTTTGGCCATTGTGATTGACTATTTCCTGGACTTTAAAGTGTATCTCTGCTTCTGTGCCACAGGGGGGTCTGACTCACACTTCTTGTGCTGGGAGCTATGGGTCCAGTCATTAGCTTTATGTTCTGTGCCCTCTGGTTCTGTCAGTTAGAAAGCTCACCCAGTGCTGATCTGAAATAGACTAGTGCATGCCAAGGTCTAAGCTGAGGCCAAGGCCAGGTCTTTCTGTAATTCCCTAGTGTTACACAGAAACTCACAGTGTGAATTGTAGGGCAGGAGTGGTATGACAACTTCAGGTATCCATCTCCCTAGCCCTAGGCTAGAGCTCGGACAGGCTCAGCCTTTGGTAGATGGCATCATGCTGATGTCTTCTGATTCCCTTAGCTGTACAAAGGCACTCCTGGAGCTCTGGTGTTGGTACTTGCTGAGTCCACCCCCTCCCCGGTGCTTACGATTTCCTGTCAAGGGAGGGCTTGTTGGAATGCCTCCTATCCTGCATTTATACCCTTCAGCCTCAGCAAGAAGAAGCCTTCCCATAGATTTTCCTAGCCTCCAACTGATTTCATTATTTCAGGTTTTTTTCTGCTGCAATATTCTCTGGATTTTTAAAGGTCAGCAAGGGGTGGTGAGATAAGAACACCTACAGTTTACTCTACCATCTTGGATCCTGGGAGTTCAATCTTGTCTTTTCAACTTTTACCATGGCTCATTAAGTGAACTCTAACTCTGTCAAGATTCCATCATTTTTGCATTTTAAACTGTGATCTTTCAATTCAAATTCCAGTCTCAGAAAGTATCTTTTAAAACCCTGGTTGACTTTCAAATCTGTTATTTTAATTTCTGAAACCATTAACTCTGGTCAGTGGAGATAATAAAAACATTATCTATAACCCTAAGGTTTCTAGTTTGTTTCTATTTTAGATTTTCAATGAGCTCTGGATTATACCCCTAAGAATAATGTGTGCCCCTGTGAATCACCAGTGTTTGTAGTAATCATCTGTAATGCCATGCACAAGCAGCTTTCCAAAAGAATTCTACGGTGAACAGATTTAAGATTCTGATTGCATAGTATAGTGAACACTCCATTTATTCCATAACAAATAAAGGCAAATTTTCTTAGAAAATCAAGATATAGTATCGTATTCAGAACATTACATATTATCACAGAAAATCACAATATAATGTTCACAATACCTTAACATTAGAATGACCACATAGTTTTCACCAAAGTAGCCACAGTATTTAGACAGAGAACAAAAGAATAATCATCTGGTTTCCCTAAGGGGGAAACCCTCCTTACTTAATTATTCAGTCATCTCAAAGTACAAGAGTCAAAGTCTTCCACTTATGGGGCAATCATAAGTTAACTTACTCAGTCACTTATCCAGATTCACAGTTACTAAGTGTCATTAATCATTAAAAACGATCATTAAAAAATTACACAAACCCTCCACCCCTCCATGTCTAGTAAACTTCAATTTTATCACATGTTAAATATCCAAGGAGAGGCATTTTCTTTATCTTGACTTGAGGTGGTCTCTCAGATTCCCTGGATCCCCTTCCATGGTCCCAGCTCCTACTTGAATCCACCAGACACCAGGATTCAGAAGTAGACAGTTCCTAGGTTCTCATCCAGTCCCCCAGGCCTTTCTTGCTACACACTGAAGTTCAAAGGGTCCAATGCATCTCAAAATCTTCACAGCTTCTGTTGCCAGGAACTCAAGGATCAATCAAGCCACAAACAAAGCCTTATCTCAGTCATGCTTCTTCAGTCCTCAAGCAGTTCACCTGGTCCTTGGACCCAGAAGAAATCTCAGCCTTCCAGGATGCAGCAACCACTTCAGCCCTCCAGGAGGCAACAGCCATTTTGGTCTTGACTAGATTCTTGTCTCATAGATCACTCCAACTCTGTTCTCACTCCAGTAGTAGCATAGCTCCCAGATGCTGGAACAATTCTGCTTCCTTCACCAGGAGTAAAAGTAAAATTCTTGATTCTGACTGCCTGTCCTCTATCAACCCCTTCCTGTTATGTCAGCCTCAGGAGACAAAGTTCACACCTTCTGTTTCTTTCACAGAAGTACTTAGCCATTAGTTACTAAGAATTAAGTACCTGCTAAATTACCATTACATCATCCAGTAAGGAAAATCTTCTGAGAGGCTTTCTTTGATATCCTCAATCCTTGACCAGGAAAGATAAGAAACCTTTATACTGTTCATGCTTGAATGATAGCAGGAAGCATTTTGCACATGATTTCTACAAAGGACTATATATTTAGAACCTAACAAAGTCAACAGACAGAGAAATGTACAACATTTATTGTTTACTGAATATTTTAAAAAAATTAGACTCCCACTGCAAAAAAAATTGAAAATGTACTTCAACATTATTTATATATACTGTATATGATTTCTTGAGAGATCCAACCACACATTTAATAACAATTTTTACTATTAATAACAGGCAAGGAATTTGAGAATTTGTGTGCACCAAAGTTATTTGTCATTAGTACGGATATCTTCAACACAATTTAAGCGGAAGTGGGATTTCTATAGTGGAATGAGTTCCTCAAGAGTTTCTGATTTCTAGGTAAATTCAACAGAATTCATTAAAACCAGAAGTACTACAGATCTTTTTTTCAATGAGATATCCAAAAGAGATCAACATAACAATTCACTTGGGAAAAAGTAAAAAAAAAAGATAATAAAAGATTATAGTCCAAAATATGAAATTATCATATAATAGGACTCTATAGATCTAGTCAATGACAAAACAAACTTTGATAATGCAGTGCAGAGGCATAATGAACTTGGACCAGAATTGGATAGGAAAAAGAAAGTTAGTTGTAATAGAGATGGGAAATTGTACACTGCTTTCAATGATTTAAGTTCTTCTTGACCTCCCCTTCAAAAAATAAGCATCTTCTTACAAAGTTCTTCCCCAACTGCCCCTAGAGGTTCTATATCACTATAAAACATGTAATGTAGCTATTTGTGAATAATCTTGAATTTCAGGTGACCAAAAGGGGGAAATGGTGGGCATAAATAGTTTTCTGAATGTTTTCACTGTTAACTTGTTCCTAAGAAAATGTATAAATGATATTATCTAGGATATGTACAGCATGAAGTAGGTCAGTAAAAGGAAGGGAAAACAATGGACAGCTGAAGTGCTACACTGGTACTTGTCAAATATTGACTTAGGGGAAGATCCCTTGCACTTTGGGTAGATCTTTATTAAAGCAAGCATTTATTAAGTATGTACTATTTTCCAATCACTGTTCTCAACCTTTCACAAATACTGTCTCTTTTTATCCTCAGGATAACTCTGTGAGGTAGGGGCTATTATTATCCCCACTTTACAGCTGAGAAAATTGAGGGAAATAGAAGTGACATTTCCAGAGTCTCACAACTAATAAGCCTGAATCCAGATTCAAGTGTAAGTGTTCCTACCTCCAGTCCCAATACTCTATCACCTCTGCTAATTATCTGACACTGGAAAATTTATGAGATAACACTGACAAAAGCCTTATGTAATTAAATTGATCTGAATAGTTTTCTGTCTGCATTGTTAGAGAGAGAACTTGAATTGACAAGTATAATCATTCATTGAATTTCAGAAGATGTACAGGAGTAAGAAACAACCTTGGGAAATGCTGAAGCATGTTATAAAACATTATTCTAATTCACTCAAAATATAATTAATATTTCCAATTTTTTTCAACTGTGATGCATTAGGTCATTAATAGTGTGAACATGTTAGCAGAATTATAATAACTGTTAATATTTTAATACATATTCCCTATGGATGAAATACTATTTGGCCCACAATATCAATCATTTTTTAAATGCTAAGGGACTTAGGAAATGCATGCTAAAACACCAAAGAAGGATCAAACAGGGAGATAAAACAGGAGACCCTATTTTATGAAGACATATCCCTTAAAAGATGATGAAGACAAATTAAGAACACTGAGAAACCTCTAAATCCTTGTCATCTGGGAACCATAATTCCAGAATACTTATCAGAATATATTTCATTAACATGTGGATAAAAAGAATCCTTAAGGAGTCAGTTATAGAGGCCCATGCAATAGAATAAGAATAATATTTTGCCTCATTCTAGCATTTTCAAGTTTCCAAAGTACACTACTCATAACATTTTATAAAATAAGTAGTAAAAATATCATTCTAATTTTGTTGATGAAGAAACTGGAGCTCATTGGAGGACAAAGGGAAAATAACTTGCTTATTATCAAACAACTAGAAAATGTGGCAGGGCTGTGATTTGAGCTAAGTCTTCTGACATTAAATATAAATATAGGACTATATATATATATCATGACATATTATCACAAGAATTTCTGTTTACTCAGCAGATGTAGCTTCTTCTTCAAGATTTCCAGTAAAGAAGATTCTGCAATTTCGTTTTATAATTCAAGTCACAACTTTCCACATCTTGATAATGTCTATGTAACTCTGAGCAAGACACAATTATCATCTCAGTGCTCCCAGACAATTATCTAAGACTACACATTTCAGTAGGGCTTAATCTGCAGTGATAGAGGAAGTTCCTTATCTGGAGTTCTCTGAAATCACAAGTTCAATTTAAAAAATACCAACCTTAATGGTTAGGAAATTCTTTGATAGAAATTTGATTTCTCATGATTCTATTTAATCTCAATCCTTCTTATTAATTTCACTTCATAAAAATGGACCACAGAAGAAAGACATATGTCATTCTATAAACATTCCCCAACTGCCCCTAGAGGTTCTATATCACTATAAAACATGTAATGTAGCTATTTGTGAATAATCTTGAATTTCAGGTGACCAAAAGGGGGAAATGGTGGGCATAAAATATATTTATGTAAAAAAAAATAAGTGACAGAGTGTTTATGCATAGCATGGAAATCTACATGGTAAGGTTTATTTAGAAGATTCCCAGTATATTTAAAATATTGTTTGCAAAAGATAATGTATATCTAACTTATCAGGAATATATCTACAAAAGAGAAATTGTGCCTTTTCTATATTATAGTTCTGTGCAGCTTCCATTACTATTATTGTGTTTTCTCTGTCCTAGGTTCTATACTTCTATATTTCAGTTGTCTTCCATGTTTCTATATTATTCTATATATTCTATGGTAGAAAATGTTCAAAATGTTGATTCTGGTTGTACACATTACTCTTAATTTGTTAAGAGACAGTTACAGAGTATGTCTTTTTTTAATATTAGGGACTGAAACATATCACTCAATGTATTTGTATTTAGAGAGATTTTATCACAGGTTTAGTAGGATCACTAGAATTATAGTTGGAATTGGCATTGAAGGACAGTAAGTCCAACATTCTCATTTTCTTCAAAAGAAGACTGAGGCTTGAGAGAGGTTAAATGATTTGCTGAAGATCATACAGAAAGTAAATAATAGTGATATGATTATAGCTGACACAGACTGTTGTGTATTGCAACGGCCTCTCCCTAGTATAGGATGAGATAATGATAAGGTATTGCTTCTAAGATAATAAACATTCAGAATATCATTTTTAAA
>CM053595.1:239786997-239803652 GCA_028646575.1 Pseudocheirus occidentalis
AAAAAGGACTCTGAAAAACAAATAAGTGAAGTGGAGGAAAAATTGGGAAGAGAAATGAGAATGATGCAAGAAAATCATGAAAATAGAGTCAACAGCCTGACTGAAGAAAATAATGCCTTAAAAATAGATTAACTCAATGGCAAAAGAGCCTGAGAAAGCCAATGAGGAGAAGAATGCCTCAAAAAGTCTAATTTGTCAGATGGAAAAAGAATCTCAAAAGCATTCTGAAGAGAATAATTCCTTCAGAATTAGAGTGGAGCAAGTGGAAGCTAATGACTTTATGAGAAACCAAGACACTATTAAACAGTTACAAACAAATGAAACAATAGAAAGCAATATGAAATATCTCCTTAAAAATCCACTGACCTGGAAAATAGATCCAAGAGAGATAATTTGAATATTATTGATTTACCTGAAAGTCATGACCAAAAAAAGAACTTAGAAAACATCCTTCAAGAAATCCTCAAAGAAAATTGCCTTGATGTTTTAGAATCGGAGGGCAAAATAGAACTTGAAAGAACTCACCCATCACCTATTCAAAAAGATCCCCAGAAGAAAACTCCTAGAAATGTTATTGCCAGTTTCCAGTATTCCCAGTTAAAGGAGAAAATATTACAGCCTGCCAAGAGGAAACAATTTGAATACTGTGGAAACACTATTAGGATAACCCAGGATCTGGCAACTTCTACACTGAGGCATCAAAGGGCCTGGAATATGATATTTCAAAGATCAAGGATCCTGGGTTTAAAACCAAGAATCACCTACCCAGCAAAATTTAGCATAATGTTCCAGGGGAAAGTATGGTCATTCAATGAGGTGGAGGACTTTCAAGGATTCTTGCTGAAAAAAAACCCAGAAAATTTGACAATCAAACACAAGAAGCATGAGAAGGTAAACATGGGAAGAAATCATAAGGAACTTATGAAAGTTGAACTATTTACATGCCAATATGGAAAAACAATAATAGTAACTTATGAAACTTTTCTTAGTATGAGGATTGGTGAAGGGAATACAAATGTGTGTGTATGTGTGTGTATATATATATATATACACATACATTTGTATACTTAATGCATATATCTATATAGGAGGCTATATATGCATATGAATACATATATACGCATGTGTGTAATATGTGAACATAGAGGGTATAGCTTCAATTGAGTATGAAGGGATGATACTTTAAAAGGTGAAATTCTGAGGTGGGAGAGGACTAGAATGAGAGGAGACAGGGAGAGACAAAATGGGGTTAATCATCCCATATAGAAGAGGCAAGGGATAACTGTTACAACTTTACTTTCATTTACTCTCATTGATTTTGGCTTAGGGAAGGAATGACATAAACTCTAAAGTGGGTATCATGCCACACAGGAGAGTAGGGGACATGAGGAAGAGAGTCAGGATGACGGGAAGGCAGGGTCTGGGGGAGGGATGCTGGAAGTACACTCTTCAGTAAAGGGATAGGAACAGAGTAGAGAACAGAACAAGGTGGGTGGAATAGGAAGGAGGGACATATGATCACACTGTCACAATATGTCCACTGTGAAGATGTCCTGTGTAATTACACATGCACAGCCTATATTGAATTGCTTGTCCTTCCAGTAGGGGTGGGTGACAAGGGAGGAACCAAAATAATCTACAATTTGAAACTCTGAAATACATGCAAGTAGGAATTAATATATACAGGGACTGGGGTAGGGAGACCCTCCCTGCCCTACCAGAAAGTTAGAGGGGTGTTGGAGGAGGGCACAAAAGAGAGCAGATCGGGGAGGGTGCTTTACAGTGGGATCGCTGGTTTGTGGTTGGGGGTTGGGGAAAGACGGGGAGAAAATTTTTAACTCAAAAATCTCATGGAAATGAATGATGTAAACAAGAAAACAAATAAAAAATAAATTTGATGTAAGTTAATATGGGGAAAAAATTGAACACATGGGATATATTTTAGCTATAATTTGTTATGTATTAATTTGTATATTTCTGTTGTTGTTCAGTTATTTAGTTGTGTCTTATCTCTTTATGAGGGCATTTGGGGTTTTTCTGTCAAAGATACTTGAGTGGCTTACCATTTCCTTTTTCAGAGCAATTTACAGATGAGGAAACTGAGGCAAAGTGTTCAATGACTTGCCTAGGGTCCTATTGCTAGTTAGTGTCTGAGATCACATTTGAACTCAGGAATATTAGTTTTCCTGTCTCCTGACCAAGCATGCTATCCACTGCTCCATCTATATATAAAGGCACACATAAAGACACCAATACATAAGGAGCCATAGTTTCTTATTTTTAATAAATACTGATTGTGACAGAACAAATTGAGCAAAAAAACCCCACCATTTAATTAACAGATAAAATATTTTGAATTAACACTGACTTGATATGTGTGAATATACACACACACCTGTATTTATATCTATGTATATATAATCTATCTATCCATCTGTATAATGTATATCTCTGTAAGCATGCATATTACATATAGTAGATATTTCTATGTGCATACATAAATACACATTTGAATATAGACTTTTACAACATGGCTGAGTAGAAGAATGGTGACACCCTCAGCAGAAATAGTGACAGCAATCAATATTTGATCAAATATCTGAGAGATCCAGTAGGGAAGTTAATTCATTCACAATCACAAATATGTTAACTTCTTGAGAAAGATATTAGTGCCAAGTGAATTGTATTATTGCGGCCCAATTTAGCATTAAATTGTTCTATTGTCTCTGTCATTATCTATTTGCCTTGTCAAGAAAAAAAAATGAAATTTCTTTCACCTCATGTCATCCATGAGTCAATTATCTAGGGTTTTGCTTCTCTTTATCTTAATTTTAATCATTATTTAAAATAAATATTAAGCAAGAAAAAGCCAATACACAGCAAACAAACACTACAACTGGCCTGAATTCATATATAAGATTAAAAGAAAATACTTTTGTGATGGTTAGGTGGTACAGTGAATTGAGCACCAGCTCTGGAATCAGGAGGAACTTAATCCCAATTGCCCTGCCTTTCCCCCTCTAAAAAAAAGAAAATACTTTGGTTTTAGGCTTCATCTTTGCATTAATCATTTTCCTTCTGCCTAATGCTATTTTTTCTCTATGTACTTGTCTCTTTGTAGATAATAGAAGATCCTTGAAGGCACAGGTCTCTGTTACATTTGTCTTTGTGTCCCCAACAATTTACACAATGATTAAAACATAGTAAGCACTAAATACATATTTATTGATTGGAATGACAGATAATATTTTTGGCTAATGTAACATTTGGGAAGAATATTTGCATTCCATATATACATAATATGTTCTCCAAATTTCCTTAATTGAATCATCATATACACACACATGTGTATGTATGTATGTATATGTACATACATACATACAGATAGTTAGAGAGAGAGAGAGAGAGAGAGAGAGTGAGAGAGATCTTCATTTAAACATTAAGTTAATGAAGAAGAGTTGTTTGGTTGAACTTTGTGGAGGTTCTTTCCATAACTTTCTATAATATGATGAAGAGAAAAGAATTTTGGATTTGGAATAAGAAGAATTCTGTTTCACGAGTTTGAATTTCTGAAGCATATTAGCTATGTTACTGTAGGCAAGTCATTTCCCTTTTTTAAACTTCAGTTTCCTCATCTGTAAAATGGGAGTGAAAGTATTACATAGCTGTCCTGGATCTCTTGAGGATCAGCTGAGATAAATATGTGACAAAATTTAGAGCTTTTTATAAACATTAGCAATTATTTTTTTATCTCTAAACTTGAATAATTATGAAAAAGAAAAAAGCATATTAAAATCAAATTCATTTATTGCAAACATCTGAAAGAGGAAAGATCAGTTGTTAGTAGATGGGCACACAACTGTGAACTTTATATCTTTAACAATTTTATTCCATTTGAAAAATAAGAATGTACTTTGCAAACTATGAATTTGTTAAGGCAGACTCACTAAAAATTGATGAGCTAATTATGCTGCAACTGAAATTGTTTCTACATCCCATAATTGGGCTCCCTAGCAATTTAACATCATCTATATTATTCACTCAAACTGATGATTTATAACCAGTTTTGATGGTATTAATCTGCCATTGTTGATATTCTTTAACTCGACAAATAGCTTGTTAGCTTTTACCTGTAAAATATTGAGCTTGTGAAATCTTGAGTTTGGATGATTTTTAACTTAGTGTTTAGGTTTTCACTGAGTTGACCTTTGCTAGTCCAGTGTAGAGCTGCTTGCATATGTGTCCCTCACCAGTTACCAATAGAAAAACACAGCTAAAGTGCCAGCCTAAATTACAAAGAATCTGGGACATTTGAGGAAAGCTGCCTCCAAAATAGAATCAAGAAATCCAAATCCCCATATCTCCAAACACAGGACATCAATAAGTCAAAAATCACCCTTAAACAGCTAAGTTTATTTCATCTTCTACAAAGCTATGGGGTCTTTGTGTTCTTAAAATTGCATATAAATGTGAGTAGAGTTGTCAACTGAATTTTTTTTCTTTTCTTTTTAATACTCTACCGTATAGGCTAAGTGATAATATAGCTGAGTTCATAAAAGTTATCCACCTAATTATATTTGCCATCTGGCTTTCCCTCTCTCTAGTTGATTATGCATTAACATTAAAAGAAGAAATAGTTTCCAGTCAGAGGAGAGAGAAAAAGCTTCCTCTCTTTTTTCCTGGGTATCTAATTGCCAAAAATAAGTTTGCTTAGACTTCTGTTCTCACATTTCTTTATCCTATCATGTTCTAAAATCCATAAATAGTTTTGTTCACCTCAGACATCCTTCTGTAATCTTTTCTTCCCTTCTCTTCTTGACATAACACAACTGAACTACCTGGTAACACTAATTGAGAGTCATGTCAACAGGCCGTTGTTAAATGTGTACTATGTGGTAAGCATTGTGCTGTGACAAATAGGAAGCAAAAAAAAAGTTCCTACCCTCAAGGAGCTTGCATTCTTTTTTTCTTTTGATTTATTTATTTACTTTTATTTTAGAAAATGCAATTCCTCATTCCCTTGAGTTCCAAATTTTCTCTCCTCCCCTCCCCATGGCAGCATGCAACCCAATATAGCTTCTATAAATAATTTCACATTAAAAATTAGTCAAGTTGTAAAGAAAAATTATAGCTAATGGAATAAACAATGAGAAAGAAGGAACAGAACAAAACAAAATACAGAGGGAGAGCATGTTGTTTGCTTCAATCAACATTCAGACTTTGTAATTTTTGCTCTGCTTGTAGATGACCCTTTACATCACGAGTCTTTTGAAGTTGTCTTATAGCATTGCATTGCTGAGAGTAGTCCAGTTTATCAAAGTTAGTCATCACAGATATGATGTGTCTGTAATTGGGTACAAAGTTCTCCTTGTTCTGAAAGAGCTTACATTCTAATGGAGAACACATCATATAAAGGAAACTGAAAAGCAGGGCAGGAGGGAGAGAAGATCCAAGGTGCTTCACAGGATCATGGTCTGTGTTAAAAGAATGGGAGCAAGATTCAGAGTGTTCAATAAAGCTAAGAGCACAAAATTTATTGAACTTTTCACCAATTTATGTCAAAATTGAAGAAAACAAAAAAGCCCAAACCAGAAAAATTAATATATCTATTCTCTATATCTGTGCTTGAAATGCTTATGACACACAAAGTCCATGTTAGGAGAATGTGATCACACTCTTCTTTCCTGGCCCCCATCAAGAGTATCTGGTAAAGTATATTCATATTATTACCAAATATACTGAGACTAACTCTACATTCGCAAGTAATTCACAATATTGTAGAAGAAAATTTGATTAAAATAAGAAAAAAATAACAGCAATGGTACAGCTATATTGAAGGTACATAATTATTTCTAAATACTCACAGGGACTTACACTCCCAAATATGATGATCTTTCAGAATATTCTTTCCCCTAGTGTGATATTTATTTGTTCATTACTCATTTATGATTAAAATGGAAATTGGATGATCTGTTTTTCTCTCTCTCCCTCTCTCTAACTTTCACCAATTCTGAATATCACTTTCAGCTCCCTAGAATGCCAGTTAGTCTATCAGTTTCTACTCACTCTCACTTAGAGAGTGAGTCTCATCTTTCTTTGTCATTTCTCTCATTTAAGATAAGAGCACAATTTCCACAGGTTCCTATGTACTCTTCTTTTATATTGTTAGTCTTTCCTGGTTATCAGTTCTAGCCTATCATCCTGCATGCTTTGAAACAGCTGCATTTTATTTCCTCCAGTTATTGAAATGGGAATGGGAAGGGTAAAAATATCATAGCATGTACAATATTTCTCTTGCCAATTATTAAAAAATGTGGTTCTTGAAATGCATATCAAATACTATCTAAAATATTCACATAAAATACATTTGGCAAAATGCATGTGGAATCATCATAAATTTTACCTGACCTTCATCATTTGCTTACCACCAATAGCAAGATTCAATATGCTGTATCAGCAAATATTTATACAGATTCCTCTTCAAACCAAGTGCATTTTTCCAGATACTGTGCTCCAATCATGTCCCAAGTCTCTCTTGTATAACTGCTCACATCATGAACCTACCTAGGGACACAACTATTATAGTATTAATAAGAAGAACAAGAACAAAAAAAAAATGCAGGTCCAGAAAACAGTTCTCTTCACAACAACGCCTTCATGTTTCCTTTTGTATCCTCTCCCCCACCACCCCCAACGTTCACTCATTGGCTCGCCCAAAACTATGTGTTTCCTGTTCATTTGGCTCTTTTCATATAATTTTAGGATAAGTGAGTATGCCACCTAGAGAAAGAGTATGGACGAGATTGGTCTGACGTGCAGGACCGTCTCAGATCAGGGCATAGATATACTGGAGTCTGGTAGGAATGCCTTTCCTCCCCATTTCCACATATTGAATTTCGAACCTGTTCTTTGGATAACAACTTAGTTTACATTCCTTTCGAGGAATCTTCTCTGTTCCTCAATGGTTAACATTTTCTATCTGTGTACGTTAGGTAGTGTTTGATTCTGCACCTCTCTAAGGCACTTAATATTTAATATTGTATATTACAGATATTTTTGTTCTCAATTCTTTCTCTGTAAACTCCTTGAAAGTGGGAGTGATGACTAATCTAAGTGATATGTCTCCATTCCTATCCCCGTGTCATGTTCTGTGCCCTGCATAGAGTAACTACAGCAGACTTTTAATAATTTTTTTTTCATTTGCTTTGCTATTGATATCTAAAATCCCGTTTCTCTTGTCCCTGTCACATGCTGGAGATTTCCAAAGCACCCTGACTCATGACAAAGTAGAGTTCAAAATAATCACCAAAACAAAACACCTTCTGCAAAAATAACTAAGTAAAAGCATAGCATGATGTCTATGAAAAACATGGTCTGCAGAATCGACTTTAACTACATGCTGAATTCATCAACTCTATTCATATTGCTGAAGAAGAGTGTATATCGTGTAAATGTGTAGCCTATCGTGTCTGCTCTCTGATCTCTGCAGAGGAACAGCAGTAGAGGAATATTGAAAGAGAAGAGAAAGTTTTAACACAGACTATAACGGCAGTGTCATACCCTACCATCTTTTAAAATTCTAAAAGAAAATTTTCTTAAGCATCGAATATTCATTGCTCAAGATGGACTTCTCTGAAAAATAGTGCTCATCAAGTGTAAAAGGTAAAAAGGCTGGATTTGAATCTTACCTTAAATATCTAATAGTTTTGTAACTCTGATAAAGGATTTAACTTCTTTCCTTTTATTTCTACATCAGCAAAATGAGAGGAGAACCTGACAATCTCTTATGGTCCTAAGGCTCTGTATGTGAGTTAGTGATATTGTCTGCAGAAGTGGCCAGTGATGGACATTGTGCCTATACTTTGTGCTCTAATATAAAGTCAAAAAGTCTCATCACCACATTGGTTGTGTAATGATGGAAGTTTCAACTATGACAACTCTCAAATGGCATTAAATAAGTTATATAGAGGTTATTATCATTTTGGGGGTGCAGTAGTTTCTTCACCAATGAAATCTGTAAAATATATATTGCCCAGAAGAAATTGAGGAAAGAAATAGAGAGAGGGAGGATTCATCTTTGGAACTGAACCTGAAAAGAACAATGAAAATAAGTCAGGCAAATGAAGAAATAGTGGGAATTATACATTATGTGTATTGATATTTCTTGGAACTTTTTGTTATTTTCCTGTGTTAGTGATTTCCTAAACATTCCTTCTACCTCTTTCCTAATTTGTTTTCCCCCTATTCTCACCCATTCTCATTTTGATGGGCAATTTTATAGGCTAAAAATCTTACTCTTCTCAAAGATGACACCAAATCATTGTAAAATAATCAAATCACTTGATTGCTGAAATACACACACACACACACACACACACATACACACACACATCTTCTCCCTTCTCTGGTCATCCTCTTAAAGATTACTCATCTGTAAAATTAGCAGACTGGCCTAGGTGATTTCCAAGGTTCCTTCCAGCTTTAAAAAGTTAATGTTTCTATTAATAACTCCAAGACAACCATTTCCATTCTCCAAAACACACATTTTCTCACAAGTTATTGTGGTAAGAAAGATATGTGCACCTTAAATTTAAGAGGCAAAATGAACAAATGGGGCCTCAAAAATCCAATGAGTATGTTGAATTTCAGCTATATGACTTGGCTACCTTTAAAATATCAATAATTCAACATTTTATGTTTTTTGATGTAGTTCTTTTTATCTAATAAATATGACAGATAGGAGAACACCAGTGAAGAGTGCACTTACAAAAAAAATGCATGCTTTTTTTCTGTTCATAAAATACCCATAACAACTCTATGTCTGTTAATGGATACTTTTGGTGTACTCCTACATAATGCTGGCTTATATTCTCTCTGAGAACCTCTATGCTATTTTTCATCCATTAATCTGCAAATAAAACTTCATTATTTTGTTTGAATAAATTAGGAAACAATGTGCATTGAAAATAACTAAGATTATTAAACTATTATTTTCATGTATATGGCCTGGTTGTGGCATTGAGTTAGAATATTCTGGGTTTCTGCCCTTAATAATGTAGAAACTTTCAGATTGTTCTGTGACATTTTATTTATTTTTTGGTTCTCTATAGAACTAAAGATTTAAAGTAAGAAAATATTTTTACACATCCCAAAATTGATTTCATATTTATTGTACAATCTTAAATGAAGAGTAGCAGAGCTTTTAGACATCTTGTCACAGGTAGTAAGTACTGGGATTTCAGGTTCCATCGTGCCCTTTCTTCTTTCAGTAAACATATATAATTAATCTGGACAATGTAAAACGAACAAATATACTTTGAACATAAGTTGTCTTCTTTATCAACATGATTTATCAACTGTTTCTTTATCAACATGACTTTATCAACATGATTCTATATCTACAACTATATCAACATGATTCTTCAGCCTTCTCACCCTGTTACTTCCCTCGTTTCCTTAAACTTTCTCACAATGGAGCTTCCTTTCTCCATACCAACCCCTTTCTCCCACTGGTGTGTTTCTTCTGAGTTTTTTTTGGAGGATGGGCCCAGGCTAGCCATGTTTCATTACTCTCCTACCTGTGCATCTGACTCTCTGCACCTTGGAAATCTACTATTTCCTAGGCCAACCCTTTTCCAGATTAACTTTATGCTTTGTCTTCTCCATTAGATTATAATCTTCCTGAGAGAAAGGACAATCATTCTTTGGTTTATATTTGCATCCCCAGCACTGAACATTGTATTTGGCACATAGCAAGTACATAATAAATGTTTTTAGTATACCTTAACAGAAGAGTTACAATTCTTTTCCAAAGCATAGGTCAAATAATTTCATCTCCCTTATTCCACTCAGTAAAGTCCAGTGGTTGCCTATAATCACCTTTCTCTCTTTGACATTTAAATAACTTGCTAGCTTTCAAATCTCCTTATACATCACTCCCTTCTCCATAATCTTTTATATATACAGCACTTCGTCTCCCATCTCTGTGCTTTCATATTGGCTGTCCCTCATTCTTGGAATGCTTTATATCATCTCTTCCACTTCCTGGAATCCCTTGTTTTCTTCAAAACTGAGTTTAAAAACTACTTGCATTGTACCCTTAGCAAACATTCAGTTTATGGTGTGAGGGCCTTATCAATCAAATGAATTTTCACTGGTCAACATATATCCATATGTATCCATTTATAATTTTTAAATATTAGAGATAAGTGTTATGAGTCCCTGAGAAAGACATAAGTTAAACCCAATAAGGAATAACCTCTCTTCAGGTACCATTCCCTACTCTAGATGTGAGTGTAGGAGCTCCCATCTTCCCACAGGTGCATCAACAAAATTCTCTCCACCACACAGGGTAATTATATATTAGAAATGGAGTGGCAATCCTTCACACACTTCCAATAAATATTCTTTCAAATAGGATATGTACACAAATGTGTGAACATATTATATACATGTCTACATAATATAGACATGTATGTGTATTTGTATGTGTATGTGTGTATAGATATGTATACAGACACATATACATTTAGAAATTTTATAAATATAGACATATAGATATATAGCTCTCTGTGTATGTATCTCTGTGTATGTATGTATGCATGCATGTGTGCATGCATGTATGTATAGTTTCTCCCCCCTCCCCCAAGAATATAAGCTTCTTTAGGTCAGAGAATGAGACAGTTTTCTTTTTATGTCTCCACTGCCTATCAAAGTTCCTGATACACAACAGACAACTAATCAATAATAATGATTAATAACTTTGATTATACATATATACATGCATAATATTATATAAATGACATAAGCTTAGACATCAATATATTTTAGTTTACAAACCAGGGTGCTGGGAGTTTTTAATCTTAATTATTTTATTCTCCCTAGCTCCATTCCTCCCTTTTATATGATCTCTATGACCTTTACTCTCTGTGTGTGACACAGAACCATCAGTTAAATAAAATAGCATAGATTGCCTATTAATTCAGATAGATATTTTCTTTAGTTTAAAATGCTTAATATTCTCATCTCTGCACTTTGATCTGTGAGCACAAGCACCGCCTGGAGTGGGAGGGTAAGGGGAACTTCTTGGGGACAAAGTTCTTAAGGAAGATCTGAAAAGAGACCCTATGGATATGTGGTCTTTCTAATCTGAATGGTCCATGAAAGAGCCATAGTTGTACCACTCTGTCTTGGAGTAGCAAAGGATTTTCCAGCTTTGTTTACCATGGAAACAGGCAGTAGGCTCTTAAAAGCAGTCAGCAGTTTGATGGAAAGTCATAATTTTACAAGATGTCTGAAATGTGTCTAAGTGTAGGTTTTCACACATGTAGCAAAGGGAATTCTCCCTTCTAGGAACACTGTCTTCCTTTCTTGTTATATCTTTGCTTCAGTGTCCATTGATTTCTGTACAAGAGAGACCTGAAGCTACAGAAAATGTATGTGCATGGTTTCCCTTTGCTCCTTTCCACCTGCTTGTGTGGAAGACACTGACACAATCTGGTTGCAACATGGTGATTAGTTTTAAATAACCTTCCTTGTTTTCAGGAATCGAATGTATGTTTCCATGGTAGCAGACAAAGTAACCAGAAGTAGAAAAGCCAGGAATTTGGTACATTTGAGAGGAGGCCGCTGGAGAGATGCTAGTGTCTATATATTTGAAAGATTTCAGGGTTCAGGCCAGTACCTACCTTTTTGTGCCTCCATTTTCCCTTTGCAAGTTTATTTCAATTCTCTCCAATGCCAAATTATTCATGAAAAGACCATTTGATTTGGCCAAAATTTCTCATTTTACATTGTATATTAAAATCTGTTCAGGAATATTCGCAAGAAGTTCAGAATTCACTTTTTATTATATTCTATCATCTTAAAAAGATTTTTTTCCTGAAAGCAACAACCTTGTCTGTACTTTGACCATTAAGTTCAATAAAATACTAGATAATTGTGTGCATGGTCAGTAAACATATAAGGATTTTGAAAAATCCAATCTCTTTAGCAGAATCTAAAAGATTTTTCTTCCTTCTTTCTTTGCTTCCTTCTTCCCTCCCTCACTTCCTCTCCCTACCTCCCTCTTTCCCTCCCTCTCTCCATTCCTTCCTTCCTTCCTTCCTTCCTTCCTTCCTTCCTTCCTTCCTTCCTTCCTTCCTGTCTTTAGGTCTTTAGGTCTTTATTTCCTCTGCGTACTTCAAGGAGTCAAGAAGTAATTAAGTGCTTGCTATAGCCAGGCAATGTGCTGGTGATGCAAAGATATTCAAAAGATAGTCAGTACTCTCAAGGAGCTTATGGTCTGATGAAGGACACATGAAAACAATGGTGTATACATAAGCTATATAAAGAATGACCTGGAGAAAATCAACAGAGGGAAAACACCAGCACTGAGGGAGAGAAGGGAAGATGAAAAAGTGGGGAAACCAGGAAGTAGAGACGTAGTGGGAAAGAGTTGCAACATTGCATGTGTACATCTACATGCACATATCTCTGCATGAATATGTGTATGTGCATGCACTCATATGTGCATATGCATATATACACATGAATTATAGCATAGACATGCACATAGTATATAAATGTGTGCATGTATGTGCATATATGTATGCATGTGTGTATATGTATGTATGGCAAAAGAGACAAGGAGTCATTGAGTTTATTGAAGGGGTGGGATTGGGGAGTGGTGATGGTGGTGGTGACATGGTTAGAATTGCATTTTAAAGAGGGATTTCATATCTGAATAATGCATAAATTAGAATAAGAAGAGAATAATCAGCATATTGTTACTGTAGTCTAGGCATAAGGTGATTGGGGGTGGGTGGTATACTAGGTTGCTGGCAACATTAGGGTAGAGAAAGTGGTCAATATGAGAGAATTTACAAAAGTAAAATGGAGAGAGCTACTCAACAGTTTGGTAGCTTGGTGGCACAGTCTTTGGAGTATAGGATCTAGAGTCAGGAAGATGTATTCAAATTTCACCAATGACACTTATTAGCTCTGTAATTGTGGGAATGATACTGAACCATTTTTCATCTATGAAATGGGGATAACAATATCACTTGATTCTTAAGATTGTTGAGATAATAAAATGTGATAACTTATAAAACACTGTGCAAACCTTATAATTCTATATACATTTTAGCTATTGTTATTACACATGGTTGAGAGAAATTAACTAGTGGAGGGTAACACCTAGTTGATAAGCCTAGATGACAAAGAAGATGGTAGAACCTTTAAGAGCAACTGGGAAATTCAGAAGGGGTAAGGACTTTAGGGGAAAGCTAATGAGTTAAATTTTGTAGCTGTTAAATTGACAGGACCTGGATTACGATTCACCAAAAGAGACTTGAATAGAATTCAGAAAAGTAGAGGGATAACTAGAAGAGAGCAATTCCATGAGACCTTAAAGACAAGATAGTATTAAGGTCTTTGAAGAGGGTTATCAAGAGTGGCAAAGACACTTGATTTCAAGAAAAACTGAAAAAAGGGACATTTGATGTACATTAGTTGTTATGATGTTATAAATATAATGGAATATTATTTTATAAGTATACTCTCTCTTTCTCTTTCTCTCTCTCTCTTTCTCTTTTGCTCTCTAAATAGTTGGAATGGTAATCAATTTGTTGGATATTTAGGGCTAAGTATGGAAGGTGTGAGCCTTGTCTGGAAGATGTGAATTCCCCTATTGACGTGGAACAATGCTATTGGCTGAGACACTCCCCTGTTGACTTGGAAGAAAGCCAGTGTTTATAAGCAGAAGAATTTTATAGAGACAGACAGATTTTGGATTTGGCTCCTCAGTGGCTGACTGAAGGCATGAACAGGATGGGACTTTGTTTTTTGGTGGCCTGGTTGATCCTTGAGTTCCAGGCAAGAAAAGTCCTGAAGGGTTTGAAGTGTGCTGAATCTGGTGAACTTCAGTGCCTTGAGGACTGGACAAGGACCTGGGAGCTGTTCATCCCTGAGGACTGGACGAGAACCTGTAAGCTTTCAGATCCTGAATCTAGGTGATTGTCTGGCAGATTCAGGAGGGAGCTGGGACCAGGGAAGGGGATCCAGGGAATCAGAGAGACCACCCAGAGTCAAAATGAAGAAAAGGCCTCCCCTTGGACTAAACTGAGGTTTGTTGGAAATCAAGGGGTGGAAGGATTGTGTGGTTGTCTAGGAACTTTGTTTGGAAACTAAAGTTGATGGTTGTCCCAGGAGTGGAAGATCAGTGTATTGTGAATTGTTGATTGAATCAACTCCCTCTTAGGGAGGCTGGGTCATTCTTTTTGTTAACTGACTGATTGAATCTTAAAATGTGAAGTTGGTTTCTCCCTTGGGGAAATCAGCTGATTTTTCCCTTCTTCCTTATTCCTTTCTGTAATAAGATATAATATTGAGACTTTCCTTGTTCTGAAGATTGTATATAATATTGTGAACTGTTGAAACTGTGAACATTGTACTGACTCTGATTTTGTAATGGAATAAACAGAGTGTTCACTAATACTGTGTAATTCTATTCTTAAAGGCTGTTCACAGTAGCATTCTCTCGGGAATCTACCACTGATTGGCTTTACAATTGTGAAGAGGACAATTTCCAAAAATACCCTAAAAAGACTTATACAAACTAATGCAAATTGAATTGAGCAGAATCAAGAGATCAGCTTACACAGTAATAGCAATATTGTAAATATGACCAATTATGTGAAGGATTTGATAACTCTCATTAACACAATGACCCACCACAGTTCAAAAAACTTATGACAAAAAAATAGTATCCACCTCCATATAGAGAACTAATAAATTCAGAGTGCAGATTGAAGCATATTTATTCTCTTTCCCTTTTTTTTTCTTTTTTTAAGCATAGCTAATCAGGAAATTTGTTTGCATAGCTTTATATTTGTTTTGGGCTTTCTGTCTATTATCAATGGATGGAGGTGGGACAAAATCTAAAAAAAATACAATTGGATAATAAAAATACCAAGAAAAAGTCATTAGATTGGGCAAGTAAGAAATCATTGGTAACTTTCAAAAGAAGAGTTTTAGTTGAATAGTGTTGGTGCTATACAACAGAAAACTAAGAAGAGGATAAGTGGAAAGGAAGTAGACTAAAGGGATTGATTACAATTGCCTTCTCAAGATTAGCCTAAAAAAGTAGGATGGATAAGAAACATCAAGAAATGATAGGTGGATCAAGTGAAGGTTTTTTTGGATGGTGAAGGAAACATGAATCCATAAAAGCAATAAGAAATTAGTCAGTAGTCATGGAGAGGTTGAAAATAAGTGAAAGTAAAGGAAGATAGAGAGGGCAACCTCCTATAAAAAGGTGGGAGGGAATGGGATCAGTTATCCACATAGAGGAGTTCAGCTCTTCGAAGAAAAGAGCTACTTCTTCACGTGAGACAGTGGTTAAAGAAGAGATAGCGATGAGAGACATCTGAGTGACATGAGATGAGGAGAAGGGAAGAAAAGTGAGTTCTCTAAAAATTCCATCATCTTCTTCTATGAAATATGAGGCAAGGTTCTTAGTTGACAGAATAAAGGGAATGAGAGACATGAGATATCTGAAGAAGAATGAAAAGTTTTTGAAAAGTGGGATATTGAATTAATTAGGGGTGCCTTGGCACAGTGGGGACCCAGATGAGATTATGCAACATACATTTATAGTGCTCTAAGTCAGTAAATTTGGTTATTTTCTCCAGAATCTTGTAGCAACACATGTTTACATTGACAGGTAGCAGATGGTGTGAACAATCCAAGGCTGAGACTTGGTAGAGCTAGATCAGCAAATATTCAGGGAGTATGGGATGAAAGAGTGTAGAGGTAAACTGGTTCATCAAGATATCAAAATGTGGGAGGGAAGAACATACAACCAGTGTGGGGATTATAATTTGGATAAGAACTGAGGGGTGGCTCGACTGAATGTCACAATGACAACAAAGAACAGCTCTTGAGTTGCAGTGCAGAGGGAGGTTGCAGTGCAGAGGGAGATGTGAAATGACAACAGATTGTTATCAGAGGAATTTCAAAGTTCATAACCATGGGATTGTTTAATTTTTGAGTAATGGAAAGATGAGGGATATAATCATCTTTGTATACAGCAAAGGTGAGATAGGAAAGTAAGGCACTAGAAAGAAGTAAATTGAGGAATTAGGATGTTAAGGTGTTTTAAGTGACCATCCATAGATACTTTGTAGTCCTCTAGTATGAGGGCAAGAGTTAGGGAGGGGATAAAGGCTGTGAGCCAGGCATTGAATTGAATGAGGAAAGAATGGTAATGGGGGGGGGGGGGAACAGGTGTGGGTGTGTGTGTGTGTGTGCGCGGGGGTGGTATATCTATCTTTGTATGTGTGCCTGGGAGCAGTGTAGAGTATGGGTGATCAAGGTCCAACTTTCTTCTGATGAAAAAAAAATAAACTAAACCTAGGCAAGGTGAATAAAAGAGTAGCTCACGAAATCAAGGCTTCTCATGCTTTCATACTCAGGAGGATACAACAAATAGGTAGGAGAATCAATGTGCCTTAGGCACCTGATAAGGTACAGGGAGAGTGTGAGAGGAAGAGGCAAGAAAATAATGTCTTTTTTCACTTTACATGAAAAGGGGAAGGGCAGAGACCCAGGTAAACAGAGGGCTCCAAACCTGCCCCCTGCCTAATCTGCCAGGAAACTTCCATAAAGAACCTATC
>CM053595.1:239803752-239813826 GCA_028646575.1 Pseudocheirus occidentalis
TAGCAACTATTTGTGTCCTCCTTCAAATATTCCATTACTTTAAGTCAACTGGAATGTAAGAGTTCATTACTTAAATAATGTGATGTTTTAAGATTTGCAATAATATATAATGGATGGAAAGACATTTTTATTAAAGCTATTAAATTTTTCACAGAAAGGAAGATTGGGATCACTGAAAGGATTGTGAATATTTTAAATTACAAACCAGCTAATTTTTTTCTCTTGTTCATTTCTTTTTTTTTCCAGAAAAAAAAGATTTTTATTTAAGTACCTGCAAATAGGAAACCAGAGGGGGCGGGGCATGCCTCAAGACAGTCTGGGACCATCCCTTCCCTCACTTTGGCTGGATCTCCTTCCCTTAACCCTCCCAACTTGAATCAAAGGAGGGACTGATAAAAGTGGGGACAGGCAGCTCCCCTGGGGCCCACCTCCCCAAACAATGTCACTTTTGAGTAAACTAGGCCTGGTGTCCACTCTATCCCCAAGCCCTCCTTAGTGATGATTTGGGGAGGATGAGCAGGATGGATGGTAGAGGGCAGGTGAACATGAGAACAAAATTGCCGTGGCCAAATCTGGAAGCCACATAATTCAGGAATAAAACTGTTTAAAAAAAGAAAACCAACAAAATATATTCAGAGGTAGATTGTCAACTGAGGGAAGATGTAACCAGCTCCTAGGGGGGAGGGCATGGCATTCTGAAAGGAGGGCTGGGGAAAAAAGATCCTTGCAAAACATGCATTCCAAAGGCAAAAATCACAGGCCAAGGAGGCCAGCCCAGGACTGGGGGGAATTAATAAGATTGTCAAGTCCCCCTTCTCCCTAGATCTACTGAGCAGCAAGGAAATGGATTGATCAGACTCTGTCCCTTAGTGCCTGACACCCTAGCTCCAGCCCAGCCCCATTCCAGTATGATGCTCAGGAAATGCCAGAGGGAAGGAGGGAGAAAAGGGGTGGGTACTGCCCCTGCCCTTTCTACTTCTCAGTAAAAAATCTGCTCCCAACTCCACCCTTGGGACCAATCTTGGCTGATGGATAGAAAGGGTAGTGGGGGTACAGAATATCCCCAGACATAAATCTATTGAAGCTGAGCTCTAATGATCAAGATACTGGCACATCTGTCCTTCCCTCTCAAGTCCTTTTGAGTTGGGGTAGGGAGATGGGAAAACAGGAACCCTGGTCCCATTAGGGGGGCAGAGATAAACAGGTGTTGGCAGCTAAGTCAAAAGGTTAGCTCTGTCCAAGGAAGAAGTATGAAAGAAATCCCAATCCTGGGAAAGGGTGGATGGGCCCATGGATGGATGGATGTGGGAGGTGGGGAGGAAGGAGGCAAGGAGTGCCCCCAGAGGCTCAGCCACCTGCTGCCTGCTCCACCCTGCCTCCCACAATCCCAGAGGGTGGGCAGGGTTAGTCCAATGTGTGAATGGGGAGGCATTTTTGCCCAGGTAGGGCTATTCTTTGTCTGACCGGTAAAACTAGAAAGGACAGATAGAGGGAAAGGAAAGGTGGGGGGAGAAACATGGGGATTTAAAGAGCAACATTGTTCTGTCTACTTCCAGAATGAAAGGGCTGCCACTGTTGACATCGTCGTTGTCATCATGGGGAATGAGGTAGCAAGATTTAAGCAGACTTGGTTACTGCTCCTTCTCCGAAGACTCCTGGGATATCCCTTCTTCCTCTTCTTTCTCCAGCTTTTTGGGTCTACCTCTTGGTTTCTTCCCTGGTGCAGTGGTGGTTTTCCGGCCTTTCGTAGCTCCCTTACTCCCCTTTGGTCTGCCTCGAGGTCTCTTCAGAGTTGGTGCCTCGCTGGGCTCCTTCTGGGGTTGTTTTCGGGATCGGCCCTGCACTCTCTTCTCAGACCCGTCTTTCTCCTGCTTGGAGGCCAGAGGCTGGCTGGACTTTGAACTAGATTCACTCATCCTCCCCCTTCTCTAATGAGAGGTGGTAAAATGTAGGGGGATGGGGTTCGGCAACTGGCCGGCTTGGGTGCGTAGCTCCGGGTTGCGGGGGAGCAAGGCGGACTGCGAGCAAATGACCTTGCTAAGCTTCCCTGCTCGGGCTCCTCCCGCCGTCGCCGCCGCTTGTCGCAAATGCGGTTGCCGTCTTGAAGTGGCGCCAGCTCCAGAAATAGCCCCGGCTCACACTCCCAATTAGAGCTCTCTTGTTCATTTCTAGGCCTAACTCATATATATCTGTATTAACTGTAGGATTCACTTTTCCGCTGATGCTCTTTGCCCAAGGGGAAAAAGTTCCTGCTTACCGAAGGGTTCCTGTCTAACCTTGTCTTAAACATTTATTAGGTTAAATTAAAACTGCCTTACATGCATTGTCTTATTATTCTGAGTCCTATAGGAAACCTAAAAAACATTTGAAAAGTTGAGTTTGTTGTAGAATTGTCCCCGCAACAACTGGTTGTTCCCTTTTCATCTTTCTTTAAAATAAGAGTAGCTATGACTTAACAGTAGAAGATTCTCTGATTCTCTTACAGTGGATGAAGATAAGAATATTTGCATACCAGTTAATAGCTATTGGTAAACTGTTTTTCCCCTTCTTTTGGTCTCTTCACCTCTGAGATAATGTTAAATCGATCCTTCAGTATTTTAAAGAATATATGAATTCCCATATCAATTTCTTTGTTCAGTAGTAGGTTTGTTCCAGATTTAATTCATCTTCATCTTAAGCATCATTTCAACTGCCTTGCTTCCATCAGTGATTGTCATGTTAGAGGCTAAAAGATAGTTCCCTGAGGATGAAAATCAATTGGTATTGAACCATTATATCATTTCCATTTTCTCTCTTCTTCTTCTCTTGTCCATTTCTTAGTTGGTTCTCACCTCAACTTTCTTATGTCTCCTAATTGTACTGTTTACAGAATTACTCATGTAATCTCAGAGTTGAAAGGATCTTCCATGATTATCTAATTCAACCAATACCTGAAAAACTATCTCTTCTACAATATGATTAAGTGGTCATTTTTTTTTTCACCTAAAAGCAGGCACCCAATGAAGAAAAGTCCAGTAGTAAACAAATCAATCTATTTCACTTGGAACTGACTGATTTAAAGGAGGTTTGTTTTTTCTTCACATTAAACCCAGATTTTATCCATTTATCACTCATGGTTCCTATTTCTGTATTATAATGATAAGCTGAAAAAGTATGATAATATACTTACAAAATCCTAGAGAATAAATAAAAAAACTAATTGAAATAATAACTTTAGCCAAGTTGCAAGACATAAAATTAACCCACATAAGTCATCTGCATATTTATATATTACAAAGTCCAACAGCATGAAAAAGAAAGAGAAATTCCTTCTAAATTTGCTGTAGATATTGTGAAATATTTGGTAGTCTAACTTCCAAAACAAACCCAAGGACTATATGAGTGCAATTACAAAACACTTTTCACACAAATAAAGTCAGATCTAAATAATTAGAAAAATATCAGTTGCTCATGGGTAGATTGAGCTAATATGATAAAAATGACAATTCTTCATAAATTAATTTGCTTATTCAATGCCACAAAAATCAAACAAACAAAAAAGTATTTTATAGAGTTAGAAAAAACAATATCAAAATTCATTTGGAAGAACAAAAGGTCCAGAATATCAAGAGAATTAATGAAAATAAATGCTGGGGAAAGTGGCCTAACTGTATCATATTTTATATTGTATTATAAAGCAGTAACAATTACTTGTTACTGTCTAAAAAATAGAGTGGAATAGTTTAAGTAAACAGGACAGAGTAGTCAATGACTATAGCAATCTACTATTTGATAAGCCCAAAGACTTCAGCTTCTGGGATAAGAATTCACAGTTTGACAGAAATTGCTGGGAAAACTGGAAAATAGTATGGCAGAAACCAGGCATACAGCAACATCTGACACTGTATACCAGAAAAAGTTCAAATGGGTACACTATCTAGGTATCTCATACTATAAACAAATTAAAGGAAGAAGCAATAGTTTATCTGCCAGATTTATGGAGAATGGAGGAAGTTATGACCAAACAAGAGGTAGAGAACATTAAGAAATACAAAATGGATAATTTTGTTTACATTAAATTGAAACACTTTTGGACAAACAAAGCCAATGTAACCAAGATTGGGAGGGAAGCATAAAAAGGGGAAAAATATTACAATCAGCTTCTCTGATAGAGAACCCATTTCTAAAATATATAGTGAACTGAGTCAAATTTACAATACTACATGTCATTCCAAAATTGATAAATAGTCAAAGGATAAGAAGAGGCAGTTTCCAGAGGAAGAATTTAAAGTTATCTATAGTCATATACAAATGCTCTAAATCACTATTAATTGGATAAATGTGAATCAAAACAACTCTGAGGTGCTATATCACACTTGCCATACTGGCTAACATGGCAAAAGAAGAAATTTATAAATGTTGCAGAAAAAGTGGGAAAGACAGAACACTAATTCATTGTTGTTGGACCTGCAAACAGATACAACCATTTTGGAGAGCAACTAGGAACTCTGCCCAAAGGGTTATAGAAAATGCATATACATTTGACCAGCAATATCATGTCTGGAGCTGTATCCCAAAGAGATCATAAAAATGGGAAAAGGACCAATATGTACAAAAATATTTATAGCAGCTTCTTTTTTATGTTGGCCAAGAACTGGACATTGAGGCGATGCTCTTCAACTGGGGAATGACTAAGCAAGTTGTGGTATATGAATGTAATGAAATACTATTATGCTATAAGAAATGATGAATAGGTGGACTTCAGAGAAACCAGTGTATATAAACTGATGTATAGTGACAGGAGCAGAACCAGGAAAACATTGCACACAGTAACAGCCAAAGTATGTGACAAATGATTTTGATATGTTTAGCCCCTTAGCAATATAAGAACCTAAAACAATTCCAAAAGATACACAATGGAAAGTGCCAGTCACATCCAAAGAAAGAGCTATGGAGTCAGAATAAAGAATGAAGCAGACCATTTTCTTTTTTTGTTTCATTTTATTTTATTTTTCCTTTCTCATGGTTTTTTCCCATTTGTTCTAATTCTTCTATGTAACATGACTAACATGAAAATGTGTTTAATAGGAATGTATGTGTAGAGCCCACATCAGACTGAAGGCCATCTTAGGGAGAGAAAGGGGAAGAAAAGGGAGAAAATTTAAAACTAATGGAAGTTAATGTTGAAAACTAAATATTTTAATTAAAAAAAAACAGAAAAAGTGAAGTCCATCTTTCACAGTTACATCTTTCAAATATTTGAAAGCAGATATCTTGTAATACCTCACCAAAATTATTTTCTTCTAAAATCTGCTAACAACCATTCCTTGAATTTACCTTCAGGTATTACTATATGAAAATTCCTTCAGTAGCTTGGGTAGCTACTTCAGATTACTTATGGCCACCAGTGTCCATTGTCTCCACATTCTGCTTCTGATATTATGTACTTTGCCAGATATCTCAGCTTCGGTATCACCCTGGAACATCCAACTGCCATGTTGGCTTCCTGTCACGAATAATCTCTTTTCAGGGCTTTCGTTTTGGTGAAGGGTGCAGGTGAGTTATAGTTCACTCCCCCTCAGCTTTTTTTTCTGACCCTTTGACTTCCATCACCATGCACAGGTTACTCTTCTTTCTCTGTCCCTTTTTTCTCCATTTTATGAGTTGTCTTACCTCATTTGAATGCAAAGCACTTGAGGACAAGGGTTATCTTTTTTGTTTGTTTCTATTTGTATTCCCAGAACTTAGTCTCTAGTGGTTGCCACATACGAAAATCTTATTAAAAACCTGCTCCTTGCTTGCCCTTCTTCTCCACTTTATTAATGTCTTTTTTAAATTGTGGTGCCCAGAAATGCACAGAATACATCAGATGTGATCTGACAAGAGCAGAGTACTTTAAGATTGTGCTAATTTTTCTGGATATTCCATTATGCTGTTGGCTCAAATTAATGTTGCATCTCACCTCAGACCTCTATCTTATAAACATCTCTCTAGGTGTAACTCTCCTATACTGTTATTGTGAAGTCAGTTTCTTCCACTTCATTGTCATTCAATGCCTGAGGGAGCATCTAGTTCAAGACATACCAGAAACAGAATCCCACCATTATAGCCATATCTCTACCCAATCTAAACAAACCTTTCACTCTGTATGTTAAGGGAAGTAGAGTACAGGTTTTAGTAGTCCTAATCCAGTCCTTAGGACCTGACCCCAGGCCTTTTGCTTATTGCTCAAAACAGTTAGACTCTGTGGTTGCCAGATTGCCTTCTGTAAGAGTTAAAAGATTTGTAGATCTTCCATGCCCCTTGGTAGCAGGAAGGGGTGGGGCAGGAGGAAGCCAGAGCTGAGCTGGAGCCAACCAGGTGACCGGAAGCAATGGAAGTGCTAACTCCTTTTTTTTGAGCCAGCCAGAATGTCTGCTAAGGACTCCTGCTGAGGACTGCTGGAACTGGAACTGGAACTTGGCAGGGGCTGGGGAGGGAGACACAGAGCTGCTGGCAGTGTGGATGCTGAGCAGTTGCCATGAGTGAGGAGACAAGGATCTGTTCAGGTTTGAAGACTTGAGAATGTGGGTGTTTACTTCACTAACTATGTGTGCAAACTGTGTAGCTAATGTGATGGCTTTGACTTTCTGTTTTGGGGACTCAGGGTTTTGGTATTTGAAAAAATATTCTAGCTTTGCTCCCATGTAGAGATCCTGTTATATTTTGAGATTAATAAACACATCAGCATATTTATAGTTACTGTGGGCATTGTATATATTGCATTATTGATACACCTTCATGTCTCTGGGCAGTCACAAAAACAACTGTTTTAATTGGAGAAGTCTCTAAACTTACACTTTGCCAACCCTAGAAGTTCTGACTCCCCACCAAGTTCAAGGCATCTTGGAAGCAAAAGGTTACCAGTGGTTGGCTAATGACAGGCACAATAAAAATCAGTCCATGCTCTTAGATACCCCAATCTGTGTGCTGCACTCTCAACCTGTTCACCCTCCTCCCAGACAGCACCCACTCAGATGCCCTGGATCTTGACTGGGTTGATGATGATTGCAAGAAGACCTTGGACTTAGTCTTTTCCAGTAGATGTGATCTTAAAGACTTTCTTCTCCCTAACCTGGAGGCACATGCATGGATAAGTCAGGTTTTATTGAACAAGGGGTGAGGAGAGCTTGATATAAAATAGTCAGCCTCCACCACAGAGGCCAAACCCCTGTCCTTTTGGACTGCTGCCCAGAAACAGAATTAATAGCACTCACTAGAACTCTAGAGCTCGAGAGAGCTAGGAGAAAATAAAGTCGCAAAATATGCCTTCCATGTTCTTAATGCTCATGAAACAAACTGGAAAGAAAAAGGGATATTTGACAGGAAAGAATTCTCCCATCAAGTATGCATAGGAGATCTTACATCTCATTCATGCCATTCAGAAACCATCTGAAATAGCTGTTATATATTGCAAAGGACACCAGAAAGGAGAAACAAATCAGGCTTTGAGAAATCATCTGGCAGACACATCAGGAAAGTACGCTGCCTGTCAGCTAAAAATGCTGTCTCCTTTTACTCCTCAAGCTCTCTGATTTCTTCCTACCTTTCCCCAAGAATAAGCCCTTGCTCAAAAAAAAGGATATTCTTTTTCCCCCCTACGGGTAGTTTCAGACACCATCAGACCAACTCATCCCAGAGCAAAGCCAATCGAAGTTTCTTTTTGGCTTACACCAGAACACTCACTCAGGAATGAATGCCCTTCAACCTCTGATAAAGCCTAATTTTATTGGCAATAAGCTAGGAGGAACAATCTGGCAAATCTGTCTGACTTGCCCAATAAGTGCCCAAAGAATATGGAATATACCCATGAACCTGTGGAGGATCTCAAACTACTATTTAGAAGGACCGCAGCCCCTTCCACTGGACAGGTGTATGAAAAAAGGTGAAATTATATGTACCCTACTCTTATATTTTGACTTTGCCATAGGCATCTTTAATAAATTGCCTTGTTTCTCCCTCTTGGAATAATTTTCTCTGTGCTGACAATGATTCTTGTTTGGCCCTGGTTTGCTTAACCTCCTTGCCAGATTTGTCTACTTGAGGCTCCAGACCATCAACTTCCACACTGCTCAGGGTGCATACTAACCTTCACCCAAATCAAAAGCCTCTAAGCCACTGGACCTGGCATCAGCAAGGTCCCAAAATTTGACCCTTTGAATGGGACCCGGCAAGGCAGGGACAGCTCTATATATCCTTTGGCAGCAGGAAGCACTTACAAAAGCAGAGACCTTCATTCCTTAACCCAAAAGATTTGGGATCCCATTTGTTTAAGGGGCAAATGATGGGACAATGGGACACAACCAAGTACCAGAATTTTCCCATATATTTCAGTGACCCCAATAACTGGATCCTCAGTCTAAGGCCTGGTTTTCCCCAAACTACTTACCAGTTCTTAATCCCCCCCCAGATCCTTTTCACTGTCCTTTTGTATATAATCATCAGTCTCATCCTCAAGGTTCCCCAAGAACCTTGCCAGCTGTATTGGACTCACACTAAACTTTTCTAGTTGACTGAAAGATGGTTTGAGTGTGTGAATTTGTTACAGGCAACTCAGCCTTGTACCCTGACATTTTCAGGGTTCCCAGCAACCCCATGTCAAAGCCAGTTATCTAAAGTCAGTAAAATTCTATTTGGAACCTAAGTTATATGGTTTGCCTTAACTCTAATCAACTCACCAAACCAAACATTCCTTTCTGCAGTGACTTTTAAAGGCCTTAATGAAGTGCATAGAACTTGTTAAAATTTCAAAGTAAATTGTAAATGGAATAACAAACTAGCAGCCTATGGAACTTTGGGCTTTAGCCTAGGGATTTCATTCTTTCTAAACATTTAATGTTTTATATGCAAATTTTAGTCTCCCAGCCTGAGTTAAGCATCCACTTCCTTAGGCAGCCATATACAGGGAAAGGAATTAGGTTGGACCCCAGCATGTAATTTGGGTTCATTAATGGACTATGCTAGCACAGCCATGCAATTCTGAATTTTTAATGTGGAGTAACTGCTGGAGTGCTAAATATTAGGCTTCCACTCATTAAATAAATAAAAATAGGCGTGTGTTGAATGGAGCCATAAACTAGCTTCCTACCTTTTAAGTATGAATATCACAAGATATTATATAAATGCATTGAGTAATACATTTCAAAGAGAAGATGTATAGCATGCTTCCTTTGAACAATAATTCAAAACATAGTTCTTTGAGAGCAACGGAAGCTAGACTTTTTACTGGAATTTGCATAAGCTTTTGAAAAGCTAAAACCGATATCATTATGCCTTATCATCTGCCAAGTTTAAGACTACTCAGTCATAAATTCCATTGGAAAGGCATTGTTTCTGTAGGTAATATGAATTGATTTTGTTCTATTGTAACTGATTGAAAGGTATTTATAATGCAAAGAAAATCATCAACAATAAAAATCTTAGTCTTTAGTGACTTCTGAATACTGAAAAAGTCAATTATATCTGATAATCTTCTTTATCTTAATGTCAAATGATGCAGCAGTAATATGCAAACCATAGGGAATATCCCTCAGACATCAATGAAATTTGGAAACTGATAAGAAGGAGGTCATACTGCTCTATATAAAAAAGCCTATTTAACTTTTCTTATGTTTTTCAAAGAAAGATACAAAATGCTATGTTTAGGATTTAAAGACTAACACCTTGGAAGATATTCAGGAGGAAACGGATGATGAATAAGAATGTATTTAAAAAGGAATCTAAAATTGTGTGCGACCCTTCTTTAGGATAAATGTAGCTACTATGTTTCATACATCATTATTTTGGGGGGAAGGAACTGTTTTTCAAGAGGCAATTGGTGGATTGTTTTCAATTTCTATTTTAGACTGGTCCTAGAATTCAGTTTTCTTGATAATTTTTTAAAAGATGATGTCTAGGATCTTTTATTGATCATGGCTTTCAGGTAGCACAACAGGTTTTTAAATGATCTTTCCTGGATCTATTTTCCAGGTCACTAGTTTTTTTTTCAATAACATATTTCACATTGTTTTGTATTTTTCCATCCTTTTAGAACTGTTTTATAATATCTTCATTTTT
>CM053595.1:239821160-239835361 GCA_028646575.1 Pseudocheirus occidentalis
CCCTGTGTGAAGAGTATTGTGTTAGGCAAAGCAGTACATGCAAAATTCAGATAAAATATGGTACTCCAGGAGCTTATAGTCCAATTGAAGGATAAGACACACAAAAACATCGATAAAACACATTGCTTCAAGTGTTGCTGCACAGTAACCTGTTCAGTGTAGAAATTCAGGAAATATTGAATTTAATTGAGAAATATGAGGTACTAGTGACTTTCCTTCCTTCCAGTTGTTGAATCAAGAAAAGCAAGAAAAGCAAAAAATGTAATGGGAGCTTTCCTTTGCTTTTGTATCCAAACTCTCAAACCATGAGCTTCCTTCTTTGTATTTGTGATGATAATACTGTGAGTAGCATTTATTTGTAGTGTTTTCTCTCAAATATTCCTGAAAGATCGAAAGACCCAGGTCATTTTCATTTAGAATCTTTGATATTCTAGGTGGATACAGTGCACTAGATATCTTTGAGTATTAAAGGAAGTCTTATAAGAAAATATAATTGCAGTTTTTATTTAAACAGAGCAGATGCTAGACCAAAGAATACTTTCTGAAGTTTCAGAGGAAATCAATATGTTATTTACACAAAGTCTTTAAGATTCAATAAGAAGCCTAAAACAAGGATTTTTGGGAGATGAACAGAGTGTGAATCTTGGTAATCCCTGACTTTTCTTTCCATCCTGAGAAACTCCTGCTCACTCATGAACTGACAAGTCACAAAATATACCACTGGTATCTTATAAAGTTGTTGACAGGGTGAATGATCATGCAAGATTTAAAAATCTTTTCATTCTTATGTGAATTTCTGATGGCATTTTTTCCTGTAGTCACTTTAAAAATTAATATAAATATGCTTTAAATACAAATATAAGATGTATTTGCTCCTTCTTCAGAGTTTCTTCGAATCTATGCCTCTACTTCCTGCAAGAAAAAATTTACAAAGTATATTAAGAGGGGTAGCTAGATGGTGCAGTGAATAGAGCACTTACACTGGGGTCAGGAGGACCTGAGTTCAAATCCAATCTCAGACACTTAACACTATGTGACCTTGGGCAAGTCACTTAACCCCAACTGCACTGACTTCCCCCCTCCAAAATGACAAAAAAAGTATTATTAATGGCTGTCTATATGCCTGCAACTAATTTGTGGATGCATTGGTGTGCCTCTTTTGTATATTTATCTCTTTCCTTTGAGTCATTTTGTTGTTCTTGATGCTTATAACTTACCTGGCTAGTTTATGGTCAAGATATTCTAAAGTCATTTGGGTAAATTCAGGAAAAGATCATTAAATGCAGCTAACTGTCTTGATGTAATGAGAAAACATCCACTAAGCAACTACCAAGTGCCAGGCACTTTGCTAAGACTTCTATATATTTTATCTCATTTGATCCTTACAACAACACTTTGAAGTAAGTGCTAGTAATATTCCTATATTACAGATAATTAAGGCCAATCTAAGGCACACAGATTTTCCCAGAGTCAAACTGCTAGCAAATATCTGAGGTCAAATTTGAAGTCAGGTCATTTTGAACCCAGGTCTTGCACTTTATCCACCATACCAACTCCAACTGAATTATACAGAAATTAAAAAAAAATCTCTACAACATGTGAGCACATATGCATGTGCACACACACACACACACACACAATGGTAAAGATAACATCAGCAACTCTCAGACCTTTTCACCTACCTTTCTGTCTCTATTAAAACTTTATAAAATACTTTATGTAGGTTGCAAGAGGAACTTTAATGAAAATATGAAGAACAGAGAAAAAAATACTTAATGGTTTTCTGTATCAGGACATTTTTTTCACACTACTAATCAAGTATAGAAGAGCTAATATCCAAAATAAAGATCTCAGACATCATATTTTAATAAGCTGTCAAGGAAAATTACCCTGATATCCTGGAACCAGAAACTGAAATAGAAACTAAAGGAATCCCCCAGTCATCTGAAAGAGATCCAAACATGAAAATTCCTAGGAATACTGTAGTCAAATCCAGATTTCCTAGGTTAAAGAAAAAAATATATTGCAAATAACCAGAAAGAAATAGTTCAAATATCATGAAGCCACAGTCAGGGTAACACGAAATTTAGTAATTTCCATATTAAAGGAGTGGAGGGTGTGTAATACGGTATTCTGGGGAGCAAAGGAACTAGGATTACAACCCTGAATTACCAGCCCAACAAAACTGAGTAAAATCCTTCCAAGGAAAAATGGACAGCTAATGAAATTGAGGACTTTCAAGTATTCCTGATGAAAAGAATATAACTAAATGAAAAATATTAATTTAAAATGAAAGAGTTAAGTGAAGCATAAAAAGAGATATTAGAAAGAGCAAACATAATGGATTGAATAAGATTAAACTGTTTGAATTCCTACATGGGAAGATGATACTTATAATTCCTAGGAACATTATCATTATTGGGGCAGTTAGATGTACCAACAATTATTTATATCATTTAACATTTGTACCTACCTCAAGGTCCTATGGTGAAGGAAAAGTGATGAAGAAGCAGGTTTAGGAAATGAGAAATGTTGTCAATCTGCACACAGGCCACACAGGCCATGAAGTCATCTTGACAGTGTACTGATGCAGCAGTGGGATTTGTAAATTCCCTGGGTGTCTGAGAAGCAATTTTCAAAGGAATGCACTGTTCACATTCTGGTGTGAGGAAAGGGTTTTAAAAGGCTCCCTAAAAGTTGTTTGTTTTACCCTATGCTGCCTACTTAGCAGGGCAGGTGGGGATCATGCCTTGTAGTTGAAACACAAAGTAATGGACAAAAACTTTTGCAAAGATGATTCCACTCACCATTGGCACACAAAATGTGCACATACTTATGGACAATATGAAATCCAGAAGACATGAAAGAGGAACAGCTCTTCTTAAGGGAGATCACAACAATTATCACAGCCATATAGAAGCTCTGAGTGAAATAAAGTGGCCATAATAATAGGTAGCGTCATGGAGCTTGCATAGGTTTCACAATCAAAACTAGTCTAGTCAAGAAGGTTGTATGCCTAGCAAAAGGAGAGACAGGCTCATGAAAATGTGTTTCCCACTCACAGGAAAGCACCATGCCACTATCGCATGTCCATATGCTCCCACCATGATGGACCCTGAAGAGTCAAAGAGAAATGTTATGAATTATCAATACCTTGAGTCCTTCATCATCAGTATGTTGAAAGAAGACAAACTTATAATTCTGGATGGCTTTTAAGCCAGATTATGCACTGAGTATCAAACATGGCAGGGAGTTGTTGCGATGGATGGATTCCAAAAAGACAACCCAAAAGTCACTTACTATTTAAGACATGCAACTCATGACCTCCTCATTATTATGCTGTCTTCAATTTAGCGAAATTCAATAAAACTTCATGGATGCATACTCACATCAAACATTAGCAGTTAGTATACTATGTCATTTAAGTAGAAGACATAGACAGTATGTGAGAGTGACAAAGATGCAGGGTGATGAACTAACCATACACTGAATTTATGTATACGTGTATATGAGGATCTGAAAAATACTAATGATAACATACCAAACTGTAAAATAGTCAAACTTAAAAAGAGACTTTGAATCACCCGATCTCAAGATTTAAAAAAAAAAATAAGGTCAAAGAACTACAAATGAAATGGAAAGTGTACTTGAAGGCATGTGTTTTAATTCAGATGAATTTACATGATAATTATATCAGACTTTTAGAATATTTACTACCTATGCTATATAACTTGATCTCACATCTAAAGGGAAAAAGGCAGTCTACCAAATTCTTTTTTTTACTATTTATTTTTTATTTTATTTTTAACATTCATTTGTTTATTTTATTGTTTACATCATTTATTTCCAAAAGATATTCAGTTATGAATTTTCTCCCCATCTCTTCCCTACCCAAAACCTCGAAACAGCCATCCCACTGTTTAACCCATCCCGCAATCTGCTCTCTCCTATGTCCTCCCTCTCACCCCTCTGACTTTCCAGTAGGACAAAATGGATCTCCCTACCACAGTGCCTGTATCTTAAATCCAGTTGGATGTAGTTAATAATAATAACATATACATATATTTTAATATTTGATTATATAATTTTAAATTCTAGATTATTTCCCTTTCTTCCTAGTCTTCAACTCCCACTATAAGGACAAGCAATTAAATACAGGCTGTACATGTGTAATTATGCAGAACATCTCCTCAGTGCACATCTTGTGAAGAACTTATGTGCCTCCTTCCTATCCCGTACCCCTGTTGTTCTATTCTCTACCCTGTCACTTTAGAGAAGTGTGTTGTTTTAGCAACCCTCCCCCCAACATTCCCCTCCCCTCCATCATCCCACCTCTCATCCCCATACCCCCTACTCTCCTATGTGGCAAGGTACCCAGTTTAGAGTTTATGCCATTCCTTCAATAAACGAAATTCAACAAGAGTAAGGTTGACCCTTTCCCTTTTGCCTTCCTGTTCTTCCCCTCCATTGTAACAATTTTCCCTTGCCTCTTCTATATGAGATCATTAACCCCATTCTGTATCTCCCTGTCTCTTCTCATTCTAATCCTTTCCCACCTCAGAATTGCACCTTTTAGAGTACTGTCCCTTCCTGTTCAATTGATCCTGTGCCCTCTATGTACTCATATATACACATACTTAGAAATGTGTTCATATGTTGTATCAGCAAGCACCATAGCGTACCCAGGATGGGTGCTAGCACACATTCTTAGATTAGCTTTTCTAAAGGGAAGCAACCAAAAATGGATGAACAGTCTCACTGTAATCAATCAAACACATATCATTTACCTAGTTCAAGGAAAATAGTCAGCACCCTGAATTTCAGAGAATACAAGCACAAGTTACAAGCAGAGAAAGAAACAGATAAGCAGAGAGGCTTCCAACTGTCTGACCATTACATCCATACCTAGTTATTCAACAGAGAGGGAGGCACCAACGTCTGGGATTTTCAAAGCCAGGGGCTCAACAGCTTCTCAGAGTCTCATCTGGCCAAATCACACAACTCTTCTCAAAGTGAGCCTCAAGGCAAAACCTCACATCAGGGCATATATATAGCCTTCTCCTGGATTAGAAAGTGTCACAGCCGTCTTGACCCACTGACCAATCACAAAGCAACAAGGCGGGGGGCGTTCCAGAAAAACAAGCCTCCCACTACAGGCTCCATGTGACCATATTCAGCCTATTAGGGGGCAGAGTATACTTTCAAATCAGGGAAAATTCTCAGAGCCCCCCAAGCCACTTAAGCAAAGGGTCTAAGGGCAGGGAAAATCATCAGATTCCCACAACACACACACACACACACACACGTATATATATATATATATATATACGTGTGTGTGTGTATGAGTGTATACATTTGTATTCCTTTCACCTGTCCTCATACTGAGAAAAGTTTCATAAATTAAAATTATCATTTTTCCATGTTGACATGTAAATAGTTCACCTTTAATAAGTTCTTTATGATTTCTTTTCCGTGTTTGCCTTCTCATGCTACTTGTATTTGAATGTCAAATTTTCTGTTCCGTTCTGGTTTTTTTCAGCAAGAATGCTTGAAAGTCCTCCACCTCATTGAATGACCATATTTTCCCCTGGGACATTATACTCAGTTTTGCTGGGTATGTGATTCTTTGTTTTAATACTAGCTTCCTTTATCTCAGGAATATAATATTCCAGGCCCTTCAGTCCCTCAATGTAGAAGCTGTCAGATCCTAGGTTATCCTAATTGTGTTTCCACAGTATTCAAATTGCTTCCTCTTGAGAGCCTATAACATTTTCTCCTTGATCTGGGGACCCCAGAGCCTGGCTATAGTATTTCTGGGAGTTTTCTTTTGGGGATCTTTTTCAAGAGGTGATTGGTGAATTCTTTCAAGTTTTATTTTGCCCTCTCGTTCTAAAATATCAGGGCAATTTTCCTTGAGAATTTCATGAAGGATGCTTTCTAAGTTATTTTTTTGATCATGGCTTTCAGGTAAACCAATAATTTTTAAATGGTGTCTCCTGAATCTATTTTCCAGGTCAGTGGTTTTTTCAAGGAGATATTTCACATTGCCTTCCATTTTTTTTTATTTGTTTGGGTCTGTTTAATAGGATCTTGATTTCTCATAAAGTCATTTGCTTCCATTTGCTCCACTCTAATTCTGAAGGAATTATTGTCTTCAGAAAACTTTTGAGATTCTTTTTCCATTTGGCAAATTCAACTTTTTAAGGCATTCTTCTCCTCATTGGCTTTTTGGGCCTCTTTTGCCATTTGAGTTAATCTATTTTTAAGGTATTATTTTTTTAAGTCATGTTGTTGACTCTTCACGATTTTCTTGCATCATTCTCATTTCTTTTCCCAGTTTTTTTCTCCACTTTTTTATTTGGTTTTCAAAATCCTTCTTAAATTGCTCTATGGGTTGTAGGTCATCTTCATGTTTCTTGGAAGTTTTTGTTGTGTGAATTCTGACTGTGTTTTCTTCCTCCCATTCCATTCTTTGATCCTCTTTGCTCCCAAAGAAGGAATCTAAAGTTTGGTTGCTTTTCTTGCTTTGCTTCCTTTTCCTGCTCATGTTGGCCAGTCAATTACTTGATTTTTTAGCTCTGTGGAACTCTGCTTCCAGAGAGGAAAGCACTGTCTGAAATTGTGGGGTTTTCACAGGTGGTGGAGCTATTGAGAGGCCACTGCAGCCCCCACCATCTTTGGCTCTCTGAAAAGGCACCACAGGACCACCACCCAAGACAATGATCTAGATCCAGGCTTCTCAACACAAAAGCACTTAGCCTCTGAATGATTGCTTGGCCCTCCTGCAGTCTGTAGGCCAGGATCTCTGAAGCAGCCATGTGGAGGAATCTGCAGGTCTGCTGCTTCTAAGTTTCATTGTCCTGTATGCAGTTTGTCCAAACCACTTTTCTCCCCCAAATTTCATTGAGTTCCACTGACATTTCACTTCGTCCTTGTTTCTTATGGCTTGATAATTTTGGAAACTGCCACAGCTGCTGCTTATTCACTCTTCTGAAGGCTCCAGCTGCATCTTGTCCTGGCTGCCCCAGGGCCAAGGGGCGGTTTCAGGCTGGGCTGGTTCGGCTCCCAGTGTGCTGCAATGAACCCTTCCTGCTCAGCTGCCTTCAGTGGGTGATGTGTTTTTCTATATTTTTGTGTGAGTACTTGATCCCTAAATAATAAATAAGAAAGAAAGAAAGAAAGAAAGAAAGAAAGAAAGAAAGAAAGAGTAATCATTGAACTTTGAAGCTACTTAATAGCTGGTATATAAAGGAAGATAATTTAATGCTCAAGAACTTCCAGAATCACTGGGAGAAAACTATAGCTAATGCCCTCCCAATTACCTGGAGATGATGTTATCTCTATGAGAAACATTATGATCCCTTAGTAAGGAGCAGACTCTGACAAAGATATTAGATATTTTGATATCCATTTATTTCTTCTATTGCACAAGTGAGGATAACAACTGTACTTCTCAATGCTGCAGATGGCAAAGGAAAAGTAAAAAAAAAGTTTTTTGCAAAAAATGTTGCTTGAATTTCCTACTAATGTGGCATACATGTTGATATAATGAAGATAGATTGTAAGGGCTAATCCAAGAAGGTGATAGAAGTAATGGAAAACACAAGTATCCACTTCATTCAGGCAGAAGTAGTAATCTTTATTACCACTATGTGTTACAAAATCAAGCAAAGGTTCTAGTTTCTTTCATTGAAGAGTAGGGGAGAGTACCTTCAGTAAAATTTCCTTTTATTTTTTTTTCTGCTAGGACAGAATTGTAGGCTTTCCTTGAAAAGGTAAAAAAAGCCCAATGCCTTACAAATTTTATATTGTCAATTTTGAAATGAGAAAGTATTCTGCTTAATTTACAGAAGAGAAGAATATTTGTATTTGCAGTGTATGGGCCCAAAGGTGACAAAACAGTTAAAGTTAGAAAGTACTAGTATCTTAAACTTAAAAGAAAAATCAATTGTTCACATTTTCAGTATTACTGGAGTGCTTTCTATCATTTAGATAGACTAAGAGAAATGGCTGCCCTGTCAACTAGAAGAGAAGTTCATTAAATCTACTTTCTACAGGGGTATATTCTAAAGGTGCACATCATATTAGACATATTTTAGGAATGTCATTTGCTAGGTGGTAAAGTTAAATATTTGAAGAGAAAACTTGAGAAGGAAGAGAGAAAGGATGATGAGGGGGAGAAGAAGAGAAAAAGAAGAACAACAAGAAGACAAAGAAGAAAAAAGAACAACAGAAGAGAAAGAAGAAAAAGAAGAACAAGGAGGAGAAGATAAAGATAATGATGATGAAAGGGGAGGAGAAAAAAATAAACTTTGATAAACAGAAGGCAACATTACCTATATTTTGTGATTGTTTACTTGGAAAACCACAATGAAGAAACTGAATGACATAATTAATAGCTTCCATAAAGCAGAAAACTGGGGAAAATCACAAGTTTCTCTGATGAAGGCCTCATTTCTCAAATATATAGAGATCTGATTAATTTATAAAAATGCTAGTCATTCCCCAAGTGATAAGTGGTCACAAGATACAAACAGGCAGTTTTCAGACAAAGAAATAAAAGTTATCTTTAGTAAATATAATGATAATGAGATTTGAATATCTTCCATGCCCCTTGTATTAGCAAGTTAACAGGTACTTAGCACTTTGTTTCAAGTTCATAATTGTGTGAAGTATTAAGACACAAAACTTGTGAATCCCACAGCTGAATTAACTTAGTGATGTAGCAGGAAGGGATGGGGCAGGGAGGAGATAATAAGAGGCCCAGGCCTGAGTGGGAAGTGATTTTGAGAATAGAACTTGTGGCAGAACTTCTCCTGAGAGCCAGCCAGAACTTCTGCTGAGGATTTTTGCTGAGAACTGCTGGTAATGAGAACTTCTGGTAGCATGCAGTGTGGATGTTGAGTAGCTACTGTGAATGAAGAGAGGAGAATCTTTGCCTGAGGGAGCCTATTTCATTTTGAAGGCTTGGGAATGTGGGTGTTCATTGCATTAACTATGTGTTCCAACTTCTTGGCTACTGTAATGACTTTGACATTCTGGTTTTGGGACTCGGCTTCCTGGTATTTGAATAAATGCTTTGGCTCTGTCCTCCATGGAGGACAGTGGAGAGCCTGTTATATTTTGTGATTCACAACTACATCAGCATATTTATAGTCACTGTGGGCATTGTGAATATTGCATTGTTCTTACAGTAATATGAAAAATGGTCTAAATCACTATTGATTAGATAAATGGAAGTTAAAACAATTCTGAGCTACCACCTCACACATATCAGATTCACTAATAGGAAAAAAAGGAAAATGTTGGATGTTGGAGGGGATGTGGGAAAGCTTGGACACTACTTCACTGTTGGTGAAGTTGTGAACTGATCCAACAATTCTGGAATACAATTTGGAATTATGAATTATGCCCAAAGGGCTATGAAACTGCATATATTTTGACCCTGTAATAACACTATTAGGTATCTATCCCAAAGACATCAAAAGGGCATGGAGAGGACTTATAAGAATTGAAAATTGAAGGGATACCCATCAATTGTGGAATGGCTAAACAAGCTGTGGTATATGATTCCAATGGAATATTATTGGGCTATAAGAAATGATGAGCAGGCTCATTTCAGAAAAACCTGGGAAACTGACATGAACTGATGCAAAGTACCAGGAGAACATTGCACACAGTAATAGCAATATTGTTCTGTGAAGAATTGTGGATGATTCAGCTATTCTCAGCAATAGAATGATCCAAGACAATGATGAAGCATACTATATGCCTCCAGAGAAATAACTGAGATTGATTAATACAGACTGACAATTTTTCACTTTCATTCTTTCTTTTATTCATGTCTTCTTGTACAAAATGACTGACATGGAAATGTTTAATATGATTGAACATGTGTAAAGTACATCTGATTGCTTACTGCATCAGAAAGGGTAGAAGGGTGGGATAGAATTTGTAACTCAAAACTTTAAAAACAGAAATCTCCTAAGGCTTGTGAAATGTATTAAAATATATGCTTTTTTGGTGATTCACATGAACACAAATGATACTTCCAGAAGGCAATAAATAGGTAATTTTAAACAAAAAAATAATAGTTTCCATAAAGGATCAGAATGCAAAATAAATCCACAGAACAACACATTTCTGAATAGCACTGAGATTACTATTTAACAATAGTAAAAGAAATTTCATTTAAAATAGTTAAAGTATTTGAGAATTAAAGTATCAAGACAACCCACTGCTTACATATATATGATATATGCTGTGCTCATAATTGATCCACACTGAAGTAATGAATATATATATTATCACCAATATGTATGTATGTATATATGTGTGTATGCATGTATGTATGTATGCATGTATGCATGCATAAAATCAGGGACTTCTAATGCATAATTGTACTGGCACATCCTGGGAAAGCATTGGCATAGTCCTTGAATAAAAAGGAAGGGCCTGTTGCAAAGCTTGCTCCGCTAGACCCTCAACATTAGGCCTTTCCCTGGTTTCCTCAGCTGATGCTTCCTTTTCTCTTGGATTATCCTCAATTTACAATCTTTGTGTCTTGTATGTACTTTGTTACTTTTGTACTTATTCCCCCATTAGAACATGAGCTCTTTGTGGATAAAAAAAAAAACTTTTTGCTTCTTTATCTTGCCAGAAATTAACTAAGTGACTGGTATACAGCAAGCATTTAATAAATTTTGTTGACTATATAAACAAATATTAAAATTTTTTAATATGTACCAAACATAAAGCAATCCTCTACAGAAATGAGCAAAATAATGAAGATTAATTTGAAGGAATAAGAAGGGATAATAATAACAAAGCACTAAGGGTCAAAGTAAAGTTTAAAAATCTCTACTAAAAAGTATTAATCATTGATATTATTTTTGTTATTTAAAAATTCAAATTAGATTTTTAAATAGACTAGGAGATTCTGACCCAGAAGTGATCAGTTATAATAGTCCAGTGTTTAGTATGCCAAACAACAGAAAGTATTCAAGGTAAGTTTCTCTATAAAACATAATGGCTGGGTAAAGTGGAAAATACACTGGAATAAAAGTATGTTTCAACTCGTCACTTGTACCATATACTACAACCATATACCACAATCATATATACCAAGTGACTAAAGGATATAAATATAAATGGACATAAAACTACGGATAAACAGTTGAGACCTCTGATAACAATGTCATTGATGACAATGATGACAAAGCAAAATAATTAACTATATAGGGAATACAAAAATAAGCAGATGCTTTTACCTGATAATAATGCAAACATCAATGCAAGTAAAAGGAGAAATTAGTGGTAAAATATTTGCATCCACTACAGATTGTACAGGATGATAAAAGTCTTGTATACAAGAAAATTTACCCTAAAACATGAGACCAAGGTCACTGGTCAAAAGATACAAATGGTTTTCAATAGAATAGTAAACTATCAACAACTATTTTAAAATGAACCATCACTAATATTAAGTGATAGTCATTTGAAAGAAAATGCTCCAAGCTTTTACCTTGCCTCTTAAATTAATAACATAACAAATATAGAAATGTTCAATATTGTAAAATGTATCAGATGATAGACATGTATACACATTCAGTAGATGTGTAAAATAGCCCAGTCATTTAAGAAAATGATTAAGAATTAAATAAGAGCCTAAAACCAGAAATACTATTGGTGGTCACAAACAGTATCAAAGATAGAAAGGCTTCATTCAATACCTATTGCAACACCACTTGTTGCAACAAAGAACTGGTCCCCCACATGAATGGAATGCATTCACTCCTATCCCTATAGATTCTGTAGAATCATATTGTCCTATATGCATCACCTGGTGCCACCTCCCACAAATTGCTATTCTGAAGTTCTAATTATCTGTCTCTCTGTCCCTCTCTGACTCTCTCTGATTTCATTAAGATTATTTTGTAAATACATTTTGTTTCCTTTTATACAAAGTATATCCTTTAGTATAACATAACTTTCTTTTGGAAACAGTCTATTTTATTGTTGTTATTGTATCTCCAGCATTTAACATAGTTCACTGAATTGGTGTCTGTAAAGATAAGAAGGTAGAAAGAAAGCAGTAGCTATGATTGCATCAATGTAGCAAGTTTCTAGGGAGGAAAAATATAGCCTCTGACATTGCATGCAGGAATTATTTTTTAAATTGTAGTTTCATAGAATTGCTTGAAAAATTGAGAAATTAAGTGACTATATTTAATAACAAACACCATAGTATACCCAGGATGGCTTCTAGTACAGGATTTTTATCTGCTTTTAAAGGGGTCAACAATCTTACTTTAATTATAGTTACACACACACACACACACACACACACATGCATACATTTCATTGAGTTAAGGGGGAAAAGTCAGTACCCTGAACTTCAGAAGAAATACAAATAGAAATTACAGGCAGAAAAAACACAGAAAGAGAAAATAACACAAACCAACACACAGGGTTTCTAGCTGTCCAACCAAAGTTATATATAACAGAGAGAGAAGTACCAACATCTGGGTTTTCAAAGCTGGGAAGGGGATTCTTAACAGCTACCCAGAATATTATCTGGCCAAATCACACTAACACTCTTCCAAACAGTGAGCCTCGAAGCAAAATTACCGCAAAGTATATACACCCTTCTTCAGAGCCAGAGGGAATCACAACCCTCATGACCCACTGCCTAATTACAAAGTAACAAAAGATGTGGACCTTCACGAAAAACAAGCCTCCTCTAATCAAATTTCTCTTGTTAGGCTCCACAGTGAGGCCTATTAATGGGTGAGTAAGATCTTCAGCTTCCATTAACATGCTGGGAGATGAGACTTGCACATGGTTTGTCTTTAATTTAAGACCAAATTTCTAAGAACACTGGAAGACTTCCTCTCACACCTAGAACATAGCAAGTGCTCAATAAATGTTTCTTGGATTGATGTAAATTAGACAAAACTAAAACAAGAGACACCAATTGGAGGAACTGAGCAAACTAGTAGACAAATATAAAAAGAATATTAGTGTGTAATGAGGAGTGAGAAAAATAAGAAGTTCAGAAAAAAAATGAAAGATTTGCATGAACTGAAACAGGAAAATATACAGAAATAGAAGGTGATTAAACACAATGTCCAAAATTATTAAGCAGCTGGGTAGTGTAGTGGATAGAGTGCTGGACTTGGAGTCAAGAAGACTTGAGTTCAAATCCTGCTTAGCCATTTACTAAAGATGTGATTCTGAAAAATAATTTAAGCTTTCTCACTTTCCATTTCCCAGTTTGTGAAAGGGATGTGATAACATCATCTACAGGGTTGTTTTGAAGATAAAATCTAATAGTGCATGCAAAGTGCTTCACCAGTCTTAAAATACTGCATCAGTGCTAATTATGAGGAATCAAACAGCACAACACCAAAAGGAAGAAAATCTGAATAACTTCAGTAATCATTCATAGATTTGGGGAAAAAAATAATGAAATATACTACCCTAAACCCAAGATACAGAGAAGAAACTATAGGTGCAGGATGTTAAATATGCTGTCAGATGTGGTAATTATTCTTAAATGCTTTCATTTGTACATGGAGGGTACAATTTTGGTGTGATTGTGGGGGGGAGATCTGAATGAAGCTTTTAAAAATGACATGAGTGAGATGCAAAATAAAAATGTAGCAATGAAGATTTTCATGAAAAAATAAAATATGATTATGGTTCTAGTCTCAAATTTTATGATGATCCAATTGCAATTGAGTTTAAAACACTTAGTTGCTTAGGTTTTTGTTCATTTACTTCCTCGTCTCTAAAAATATATTTTATGCCTTGGACAATGATCCATCTCACTAGAATTTTAAAAGGAAACAAGATGTATCACAATTATTTTTGAGGGAAAATATTATGTAAACAAAATGCTAGAACTAGTCGTGTGACTTTGGGCAAGTCACTTAACCCCAATTGCCTTCCAAAAAAAAAAAGCAAAAAAAACACTCTAGAATTGCAAATTGGATGGTACCTTGGCAAGAATGAACAGTACAGTTTGTCCAATTAATATTCATGTGAGTCTTCATGGGATAAGATGACTACTGTGTAACTACCTACCATCAGAAAAATAAGTCATTTGAGATAAACTTTGACATCTACATATATTCAAGATCACAATGACATCCAGGATTTTTTCCAATGATTTCTCAATTTTTCCCATGAGTTTAGAT
>CM053595.1:239835861-239875680 GCA_028646575.1 Pseudocheirus occidentalis
ATGATTTTTACATATATGACCATTAGAAACTCCAAAGACACAGGCATGCTCTCCACTTGCTCATAGATTTCCATATGCTTGCAGTCTTCAAAAGAAGTGAAATATTGGTCCCATAGACAAGGAGATTTTTTAAATTATAAGTATTCTACACAGCTTCCTCATGGGGACACTTTTATGATACTTCCAATACTCCCTTTACATAAGAGTTTGAGGGACTAGGCAATTATGGTGTTTGTTTGTTTATTTGTTTGTTTTGAAACTGGGCCGAAAAAGGAAAAATCTAGGTTATAGAGATGTAGAGATAGAGAAATAAGAATTGTCTTAGAAGGAACATCATTATGAGATAATACACTTTGATCCAGTAGGATTTATTCCAGGAATTCAAGGTTGGTTCAATATCAGGAAAAAATGTTAGTATAATATCAACAACAAAATTAGTAGAAAACATATGATTATCTCAGATGCAGAAAAAGCATTTGATGAAATAGAACACCAATTCCTATTAAAAACACTAGAAAGTATAGTGGAAAAAGAGAGTTTTCATTAAAATAGTTAGTAGCATCTATATAAAACCAACAAAAATATTACATATAACAGGCTAAAGGCATTTCCAGTAAGATCGGGGCGGGGAGGAGGGGAATAAAAGGATGTCCACTATCACTCCTCTTATTCAATTTGATACTAGAAATGTTAGCTCTAGCAATAAGAGAAGAAAAAGAAAGAGAAGGAATCACATGCAAAGACTAAGCAATCACTCTTTGCAGATGATATGATTATATACTTAGAGAAAAACTAGAGAATGAAATAAAAAACCTACTTGAGATAATAAATTTAACAAAGTTGCAGGATATAAAATAAACCCACATAAATCCTCAGCATTCCTATTTATTTCTAATGAAGTCCAACAGCAAGAAATAGAAAGAAAAATTTCATTTAAAGTTACTGTAGGCATTATAAAATATTTGTGAATCTATCTGCCAAAACAAAATCAGGGACTATATGGACACAATTGCAACACACTTTTCACTCATATAAAGTCAGATCTAAATAATTTCAGAAAAAACATCAGTTGCTCATGGTGAGGTCAAATTAATATAATAAAATCACAATTTTACCCAAATTAGTTTATCTATTTAGTGTCATACTAATCAATTTGCCAAAAAATATTTTCTAGAGCTAGAAAAAAGAGTAACAATTCATCTGGAAGAACAAAAGTTTCAGAATATCAAGTGAATTAATGAAAAGAAATGCTAGGTAAGGTGACCTAGCCATACCAGATTTTAAACTGTATTATTATAGCAGCAGTCATCAAAACTACTTGGTACTTGCTGAGAAATAGAGTGGAATAGTTTAGATACACAAGATACAGCAGTCAATGACTATAGTAATCTACTGTTTGATAAACCCAGGCTCTAGCTTCTGGGATAAGAACTCACTATTTGAGAAAAACTTCTGGGAAAACTGGAAAATAGTATGGTAGAAACTGGACATAGACCAATATCTTGCACCAAATACAAAAATAAAGTCTAAATGGTTTGAGGATATAGGTATACAGGCTGATACTGAAGGAATCTGGGAGAGCAAGGAATAGTTTACCTGTCAGATTTATGGAGTAGTGAAGAATTTATGTCCAAACAAGAGATAGAGAGTACTATGAAATGCAAAATAGGTAACTTTGATAGTATTAAACTGAAAAGTTTTTGTACAAATAAAGCCAATGCAATCAAGATTAGGAGAGAAGGGGAAAATTGAGAAATATTTTTTACAACCAGTGTCTTTGATAAAAGAAGCATTTCTAAAATATATAGAGAAATGAGTCAAATTTATAAGGATACAACTGATTCCCCAATTGACAACTAGTCAAAGGATATGAAGAGACAGTTTTCAGAGTAAGAAACTAAAGATACCTATAAGCACATGAAAAATGCTCTAAATAATTATTGACTGCAGAAATGCAAATCAAAACAACTCTGAGGTAGCACATCTCACTAGTCAGATTGGCTAAAGTGACAAAAAAGGTAAATGATAAATGCTGGAGAGGATGTGGGAAAATTGGAACACTAATCCATTGTTGGTGGAGTTGTGAACTGATCCAACCATTCTGGAGAGCAATTTGAAACTACACTCAAAGGGCTATAAAAATGTACATACTCTTTGACACAGAAATACCATTTCTAGGGCTATATCCCAGGGAGATCATACAAGTGGGAGGAGGACCTGTATGTATAAAAAATATTTATAGCAATTGGTTTCATGGTAGCAAAAACCTGGAAATCAAGGGGATGCCCATCAGTTGGGGAACAGTTAAACAAGTTGTGGTATATGAATGTAATGGAATACTATTGTGCTACAAGAAATGAGGAGCAGATGGACTTCATAATAACCTGGAGAGATTTATATAAATTGATGTTGAGTGAGGAGAACAGAACCAGAAGACCTTTGTACATAATTATAGACACATCACATCTGTGATGACTAACTTTGATAGACTGGGCTACTCTCAGCAATTAAAGGTTATAAGATAACTCCAAAACCCTAATGATAGAAAGGGACATTCACATCCAGAGAAAAGAACTACAAAGTCTGAATGCAGAGTGCAGCAAACTACTTGCTCTCTTTCTCTTTTGTATTTTGTTTTGTTTTGTTCCTTCTATCTTGCTGTTCATTCCATTGGTTATAATTCTTCTTTACAGCTGACTAATACTTAAAGTGAAGATATCTGTAGAACTTATATTGTATTTCATGCTGCCATGGTGGGGGGGAGGGAAGGAGAGAAAATTTGGAACTCAAGGGATTGTGGAATTGAATGTTGTAAATTAAAAGTAAATAGATAATTTAAAAAAAAAGAAAAAATGAAAATTGTTTGTAATAAGAGGAGAGCTAATTGGTCTCTTTAAATACTAGCTAATATTTAGATACACAAGTTTGATCAATACAGTCATGGGCCTCACATCTGAAATGCAGCAGTGAACCCCCCTAAAAGTTTCAAAAGATTTTCTGAACAAGGCATGTATTGTTGGGCCTCAAAAAGGTTCAAATATAAATTAAGGAGTGGAAATGAATGTAATTTGCAAAAATTCTCCGTTTATTAGCTCCTTTAAAAAGTTGCTTTTCTGTATCTAAGTGACATATATAATGTGTTATTATCACACACAGCCCAAAATGGATATGTCACATATGTATATATGTATGCATGCGTTTTATCCATATATCCTTATATTATATATGTATATATACTATTTCTGTATATATGTATGCATGTACATAAAAGCAAAATCATACAAGAACTAGATGATCTCTAAGGTTATTTCTGTCTCTGCAATTTTGTGTTAGCTTTATGACTACATAACTTAACAGTCAAGTGAAACCTTCACAGCAAAATGTGACATGGGGATTTGTTTTTTTTTCCTCCTCTCTCTATGAGCATGAACAAAGTACTTCTCTCCATGGATCCTCATCACGTTTAAGGACACTCTGAATTATGGTATTTTTTTTAAAGTTAGGCTTGCGTGGGCCATATGCCACCCTCATGAGAGAGTCTTTCCTTTAACATGTCATATTATTGGTCATTGAGTAGATGAAATGCAAAGAGATGGGAAGAACAGGACAGGTAAAGGGATATGAGAGTATTGGTCACCACCTCTAATCTGGACCATTATCAGATCCTCCTAATTGATTTTCTCTTCTCTCATTTCTCTCCTTTCCAGTAAATCCTCCACAATGTTTAATTTCTCTTACCAAAGTCTGGTCATTTCACTACTCTACTCAAAAATCTTAACAGACCATTTGTTGGCTTTTGGATAAAATGCAAACTCTTCAGCTTGCCATTTAAGCACTCTGAAATATGGCTCCAACCTACATTTTAAGTCCTATAATTCTCCTCATGAATGCTATGTTGCAATTACACTGGACTATTTGAACTCAAGCCATCTCTCATAGTTCTCCCTCATCAAGTTTGATAAAATTCAGAACAAACCTTTTCACCATAGTTTGTGTGAGATAACAAGTTCAACTGCTAGACTTCTAAAACATCACTTGACAGAAATGGGTATTGTAGTCAGAGGGCCTGGGTTTAAACTGAGCCTTCTTCACCTACCACCTATATGACTTTGAAGAAGTTATATAGCCTTTCTAGATCTCTGTTTCCTTATATAAAAATTAGGGCATTGATATCAAAGATCTTTTCAAGGTTAAAATCAATATTCTTGAAGGCTTAATATACTCCAATATTTCCATTTTATCCAAACATGCCACGAATCTATAAGCTTTTTTTAAAGTTTCCTAAACAATAACCAATAGTTTTTTTTCTTTTTTGGTTACATACAAAACCTGTGTTTAATTTTATGATGTAAAGTCTTTAGAAATAAGATATTTTTGCTTTTCCCCAAATGCTTCAAGAAAAATAAATGTTCTTTATGTGGCAGACAGAAAAAAATAAAAATTTTGAGATTATGTTGATGCCATACCAGCAAAGTGGTTTGTGTAGCCATGGAAACCATGTTCAAGCTCACAAAATTCTCCTTATACAATCTTCTTAGCAGTTTAGATAACACTCATGTTAGCTGTAAAGGGGGAAATTGTGTATCCTATATAGAGCTAAAGAAATAAAAATGTATGGTGCTTTAAAAACAGGACATTAAGTGAAATGGATTTCAGTATTGTTTAAAGAATGGAACAATAGCTTTGATATGTCTAGTTTACAATATTATAAAAACATCTTTCCATAGTCAGAATATAACAACAAATTCTTGTTCTTGTGGTAAATTCAGTAAAATAGGGACAAACTTGGAAGAGAGAACTCTATCTTCAACAGATTGTTGGAGAGGGATGGTTATTGTTTAGATAGTTTGGCCAATGTTGTGGTGTTACTGACTCCAGATGCCAAATTTATTTATTTATTTTTAATTTTCAACATTCATTTCCACAAGATTTTGAATTACAATTTTTCCCCAACTTTCCCCTACTTCCCCACCCCAAAAATAGCAAACCTACTGAATACCCATTCCCTCAATCTGTTCTCTCTTATATCCTCCCCCATAATCCCCCTAATAACTCTACTTGCAGAACAGTCCCAGAACCACTGAAAACATCAGTAAGACCATCTTCCAGGATTTTTATAAACATACAACAAGAAAATCCTCCTTCAGGGCTTCTGAACCAACAGCAAGATTCCAGGACTTCATTAACAGCAGCTCTGTCCTCACCAGCAGATGAATCTGGCAAAACAACATCAAAACAGAGAGACAAAATACCAGCATCACATCCATGCCTCCTCAGTTCTCAGCAGCTCTGGGTGGCAGTTCTCAAAAGTTCTAGGTAGCTCCAACTGGCCTTCAGCAGTTTTTCTCACAGCAACTCTGGTCCATGGCAATTCTCCTCTCTTCTTTTGTGATACTGCACACCAAAAGTCCTTCTGGCCTCCTCTGCTTGGGCTTTATCTCTGCTTGGGCTTCTCTCTAAGTCCATGGCCCAAGGTCCTCCCAATTCAACCCTCATCAACAAGTGGGATTTACAAGTTGTGGGTTTCAACACTCAACCCAAAAACTGAGCCACTACGGGGGACCTTTAAATTCCATTATCATTACATCTATGTATACATGAATATACATATGCCAAAACATATATATATTTATATACATATAGACTCTCCTATATGTATACACACACACACATACACACACATATACATATACATATATACCTACATACATACAAATATATTCCCTTCAACTATTCTCATACTGAGACTAGTCTCATGAGCTACAATGATCATTTTTCAATGAAGGAATGCAGATACTTCAACTTTAATTTAAGTTCCTTATGATTTTTTTCCTGTTTACATTCTCATGTTTCTCTTGCTTCTTTTATTTAAAAATCAAATTTTTGTTCAGCTCTGTTTTTTTTTCAAGAATGCCTGAAAGTCCTCTATTTCATCAAATGACTCTATTTTCCCCTGAAGCATTTTACTCAGTTTTGCTGGGTAGGTGATTGGTGGTTTTAATCCAAGCTCCTTTGACCTCTGGAATATCATATTCTATCCTTTCAGACCCTTAATGTAGAAGCTGCTAGATCTTGTGTTATCCTGTTCGTGCTTCCACAATACTCAAATTGTTTCTTCCTGGCTGCTTGTAATATTTTCTCCTTGACCCAGGAACTCTGCAAGTTAGCTATAATATTCCTAGGAGTTTTCTTTTTCAGATCATTTTCAAGAGGTAATTGGTGAATTCTTTCTATTTCTATTTTGCCCTCTGGTTATAGAATACCAGGTGTATCCATAAGCACCCTAAGCATACCCAGGATGCCTGCCAGCACAGTTTCTGAGATCTGCTTTTCTAAAGGTAAGGAACTCAAAATGTGTTAACAATCAATCAAACATATATCACTTACTTAGGTCAAGGGGAAAAGCCAACACCCTCAACTTCAGAGAATACAAACTGAATACAAACAGAAGTTACAAATAGAAATTACAAGCAGACAATGAAACAGATCAGCAGACAGGCTTCCAGTCATCTGACAATTGCATCCATACCTAGTTAGTTACCAGAGAAGGAAGCAACAACATCTGGGTTTTCAAAGATGGGGGACTAAACAGCTGCCCAAAGTCTCATCTGGCCAAATCACACAACTCTTTCCAAAGTGAGCCCCAAAGCAAAATCTCACATCATGGTATATATAGCCTTCTCCTTGTTCAGAGAATGTCACAGCCCTGATGACAAACTGCCCAATCAAAAAGTAATAAGGTACGGGCATTCCTGAAAAAGGAACCTTCCCCCCACATGCTCCATGTGACCACATTCAGTCTATTAGGGGACAGAGTATATTTTCAAATCAAGGCAGGTTCTCAAAGTCACTTAAGCCTATCAAAGGGCCTAGGAGCAGGGAAGATTTAAGATTCTCATAACACCAGGGCATTTTTCCTTGAGAATTTCTTGGAGGATAACTTACAACTTCTTTTTTTTTTGATCATGGCTTTCAGGTAGTCCAGTAATTTTTAAATTATTCCTGCGTCTATTTTCCAGGTCAGTGGTATTTCCAGTGAGGTATTTCACATTGCCTTCTATTTTTTCATTTGTTTGGATCCATTTTGTAGTATCTTGATTTCTCATGAAGTCATTACCTTCTGTTTCCTCTAATCCGGTTTTGAAAGAATCATTTTCTTCAGTGAGTTTTTGAAATTTCTTTTCCATCTGGTCAATTTGGCTTTTTAAAGCATTCGTCTCGTTGGTTTTTGGTCCTCTTTTGCTATTTGAGTTAATCTGTTTTTAAGTTATTATTTTCTTCAGTCAGATTGTTGGTTCACTTTTCATGATTTTCTTGTATCGTTCTCATTTCTCTTCCCACTTTTTCCTCCACTTCTCTTACTGGATTTTCAAAATTTTTCTTGAGTTCCTCTATGGCCTGTAACCAATTCATATTTTTTCTTGGAGGTTTTTGATGCAGGAGTTTTGACTTTGTTGAATTCTTCTGGTTCTATGTTTTGATCCTCTTTGTCCCCCAAAAAAGACTCTATCCTGTGATTGCACTTTCTCTGTTTGCTCATCTCGACAGCCAATTACTTGACTTTTGAGCTCTTTTCCACAGTAGAACTCTGCTTCCAGAGTGGAGGGAGCTGTGTCTCAAATTTCTGAGATTTTTGCAATTCTCCAAGTTGTTATCAGAGCTGTGAGGAGGGGGCCCTCTCTACAGCCACCACAAACTCTGGCACACTGTTTTCCTCATCCTAGCACCACCCAAAAATGTGACCCAGATCCAAGAAGGTCAAAGCAAGAGAGCTTACCCTCTGAATGTTCACTTGGTCCTCCTATTATCTGTAGGCCAGGATCTTCTGAAGCAGCCAAACAGCAGCAGTTGTAGCTTCCACCACTTCTCACCCATGGGGCCAGGGGCCAGACCATGTTCTTCTCTCAACCTGGATCAACAGAAATACTCACTGACCTTTTATTTTCTCTTTGGCAGTTATAGGTTGAAAGGTCTGGAAACTGCCACAGCTGCCAGTGATTCACTCACTTAAAATCTTCTCTGGCTGGTCTGGGCCATTGGTGAAGATCTTCCCAGATTTGTGCCTGTGCAGCTCATGCAGGACTCTGCTCAGCTCCCAGCCTGGTGTGATAGAAGCTTTTTGTCAGCCTGCCAGGCTGCTGTCAGCTGGGGATTTGTTTCTCTCTGTCACTTGGTGGGTTGTGTAGCTCTAAAATTTGCTTATAATCCTTTTTTCATGGGTATTGGAAGCGGTTGGAGCCAGAACTCCAGCAATTTACTGCTTTTACTCTACCATATTCCAATTTGTTGTTGTTGTTGTTGTTGTTGTTGTTGTTGTTTAATGAAGAAAGAATAGAACTACTAATTGAGGGGTATGGAGTGATTACAACTGACTAGAGGAAGAGTGAAATGGTGCTCAATTCTTAGCTCACATTTGTGTTTTCATTTAATGAAATCATCTGTGGACACAAAAGAACCTAACAAAAATGGCCAATTAGAAGTTGATAAGAAAAATCAACTATCAATCAGCAAACATTTCTTGTTTTGTTTTTCTTTTTGCCTTTTTTTTGGAGAGAGGAAGGCAGGGCAGTTGGGGTTAAGTGACTTGCCCAAAGTCATGTGGCTAGTAAGCATTAAGTGACTGAGATCACATTTGAACTCAGGTCCTCCTGACTCCAGGGCCAGTGAGCTGTTCACTGCATCCCCTAGCGGCACCTGCAGCAAACATTTCATAAACATTAATGTTCTCTGACATTTACTTTGCTACATTCTGGTAATACAAAGAAAAAATGATGCAACTGCAGGCATAAATGAGAATTCTATCTATATAGGGAACATGGTACTACATAGATATAAACAAAATAGAAAGCTACTGGAGGAGAGAACCACCGGCACCTAGAGAAGTAGGTAAATACCCACATATTCAGGTACTTGAGGTTAATCTGGTGGGACATTTCAAAATATGTAATAAAGCTTTAAAGAAGCAGGTCTTTTTGAGTCCAAAGATAATTCTCATTTACATGAGGTAGAGCAGTCCAGACAGGGAAGACAGTCATTGCAAAGGCATGGATTAAAGAAATTGAACATCATGTATGAGGAATAGGAGAGAGGTTCAGTTTGATCAAAGTGTGTGTGTGTGTGTGTGTGTGTGTGTGTAAATAGAATAATATATTATATGGCTAGATAGGTTTATTAAGGCAAGGTTACAAAGTATTTTAGCTACAAAACAGAGCTGTAAGGAAACCACTTTGCCACTCATGTGGAAAGTGGCTAAAAGTGGGGAAACACATCAGTTAGGAGCATCAAATAGAAGCTATTGGAATAATCCAGACCAGAGGTGGTGAGAGGTTGAACCAAAAGCATCATCATCATCATTATCATCATCATCATCATCATCATCATCATCATCACTAGCATTTATATAGTGTTTTAAGGCTTACAAAGTTTGTTGCTAATATCATCTCATCTCTTTAAAAAGAATCCTAGTAGTTAGGTGCTATTATTATCCCCATTCAACAGATGAGGAAACTGAGACCATCTGAGGTTACATGACTTGCTCAGTGTCATAATGCTAATAAGTATATTCAGTCAGATTTAAATTTAGGACTTCCTGAATTCAAATTCCATACTCTATCCACTACTACTGAGTTGTTCAGCTGATGAATAAAAAGAAAGGGAATACCTATATTTTCTTGATGAATTCAAGTCACTTGGATCAAATTAATTACATCCTAAAGTACCAAAAGCATTAGCAGGCATAACTGATGAACTTGTGACAAGTAGGAGAGATAATGCAGGATTGGTGAAGAACGAGTGCTCTCCTCATTTTCTATATGAAGAGAATTAAAATAAGTAATATGCCAATGAGCTTGATTTCAATTTCTGTCCAAAGTCATTGGTATAAAATAGCAGAAACAAATTCAAATTTCAGATCATCTGACTCTAGATGTCTTTGTATTTCTTCCAGATATCCTCAATTAGTTCTTTGAAATCCCTCCGAATTTCTTAAATAAAATTCTCTCCCTAGGAGAAAGCCAGTTGTTGCATAGAAGTAATAGTCTTAAAATGTGAAAATAGATCCTTTAACATCAAGTATAAAACAACATATGCATTGTGAATAACCTTCAAAACATGGTCTTTTTAATTCAGAAAAAACCTCTACTTACTATTGTGAAGTATATTTCCCTGAAAACAACTGAAACAAAATTTGGGTACACTGTATACTGTCTATATATGTGTGTGGGGTTTTGTATGAATGTGAGGGGGCTGCTATGAAGTGAAACTCGTGTCTCCATTATTTCCCCTTTCTACTTTTTGAGATTCCTAAGAAACCATTACTTTATTTACATAGGTTAGATCAGTTGATCTGAAACCCCTTCTAAGCTTTACAATATTGACTTCCTATAGAGAAATGTCTTGGTTCCTGAAATTCCGAGAGTAGTACAACCTTATGTCAGAGAATCTTAGCTTGTAAAGTTGGTAACTAAGGTAATGCACATAAAGTAGAGGGAACAAAGTGGAGGTGTGTTTCAACAGGCCCTATCTTTAAGCTCACTACCTGATAGCTTCCTTCATTAGTATTAGTGCTGACTTGGTGCTGAATTCAGTTGTTTCCATGTGTTTAAAGCATGCAAGTGCTATTAGCACTGTATAAATTCCAGTGCCATAGGAAGAAGCTTCAATTACCTCTCCTTGGTAGTATGGGTTCAGTAAAGAGTCCTTCCAATTTCCAAGGGCTTTTGAAAGACCTTTTTTCTTTCCAATTTTGGAAAGAAGTAAATTGTCAATTGTACCTGTTAGATTTAAAGTGTCTTCTTAATTTTAAGAGTTTCCTGTTGTTGTTGTTTTTTTAATCTGATGTTAGTAAGTGCACTTTGAATATAAGTTTGAAGAAGAATCTCGGGAATGCACCATGTATTACATGGCCTTTTCATACATCTTCTTTTCCTCAGAAGTTCTCTTTGTTTATATAAACAAAGTAAGCCAAACATTATGATCATCCCTAAAGAGCTGCCAAATACAATTCTCTAGTCACAAATCGTCTCCACAGCAAGAAATATTTTCAGGGACACATAAACTAGTTTGTGAACATGCAAAACATTCAAATTAGTTTTCAAAATACCCAAATTTAATATCAAAATATCTAAATTCAAATACAAATGCGCCCTTTCTTTCCTTTGAGGGTTCTGAGTAAATAGTCCAAAGAAAAAACTTATAAATATTGTAACAGGGAATCGGTTCATAAATTGACCACCAAAATTAAAACATTTATATAGGAGATACCAGAAACCTTCTTTGATACAGAAGACCTGGCACATACTTGCACATTCTGATTTGTCATGTGGTTCGGAGCACTCTCTTTTACTGTCTATATAGCCAGAACTGCCTCTGTTTTAAAATCTACTTGCCTGGATCAGTATCTTGGCTGAGGAATCCAGGGATGAAATATTTGTTTATTCCTATCAGGCACTGCATAGATACTGCGCAGTAAGGGGAAAGGGACCCAGAGGTACTTTCCCCTTTCTTTATGTCAGGTGTGCCCTAGGAGATGAGAATGGAATTCTCATTTGATTTTTTTCTTGTCAGTAATAGGTACAGAAAATGAAGCACAAGTTATTTGGACTTTGGAATCCGAGATTCCAGAATATATGGTGTAACCATACCAGGAATAAAGCCCTGAGAAGGGAGGGATCTGAGGTAAAAACTCAGAGAATTATTTTGTTTTAGATACTGGTAGAAATATTGCCATATAAAAACTGGGATAATCCGTGAATTTAATCTTTTTCTGCTCCCCAGATGTTGAGATGGTATTAGTGAGATGCCATCCCTAAGATTCTGTGAGAAATGGTTGTATGTTTTTTCTGGCTACTATCCTTAAAGTAAGTATGTCTTTGAAAAAGCTAATCTGAATTTTCAGTTATTAAAGAGAACTTAGTTGTTTGAACCCCTAAATTGAAGGAAGAGGCTGTGTAGGTTTGAAGAAAGGATAGATATGAAGGTGGCCCAAATCCCTTATGATTCCAAAGAACCTTGAAGGGGGGGCGAAACTGGGGGCCCAAAGAAACTGTTCAGCAGCATTCAAAGTTTGGAAGATACTTGACACATAACAGTTCCTTTGACCTGTACAAAACAGTATGCTTATCCTTCTTTTCCAAATGAGGAAACAGAGCCTTAAAGAAGTTTAGTGATCTGTGTTCACATAGCTAAATGGAATCAGAAGCAGTATTTGATGTCAGTTTTTCTTGACTTCTGATCTTTCACTCTATTTGCTAACTCATAGTAAAGTTATACAAATACAGTATTTATCAAAGGAGCTACATTTAAATGACTACTGAATCATTTTGTTTCCTAAAATGGCCTAAAATTTACATAATGCATCTGAAAACAACTTACACAAGGTTTTAATTTTATGCCACCTGGCTGTTTCAGATGAAAAGTCATATTGTAGCAAGATAGGATACTAAGTTGGTGAATAAAGATCAGAAAAAATAGTCAAACCAGTTTATCGCTCAAAATTCATTCTTCCATTTTTGAATATTATTAACTTGATGTCATAAAAATGATTTCACTGATTTCAATTTTATGTATGTTTCTCCATATCATTCTAGTGTCAGAAACAAAACAAAGCAAAAATATTATACTGAAGAAAGTGAAGTATCTCTAACTAAATTTTTCGATGGTCTGTCTATCCAAAATAATTTATCTATGTTAGAGGTTTTAGAGTCATTTTCAGTCACATCAGAATCCTCATGAATGTATTTAGGGTTTTCTTGGCAAATCTATTAGCATGACTTGCTATTGCCTTCTATATTGCTGCAATAAATTGCAGCTTATTTTACAGATGAAGAAATTGAGGCAAGTAGGGTTAAATGGCTTGTCTAGGGTAGCACAACTAGTAAGCGTCTAAAGTCAGATTTGAACTCAGGAAGATGACTCTTCCTGATGTAAGCCCAGCACTCTGCACTGTATCACTTAGCTAACACTGGCTCCCATTACCACTGCTATAAAAAAATTCTCTTTTCAGAATTTGAAGGCCTTTCCAACTTGATTCCAACATAACTTTCCAAGTTTGTTACTACATATTACTCTTTTTTCTTGTACTTCAATTCCAGCTATATTCATCTTCTTGATGTTCTTCGCATATATCTATCAATGGTCCTCATGTCAAAAATTTGGGAACTCAATACCAAATCATGAAAAACAATTGATTACAACAAAAGGGGAACATAATCCATAATAAAATTTTTCAAAGATACATTTAAGATTTATTGCTTAATTTTGAATTACATGTCCTAATTAATTTGAAAATAATAGAACTAGCTACTGAATAAATGCTTCTTGCTTAACTGATTTTGTTTAGATTAGATTAACTTCTTCAAGATCAACTATTAGTCACTGAGAACACACATATAATAAACACATGGACATACTAGATAGTAAGAATAAAATTATTTTTACATTCTTCTTTCTCATAACCTTGAACAAATGTCATTACGGACTACTTTCCTTCTCTTCACCACTCTTAGACCCATGGTGTTTCAATGTGTCTTTTTGTTTATTTGTTTGTCTAAATGAAACACAAGACTGTTACTTAGAAATATTCCTTGCCCTCCCTACTATAAACTATACTCTCCAGATATAGGTCATTTGTACAAACAGTAATACACTGTAAAATGTATTTTATAACAGCTCTGTTGAAACATCACAGGCTTTTATTCTGTTTTCAGAAGTTATATGTATGCATGAATTCACACCATATTGCTATTTTTTATGATTATTGCTCATGTGGGCAAAGAAATATCTGAAGAAAACAAGGCATAGCCTTATAGCCTAACTATGTTAGAGTTGGCATTGAGTGCAGTGCCTTCTTATATCTCTTATAACAGATGCTCTCAGATAATTCCAGTGCAAATATGCTTTTTAAAGTACGATATTTAATTTTACACTCTATGTAATGGCTACTATCAGATGCCACATAGAGATCATAATTAATATGTTTAAAAACAAATAACATCTATCTTAAGACTAGAAGTCCTTATTCAACCTCTGAGTGCTAGCTAATCATATTTAAAAAAGAAGGTGTACTCACTGAAGAATAGGTTATTAAAAGGCATTGATTCCAAAATAAGTTATTAACTAATATATAAGCAAGATAATTATTGTATGTTGCCAAAATACTTCATTACTCAATACCATTATTATCTGTGTTGATTAGTTTGGGCTCTGGTAATATAATATGGAATGTGTATGCATTGGGGCAGAACGAGGAGACAGACAATGGTAGGAGTGCTGAAGAAAGTACATCTGTGGTCTGTGTACCCAATTTATTGTTTGTCTAAGATCCTTGGAAGTTTTGAAAATGTCAGTAAGAAGTCATTATCACTTTTCCTTGCCCTAAACTTTCTATTTTCTGGCCAAGGTCAGAACACTGAAAGAAGTCATAGGAATGTTTTAAAGAGATTTGAAATTATACTATTCAAAAATCTATAGTCATTGTTAATTTTGCTCATATGGCCATGATGGAATATTTCAAGAATCTCTGTGTCTTCATATGTAACCAGAAGATTGTGGTAAAGAAAAAATGTGGATTTAGTTGTTTGTTGTTGTCATTGTTTTCTTTCTGTCTGGTCCTAAAGGACAGAAATAGGAGCAATGACATGAAAACAGAAAGAGGCTGATTCAGGTGAGGAAAAAATTTCCTAACATCTGTATTGAGAAATGAATTGGGTTACCTAGGAAAGTAGAGGTTCCCACTTCAAATGAGGTCTTGATACTATTCGTGTTTCCCTGAAAACTTTGACATTCCACAGTTCTGTAATGGTTAAATTTTAATTGCTTTAAGATTTCCTCCAATTATTCATTTTAGCTTAAATAAAACAAGCACTTTCCCTTTATAGTTTATAGTAACTCTTCCATGTCTGTCCTGTGAGTTTTATTGTTTTTATTTATTTTCTCGTTACATCATTCATTTCCATGAGATTTTGAGTTACAAATTTTCTCCCCATCTTTCTCCCACCCACAACCCCCAAAACAGCCATCCCACCATATACCCCCTCCCCAAATCTGCTCTCTCGTATATCCTCCCCCATATCCCCTCTGACTTTCCAGTAGGTCAAGATGGATCTCCCTACCCCAGTGCCTGTATATCTTAATTCCCAGTTGCATGTAGGTAATAATAATAATAATAATAATAATGATAATAATAATAATAAATGTATACATATATATTTGTAAATGTGAATTTTTAACATTTAATTATAGAACTTTAAATTCTAGATTCTTTCCCTTATTCCCTCATCACAACCCCCACTGGAAAGACAAGTAACTCAATACAGGCTGCACATGTGTAGTTACACAGAACATCTCCACAATGGACATATTGTGAGAGACTGAGTATATGGCCCTCCTTCCTATCCCACAACCCACCATGTTCTATTCTCTACCTTGTCACTGTCCCTTTACAGAGGTGCGTGCTTCTAACAACCTTCCTCCCCGCCCCTTCCCTCCCCTCCATCCTCTTCCCTCTCATCCCAATCCCTATACTCTCCTGTGTGGCAAGTTACCCAGTTTAAAATTTATGTCATTCTTTCCCTAAGCCAAATTCAATAAGAGTCAGATTGACTCTTTCCCTTTTACCTTCCTGTTCTGCCCCTTGATTATAACAGTTATCTCTTGCCTCTTCTATATGAGATAAATAACCACATTCTGTCACTCCCTGTCTCCTTTCATACTATTCCTATACCACCTCTAAATTTCACCTTTTAAAGTGTTGTCCTTTCCTAATCATTTAATCCTGTTCCCTCTGTGTACACATATATACACATACTCAAATATGTATTCATATGCATATGTATACCCTCCTATATAGACATGTGTATGTATATGTTTATATACATTTGTATTCCCTTCACCTATCCTCATACTGAGAAAAAGTTTCCTAAGTTATAATTAACATTTTTCCATGTTGGCAAGTAAATAGTTAAAGACTGATAAGTTCCTTATTTCTTTCCCATGTTTACCTTCTCATACTTTTTGTATTTGAGTGTCAAATTTTCGTTTCAGTTCTGGTTTTTTCAGCATGAATGCTTGAAAGTCCTACACCTTATTGAATTAACATATTTTCCCCTGGAACATTATTCTCAATTTTGCTCAGTAGGTGATTCTTGGTTTTAATCCTATCTACCTTGATCTCCAGAATATCATATTCCAGGACCTTTGCTCCCTTAATGTAGAAGCTGCTAGATCTTGGGTTATCCTGATTGTGTTTCCACAGTATTCAAAGTGTTTCTTCTTTGCAGTTTGTAATATTTTCTCTTTGATCTGGTGACTCCCAAACCTGGCTATAACATTCCTAGGAGTTTTCTTTTTGGCATCTTTTTCAAGAAGTGATTGGTGAATTCTTTCAAATTGTCCTCTTGTTCAGAGCAATTTTTCTTGAGAATTTCTTGAAGGATGATTTCTAGGTTCTTTTTTTGATCATGGCTTTCAGGTAGTCCAATAATTTTTAAATTGTCTCTCCTGGATCTATTTTCCAGGTCAGTGGTTTTTCCAATGAAATATTTCACATTGTCTTCTACTTTTTTCATTTGTTTGGATCCATTTTATAGTATCTTGATTTCCCATAAAGTCATTAGCTTCTCTTTGCTCCAATCTGGTTTTGAAGGAATTATTCTAATCAGAAAGCTTTTGATATTCTTTTTTTCCATTTGACAAATTTGACTTTTTAAGACATTCTTCTCCTCATTGGATTCCTGGGCCTCTTTTGCCATTTGAGTTCATCTATTTTTTAAAGTGTTGTTTTCTTCAGTCAGGTTGTTGACTCTCTTTTCATGATTTTCTTGCATCATTCTCATTTCTCTTCCCAATTTTTCCTCCACTTCTCTTATTTGGTTTTCAAAATCCTTCTTAAGCTTCTCTATGGCTTGTAACCAGTCTACCTTTTTCTTGGAGGCTTTTGGCGTAGGAGTTCCGACTGTGTTCTCTTCCTCCTCTTGGTCCTTTGATCCTTTTAGTCCCCAAAAAAGGAATCTAGAGTTGGATGGCTGTTCTTACTTTCCTTCCTTTGGCTCTTGTTGCCAGTCTGTTACTTGACTTTTTGGCCCTGTAGAACTCTGCTTCCAGAAGGGAAAGCTCTGTCCCAAATTGCTCGAATTTTTTGCTCCTTCAGAATCTATTAGGAGGTCGCTGCAGCCCCTATGAGCTTTGGCTCATTGAAAATGCACCCCAGGTCCATCACCCAAGACTGTAATCCAGATCCAGGGAGCTCAAGGCAAGAGCACTTAGCCTCTTAATGATCACTTGGACCCCCTGCAGTCTGCAGGCTGGGAGCTTCTGAAACAGCCATGTGGAAGTGGCTACAGGGCCCCTGCTGCTGCTTCCTTGTCCTGGAGGCAGTTTGGCTGGACCCACTTTTCTCCCACTAATTTAGCTAACTTCCACTGACCATTCACTTACTCCTTTTTTCTAATGGGTTGATAATTCTGGAAAGCACCACAGCTGCCACTGATCCACTCTCTTGAAGGCTGCAGCTGCAGCTTGTCCTGAACACCACAGAATCAAGCTGCAGTTTCAGGCCAGGCTGGTTTCAGCTCCTAGCATGCTGTGATGAGCCCTTCTGAGCTGCCTTCAGCAGACATGTTTTTTTCTGTAATTTTGTGAATTCTGGAGCCCTAAAATTTGTTTAGAGTCATATTTTGTGGATATTTGAGGTGGTCATGTAGGAGCTGCATAGTTTTCCTGCTTCTGTGCTGCCATCTTGGCTCCACCTCACATCCAGTGTCAGTTTTAAATAAAGCAAGTTCTTCCTTTCACTTTTAGGATCCTATATTGCTAACAAAGGATTTTTTTATTGGAATCTATTCTGTAATCAGAACACCCCAAAAGTTATATGTATACAAGTTTAAGACACAAGTAGTTTTTATTCCAGAAAACCACTATGCCACAAATGCTGATGTAGTGGAAAGAATATTGCACCAAAAATCAAAAGGTTCAAGGCCAAAATCCTAGCACTGTCCCTAATTTGCTGTGTAAACATATGCAACTTTTTAAAACTGCTTTTCTCTTAACATCTCTATTCATAAAATGCAAAGGATGTGGCCTAAGATTATTCTTAAGATCCCTTTCAGTTTTATAAATATATGAATACAGCAATTAAAAGGCTAATATGCTTGGTGCCCCAACATATACTAAGGTAGAGCAGTTAGCCTTCTTTGTTTTGAAGAATGTGCTGTTTATCAGACCAATTCCTCCAGTCATCAATCTAGCAAAATCAACAAGTGAACCAGCCAAAAACTTTTAAATTTGGACTGCCAAAGGTACTGTATGAAACTGTGTCAGAAACATGACTTACTTAATAGAGAAAGATAAAGCACATCCAGCAGTTAATAAGATGAATTTTAACACTTTACGAATATCCAATCAGGATTAATTGAACTTGGTAATTGTTGACAGATAGGTAAAGGGCCAAATCTTGCTTCCATGTATCTGTCCTTTGCATGGGACCATCCCCATTACTTTATGCAATAGATACCTGGAAAATGTAATGGATTTAAATTAGAGTGACAGATGGTAATTTCCCAATGTCTTCAATCCAGATATAAAAGGCAAAAGTGAAGTGAATTGGGCAGAAGGAAACTCAACCAGTTAAAAACTATAGACCAAGTAGACCTGGGTTGTGCACTGTTATAACTGGAGTTGGGAAGAACTGTGTGCAAATCCCAATTACTAGCTATGTAGCACTGAGCAAATTACTAAACCTCTGCTTCCCTTTCCTACTCAGTAAAATAAGGATTATAATAATAGCACCTAACTGACAGGGTCTCTGGGAGGATAAAATGAAATAATATTTTTAAGTAATTTGGAAAATTTAAAGAAAGATATAGAATAAATAAATATCAGTATTAAAATGGTGATAATATTGATAACAACAATAACAATAACATAAAGTAAAAGAACCATGGGGAAATATTTGATTTACTGATTGAAAGAGTAATATGTGAGATGTAGGCAGATACATGTGAACTTATAAGCATGTTCTATGTCTGAAACTTGATTTGGCAGATCTTAGTTATGGAGACAGAAGTGATATAGACCAGTGATGTGTAAGTCAGAAAGAAATAGATCCTTGTGACCACATATTGACTTTGAAATTTTCTATATTGTATTACATTTTAACTTATTTTGTTAAAGATTTGTCAGTTATATTCTCATTTGTATGGGTATCAGATGTAAGGCAGCAAGTATAACACCTCTAGTATAGACAAGTCAGTAGAATTCCTTCTAGATGATGAACTAAACCTCCTGAATATATACTCATTTTCCAGAAACTTCATTTAAAAAAATGTAGAGCAATAAAATATCACATAGCCTATATCATAATATATATATATATATATATATTACATATATATATAATATATATATATATAGTAAGACTGATGACTGGTAGTGTTAAAAAGCTCCAAAATGTGGCAATACTTGTCATAAAGCAACCTTATTCTGTTGTATACTTACAATCATGATTAGAATAACTTTGGGGTGGATAATGATCATGAAAAAAGTGAAATAGTTCTTTTTTTTCCTTGCAAAACCTGATATATGAACATGCATATATGTACTTATATGTTACATTGGTCTATTTTCCATTAATTCACTTCATAAGAAGAGATGTATAAAACAATAGGACAGAAGAGTAAGAAATTCCATGAGCTAAGTAAAGCATAATAGATCTTATAAGAAATAAAACACTGATAAATTGAACTTCCTTCCATATAGAATGAATAAGAATCTCAGATTTGTGTTATTAAAAACAACTATCTCATCCAATTCATACTTTAAAAAAATCACCCAAATATACTAGATATGCTTCCTATTAAGATGCCTTTTGTTAGGAATCAGCTAAGTGGCTCAATGATATAGTGCTGCGGTTTCATGAGGAATATTTGAGTGCAATCCAAACTCAGACACTTTATAGCTGTATGGCCCTGGGAAAAACGCTTAACTTCTGCATAAGTCTCCTAAACTGTAAAATAGGGGTAATAATAATACTTATATGAGAGGTTTGCTGTGAATATCAAATGAGATGATATTTGTAAAGTGCTTAGCACAGTATTTGGCATATAGTAGATGCTATTTGTAATGATTGATGAGGAGGAGGAGGAGGAGGAGGAGGAGGAAGAGAAGGAGGAGGATGAAGAAGATGGTGATTCTCTTGGAGTGAACAAGGACAGAAGAGCAAGATGCAATACAAGTATGCCAGATTTTTTTAAGTTCTTGTTCAAATCATAATCAATTGATTCAGGTATGCCTGACCAAAAAAAACTGAAAATAAAATAATTACCAAATGAAAATTGTGAACAGTACCTGAGACAAAGAAGTATAAAAATCTAAGGTGCATCCTGTCAAAATAGCTGTCCTAGAAATAGATCAATGAGATATCCCTAAAGACTCAAACTTTTCCTTCTCCTTCTTCACCTCATCCTCTTGCTCTTCCTCACCATCACCACCATCATTTTTCTCCTCCTCTTGCTCCTGCTGTTTGCACACACATACACACACACACACCATCCCTTGGAGCAGAGCATCCTGGTGCCTCTTTTGTGAAGGGGTGGCTGAGGAGACCCCTGCACTCACCATGGGAAATGAAACACTGAATGAAGAATTCAAGACTAAAAATAAATGAAGAAAATGGAGTGATAGAGCATAAATCATATGACACTTTCACCTCTATAACACTAATAACAGTTGAAAACATGTGACTTCTTAAACATACAAACAAAATTTCATAATGAAAGACATTAAATGTAGGTAGGAAACAGATGAGATTAGGGAGAGGGAAGACAAGTCTTTATGCAGCAAAAGTCCATAAACCCTTTACTTAGAGAGATTAGTTGTAATTAAAACAAGCTACAATTTAGAATAGTAGATCAAAAAATGGCTACTAAAAGGAGTAAAATGATGGGGATGCATAATTGTGATCTGAGTAATGGGAAGAGAATAGAGGACACTTGACACTTAACTAGCTGTGTGACCTTGGGCAAGTCATGTAAACCCAATTGCCTTGCCTTTCCCCCTCTAAAAAGAAAAAAAGAAAGGATTGGCAGTTCAAAGGATTAATAATAAAACAATTGAAATATTGTTAGGTAATTAAGTAGATTATCACAACTATTTCTAGGTACAAAAGGTATGATAGTCTATTTGGGGAAACCAAAAAGATTACATGAATTAAAATAAATTAAAATCATGACTAAAAACAATTGCAAATTTATCAACAAAATCTAGTGAAATAGAAAGAGATAATCTACTAAAAATCCTATATAATGCATAATATTTTTGGCCAGTCTGCCTACTAAGTTATTTAACAGGAAACGTATAACTACAACTACAAAATACATTTCAGAAATAAATACTGACATAAGTAATTGGAAAAAATATTAAATATTCATGGCTAGATTTTTGGAATGATGAAAATAACAATGCTTCCTTTTTATTTATTCCATTATATCAACAAAACTACATGAAAATGGTTTCAAAGTGTAAATATAAAAGAAAATTTTATCTGGAGAAAGAAAAGGTCAAAAATTTCAACAAAAGGTATGAAAATAAATATTAATTAATGGTGTCTCGTGGTACCAGAACTCCAAAAGTAATATAAAGAAATTTGACGTTGTTTTTAAGCATAAGTGTTGGTCATTTGAATAGTTTTATTCACAAGAAATAGAAGTAAATGAATATTTTATTATGGCGTTTATTAAAGTGAAATAAATCCCAACTACTCTTTTAAGGAGTCAAAATTTGACTCCTTCAGGAAAAAAAACACAAGAATGAGACAAGTGGAAAGCAATTTGGCAAAAAATAAGTTGTACACCAATAGATCAAATCAAGTAATGTAATAAGCTCCAAATGGATATGTGCTGTGAATAGAAAAAGGCCATACAAAGAACAAGTTAGAGGCTGAGGAGGGGATGCTTTTCTGCAACTATGGAGTACAGGAGAATTATTAAGTAAGCAAGGTATATGAAGGGTAAAGGGAGATAAAATAACAATCTAATGCAGAAAGACAGAAATTATTAAATGCATCCTTTTCAGACCATAATGCAATAAAAATCACATGCAGTGAAGAACCATGAAAAGATAGACTAGAAGTCAATTGGAAACTGAGTAATCTAATCCTAAAGAATGAGTAGATCAAACAACAAAACAAAAAAAGAATAAATAATGTCATCTAAGAGAAAGACAATAATGAGACAACATACCAAAACTTAGGACATGGAGATGAAGCATCTCTTAGGGGAATTTTATATCACTAAATGCTTGCATAAATAAAATAGAGAAAGATGAGATCAATGAATTGATCATGCAACTAAAAAAAGTTACAAAAATAACAAATTTAACAATTGAATTAAATACAAAATTAGAAATTCTGAAAACCAAAAAAGAGATAAAATTGAAATTAAGAAAACAAACTGATAAATACAACTAAGATCGGCTTTTATGGGAAAAATAAACTAAATTAAAGTTTGGTTAATATGATTAAAAAAATAAAATCTAATTACTAATATCAAAAAAGTCATGAATTCACTGACAACGTAAAGGAAATTAAGCAGTTTGTGAAATAGATGCATATTTACAAAAACATAAATTGCCCAGATTAACAGAAATGGAAATAAAATATTTAAGTAACCCCATTTCAGGAAAATAAATTGAAAAAAATGCATGAAATACTTAAGGAAAAAATCTCCAGGGCCAGATGGATTTACAAGTAAATTCTATCAAGCATTTAAAGAAAAATCTATTCTGATACTATATAAACTATTTGGAATATTGACAAGTACAGAGTCTTAAATTCTTTTTTATAATACACATATGGTACTGATACCTAAACAAAGAAAAACCAAAATAGAGAAAAAAAGTTATAGACCAATTTCTTTAATGAATATAGATGCAAAAATTTAAATAAAATATTTGCAAAGAGATTATAGCAACTTATCATGAAGATAATACACAATTACATGGTGGGATGTATACCAGTAATGCAGAGCTAGTTCAGTGTTAGGAAAACTATCAGCATAATTGAATACATCAATTAAAAAATTAGCAGAAATCATACAAATATCTCAATAGATGCAGGAAAATCTTTTGAGAAAATAAAACACCCATTCCTATGAAAAACATTGGAGAGGTTAGGTATCAATGAAGTTTTCTTTAAAAGAATAAGTAGCATCTTTCTAAAACCATCAGCAAGTATTATATATAATTGGAATAAGCTAGAAGCAATTCTAGTAAGATTGGCATGAAATAAGGATGTAAAATACAAACACTACTATTAATTGTTGTATGAGAAATGTTAGTTTTAGCAATAGGAGGAGAAAAAAGAAATTGAAAGAATTAGAATAGGCAAAGAAGAAACAAAGCTAGGAATTTTTGCAGATTAGATAATGGTATACCTAGAAAATCCTAAAGAATCATGTAAAACCCTACATGAAATATTAAACAACTTTAACAAAGTTGAAGAATATAAACTAAAACCATATAAATCATTAGCATATCTACATACTACAACAAAGCCAAAAAGTGAGCAATAGAAAGAGAAATTACTTTTAAAGTTTCTGTAGACATCATAAAATATTTGGGAGTCTACAGGACATGACAAACCAAGGAACTATATGAACACAATTACAAAACCCTTTTCAAACGAATAAAGTCAGATCTAAACTTTTGAAAAATAAGATGCTCATGGGCAGGCCAGGCTAATATAATAAAAATGACAATTCTACGTAAATTAATTTACTCAATTATTGCCATAACAATCACACCATCAAAATTATTTTTATAGAACTAGAAAAAAACAATAACAAAATTCATCCAGAAGACTAAAAAGTCAAGAACATGAAGGGAAAAAATGAAAAGAAATGCAAGGGAAGGTGGCCTAAATGCACTAGATCTTAAATTGTATTATAAAGCAGCAATCATCAAAACTACTTGGTACAGGCTGAGAAATGAAGTGGTACATCAGGGAAATAGATTAGGTACATAAGACATGATAGTCAATGACTATAATAATCATGCTGATAAATCCAAAGACTCCAAATCCTAGGAAAAAAATTTGATATTTGACAAAAACTGCTGGGAAAACTGGAAAATCATATGACAGTAACTAGACATAGACCAACTTCTTACAACATATACCAAAATAATGTCAAAATGAGTACACAATTTAGACATATAGGCTAATAGTATGAGGAAATTTGGAGAACAAGGAAAAGTTTACCTGTCAGATCTATGGAGAAGGTAAGAATTCATCACCAGGGGCAGAGCCAAGATGGCAGCATAGAAGCAGGAAAACTCTGTGGATCCCCCCCATAACCACTTCAAATATCTATAAACTAAAACTCTAAACAAATTTTGGAGCTAAAGAACCCACAAAGTGATAGAAACAAATCTCCTGTGGAAGGGAGCCCAGCAGGCCTGCAGGAAGGGATCATAACACGACACTGGGAGCACAGCACAGCCTTGCTTGAGACCCTGATTATAGGCCCAAGGGGGCCCCAATCAGCTGCTATAGCACCCTTCTAGAGAGCAGATCCCCAGCAACTGTGGTGGTTTCCAGAATAAGGAACCCATAAATGCCAGAGAAAAACTGAGAGGTCAGGGAAGAACACTGTTGGAACTGGGGGGAGGTGGCACAGAGGAGTAGGTGCAGCCACCTCCACATGGCTGCATCAGAGCTTCTGGCTTGCAGATCATAGGGGGTGCAAGCAACCATTCAGAAGGTAACTGTCCTTGTTTAACCTACCTGGATGTGGATCATGGTCTTGGATGGTGGTCCTCAGGTGTATGACCATTGAGTCAGAGCTGGTGGGGGCTGCAGAGACAGCACCCTCTGAATATCTCCAGAAGCTGTGAAAACCCCAGTAATTTGGGACAAAGCTCTCCCCTCTGGAAGCAGAGTTCTACTGTGGAAAAGTGCTTAAAAGTCAAGTAACTCAAGCACATCAATCCAACTTTAGATTCCTTTTGGGGGACAAAAAGGATCAAAGTATGGAACAGAAGGAAAACAAAATAGTCAGAAATCCTTCATCAAAAGCTTCCAGGAAAAATATTAACTGGTTACATGAGCAGTTCAAGAATGGTTGTGAAAGTCAAGTAAGAGAAGAGAAGGGAAAATTGAGAAGAGAAATGAGAATGATGGAAGAAAATCATGAAAAAAGAGTCAACAACCTGACTGAAGAAAATAGCACCTTAAAAATAGATAAACTCAAATAGAAACAGAGGCCCAAAAGCCAGTGAGGAGAAGAATGCTTTAAAAAACTGAATTTGCCAGATGGAAAAAGAATTTCAAAAGCTCACTGAAGAGAATAATTCCTTCAGAATTAGACTGAAGCAAATAGAAGTCAATGACTTTGTGAGAAATCAAGATACTATTAAACAGATCAAAACAAATGGAAAAATAGAAGGCAAAGTGAAATATCTCATTGGAAAAACCACTGAACTGGAAAATAGAACAGGGATGGATCATTTAAAAAATTATTGGACTACCTGAAAGCCATGATCAAAAAAGAACCTAGAAACCATCCTTCAAGAAATTCTAAAGGAAAATTGCCCTGAAATTTTAGAATCAGAGAGCAAAATAGAATTGAAAGAATTCATGGATCACCTCGTGAAAAAGATCTCAAAAAGTAAACTCCAAGGAATAGTATAGCCGGGTTCTGGAGTTCCCAGATCAAGTACAAAATATTACAAGGAGCCAAGTAGAAACAATTCAAATATTGTGGAAACACAATTAGGATAATACAGGATCTAGCAGCTTCTACATTAAGGGACTGAAGGCCTTGGAATATATCCTGGAGGTCAAAGGAGATAAGATTAAAACCAAGAATCACCTACCCAGCAAAACTGAGTACAGTTTTTCAGGGCAAAATATGGTCATTCAATGAAATGGAGGAGTTTCAAGCATTTTTGGTGAAAAAAAACAGTTGAATAGAAAATTTGACACTCAAATAAAAGAAACAAGAGAAGCACGAGAGGGTAAACAGGAAAAGAAATCATGAGGAACTCCTCAATGTTGAACTATTTACATGCCTACATGGAAAAACAATAATTTTAACCAATGAATTTTTTTTCAGTATGAGGATAATTGAAGGGAATATAAATGTTTGTGTGTATGCGTGTGTGCATGTATATATGTATGCATGTAAATATGTATGTATGTGTGTATATGAATACATACACATATATGTCTATACAGGAGGGTATATGTGCATATGAATGCATATGTGAATGTGTGTATATATGTGTAAAGGTGCACATAGACAGAGGCCACTGGATTAATTGAATATGAAGGGATGATATTTAAAAGGTGAAATTGAGAGGTGAGAGAGAAATATAATGAGAGGGAATGGGGAGACACAGAATGTTGAAAAATATGTCATATAGAAGAGGCAAGGAAAAACTGTTACAATAGACAGGAATAGCAGGAAGGCTAAAGGGAAAGGGTGAACCTTACTCTCATTGAACTTGGATTAGGGAGGGAATGACATACACACTAAATTAGGTATATTGCCCTACATGAGAGAGGGGGGAAAAGAATGAGAGGGGGAGATGATGGAGGGGAGGGCAGGTTGTGGGGGAGAGTAGTTAGAAACATACACTTTTGAAAATGGACAGGATCAAAGTAGAGAATAGAAAAAGTGGGGGCAGGAGAGGATGAAGGGAAATATAATCAGTCTTTCATAATATATCCACTAAGGAAATGATTTGTGTAACTACACATGTACAACCTATTTTGATTTGCTTGTCTTCACAGTAAGGGTGGGTGACAAGGAAGGAAGGGAAAGAATCTGAAATTCAAAGTTTTAAAATAAAATCTTTAAAAATATATTATAATTATTATTTACATGCAACTGGAAAATAAGATCAGTAGACACTGGGGTATGGAGATCCATCTTGCCCTACCTAAAAGTGATAGGAGGAATGGAGAAGGATATAGGAGAGAGCAGATTGGATGAGGGGCTACACAGTGGGATAACTGTTTTTGGGGTGGTGGGTAATGGAAAGTCAGGGGGAAAATTCGTAACTCAAAAGTCTTGTGGAAATGAATGATGTAAACTAAAAATAAACATAAACTTTAAAATAAATGAAAAATAAATTTAAAAAAAACTATAAGAAATTAAATTAAATCAAATTTTTAAAAAATAATTTACTACCAAATGGAAGGCAGAGAACAGCATGTAATGCAAAACTGATCATTGTGATTACATTGAATTAAAAAGTTTTTGCACAAATAAAACCAATTTACCCAGAAGTAGAAGGGCAAAAGAAAGCTGGGATTTTTTTTACATATAATGTCTCATAATGGCCTCATTTCTAAAATATATAGGGAATTGAGTCCAATTTATCAGAATACAAGTCATTGTAAACTAATGAAAGTTAAAAGATAAAATAGGCAGTTTTCAGATGAAGAAATTAAATTTTTTCTATACTCATATGAAAAAATGCTCTAAATCACTATTGATTGATTAGAAAAATGCAAACCAAAACAAATCTGGGGCACCACATCATGCCTATTGGTTTGGAAATCATTATAAAACAAAAAAAAATTATAAATCTTGCAGAAGATGTGGGAAAATTGGATCACTAATGCATTGTTGATGGAATTGTAAACTAATACAATCATTCTGGAGAGTAATTTGGTAGTATATCCAGAGAGCTATAAAATTGTGCATTCTCTTTTAACCAGAAATGCTACTGCTAGGTCTGTATCCCTAAAAGACTATAAAAAGGGGGAAAGGACCCATGTGTACAAAAATATCTATAACAGTTCTTTTTGTGGTGTCCAAGAATTGGAAGTTAAGGGGATGCTAATCAGTTGTGGAATGGCTTAACAAGTTGTGGTATATGAGTGTAATGGAACACAATTTTTCCATAAAAATATTGAGCAGGCAGACTTTAGAAAACATGGAAAGACTTCCATGAACTTATGCTCAGTGAAGTAAGAAGAATCAGAACATTGTAAAAAGTAACAGCAATATTGTGTGATCACCAGCCTTGATGAATTTAGCACTTCTCAGCCATGCAGTGGTCTAAGACAATTCTAAAAGACTCATGTTGGAAATGTTATCCATATTCAGAGAAAGAACTATAGAGTCTGAATACAAATCAAGACGTACTATTTTGTCCTTTTTCTTCTTTCTCATGGTTTTCCGCTTTTCTTCTGATTTTTCTTTCACCACATGACTAATATGAAAATACTTCTATTATGATTATATGTGTATAAGCTATATCAGTTTGTATGCCATCTTGAAGAGGACGTATTTAGAACTCAAAATCTTAAAAAAGTGAATGTTGAAAATTAAAGTGGAATAAATTAATAAAAAAGGAAAAAGAATTTCAAATTCAACATAAAAAGAAAGGAATTATAAACAGGTAAACAATACATATTTTTTAAAATGGATTTTAAAAATGGATTAGAAAAATGTGACAGTGCTCTCTGGGACCCGTGGAAAACTTTTAATTATTTTTAATTGAATAACAAATAAATCATCTAACTAAAATATATACATTTATACATTAATGTGTGTATGTATGTAAGCATATGTTGTTCTACATAGAATAGGAACTAGAGCTAAACCTATATATGTATTTGCATATATTTCTATTTCTATATATGTATATAGGTATGCACATATAGATACATATATGTAGGTATTAGATGTGTAGGCATGCATATATAGATGGGAGAAAAGGACAAGGAGAGGAAGAGAGAAGGAGAGGGAAAAAGAAAGGGAGAGATAGAGAGGGAGATAGAGAGGTGAAGAGAGAGGGGGAGGGGAAGATGGAGGGGAAAAAGGAGAGGGAAAGGGAGAGAGAGTTGTGAAGGAAACAAATACAAAAACTATCAATCATAAATATCAAAATATGAATTAAAATAATTCTGATATGTTATTTTCTTAACTAACTTTTATTTATTTTAAGTTTACATCATTCATTTCCATGAGATTTTGAGTTACAAATTTTCTCCCCATCGTTCCCCTACCCACCACACCAAAACAGCAATCCCATTGTATACCCCCTCCCTCAATCTGCTCTGTCATATGTTCGCTCCCATATCCCCTCTGACTTTCCAGTAGGGCAAGATGGATCTCCCTACCATAGTGCCTGTATATCTTATTTCCCAGTTGCATGTGAATAATAATATTGATTATGTAGATGTGTATATTTTTAACATTTGGTTGTAGAACTTTTCATTCTAGATTCTTTCCATTCCTACCTTATCATCTAATGCACGAGAAAGAGAAGCAAGTTAATACAGGCCGTACATGTGCAGTTACACAGAACATCTCCACAATGGACATATTGTGAAAGATTAACTATATTTCCCTCCTTCCTATCCTGCCCCCTACTTTTTTTTTCTCTATATTGTCCCTATCCCTTTACAGAAGTGTGTGTTTTTCGAACAACCCTCCCCTCCACCGTGGCCTCCCCTCCATCATCCCCCCTCTCAAACCCTTCCCCCTTACTCTCCTGTAGGGCAAGATACCCAATTCAGAGTGCAGGTCATTCCTTCCCTGAGTCAAACTCAGGGAGAATAAGGTTGTCCCATTCCCTTTTGACTTCCTGTTCTTCCTTTTCATTGTAAGAGTTATCACTTGCCTTTCTATATGAGATGATTAACTCCATTCTGTCTCTCCTCTCTCTTCTCATTCTATTCCTCTCCCACCTCTCAACTTCACCATTTAAAATATCATCCCTTCCTATTCAATTGATCCTGTGCCCTCTGCCAATGTACACATATATAAACACACTCAGATATGTATTTGTACATAAATAAATATACCCTCCTATATAGACATAAGTGTATGTATACATATATATGCATATACACACATATACATATGCAAATATGTATATGTGTGTATGTATACTTTTACATTTCCTTCATATATCCTCATACTGAGAAAAGTTTCATAACTTACAATTATCATTTTTCCATGTTCGCATGTAAATTGTTCAACCTTGAGAAGTTCCTTATGACTTCTTTTCCACATTTACCTTCTGATGCTTCTTATATTTGAATGTCAGTTTTTCTATTCAGTTCTGTTTTTTTTTCAGCAAGAATGCTTGAAAGTCCTCCACCTCATAGAATGACCATATTTTCCCCTGAAACACAATACTTACTTTTGCTGAGTAGGTGATTCTTGGTTTTAATCCTAGCTTCCTTGATCTCTAGAATACCATATTCCACTCCCTGCAATCCCTTAATGTAGAAGCTACTAGATTCTGTGTTATCCTGATTGTGTTTCCACAGTATTCAAATTGTTTCTTCTTGGCAGCTTGTAAAATTTTCTCCTTGATCTTGGAACTCTGGAACCTGGGTATGACATTCCTAGGAGTTTTCTTTTGGGGATCTTTTTTCAAGAGGTGATCAGTGAAGTCTTTCAAGTTCTATCTTGCCCTCTGGTCCTAAAATATCAGGGCAATTTTCTTTGACAAGTCCTTGAAGGATGAGTTCTAGGTTCTTTTTCTGATCATGGCTTTTAAGTAGTCCAATAATTTTTATATTGTCTTTCCTGGATCTATTTTCTAGGTCAGTGGTTTTTTCAATGAGATATTTCACATTGCCTTCCACTTTTTCATTTGTTTGGATCTCTTTCATACTATCTTGATTTCTCATAAAGTCATTTGTTTCCATTTGCTCCACTCTAAATCTGAAGGAATTAGTCTCGTCAGTTTTTGTCAGCTTTTGAGATTCTTTTTCCATCTGGCAGATTTGACTTTTTAAGGCAGTCTTCTCCTCATTGGCTTTTTGGGCCTCTTTTGCCATTTGAGTTAATCTGGTTTTTAAGGTATTTTGTTCTGTCAGGTTGTTGACTCTCTTTTCATGATTTTCTTGAATCATTCTCATTTTTCTTCCCAATTTTTCCTCCACTTCTCTTACTTGGTTTTCAAAATGCTTCTTAAGCTTCTCTATGGCTTGTAACCAGTTAAAATTTTTCTTGGAAGCTTTTGATGTGAAAGTTCTGACTGTGTTGTCATCCTCCTGCCCCATGTTTTGATCTTTTTTGTCCCCCAAAAAAGGGATCTAAAGTCCGATTGCAGAGCTTGGTTTGCTTCCTTTGCCTGCTCATTTTGCCAATCAATTAACTTTATTTTTGAGCCACAGTAGATCTCTGCTTCCCAGGGGGGATATCTTTGTCCCAGATAGCTGGGGTTTTCACAGGTGCTGGAGCTATTAGGAGGCCACTGTCTCTGTAGCTCCCATCAGCTTTAGTTCACTGGTCACACACCTCAGGACCACCACCCAAGACCATGATCCCCATCTATGCAGGTTAATGCAAGAACACTTAGCCTCTGAATGATTGCTTTCTCCTCCCCCACCCCAATCTGCAGGGTACAAGCTTAGAAGCAGCCACATGGAAGTGGCTGCAGGGTTACTGCTTCTGCTGCTTCCTTGCCCTGGTGTCAGACAGCTGAACCTGCTTCTCTCCCCCAAATTTAGCTGAGTTCCACTTATATTTCACTTTGTCCTTCATTCTTATGGGTTGATAAGTCTGGAAACTGCCACAGCTGAGGGTAATCCACTCTCCCAAGTGTTCCTGCCAGGGCTTCTCCTGGCTGCCCTGGGGCTAAGCCACATTTTCAGGCCTGGCTGGTTTCGGCTCCCAGTGCTTTGTGATGAGCCCTTCCCATCTGCCTGCCAGGCTGGCTTTAGTAGGAGATGTGTTTTTCTGTAATTTTGTGGGTTCTGAAGATCTAAAATTTGTTTAAAGTCATATTTTATAGGTATTTGAGGTGGTTAGGGGGGAAGCTGCAGAGCTTTCTTGCTTGTATGCCGCTATCTTCAATTCTGATATGTTCTGCCAAATTGACATCAAATAACTTTGAGCCAAACTCTCCATACCAATTCCCTGTCCACCTGACTGAACAATTCCACATCAGTACATCTATTCTACAATAATCGTCTGGTGAAGCACAATATTAATGAAGATGTACGAGTTGTATGAGTTGTTCATTCCACTGATTGCTTTTCTAAGCATCTCAGGTATGTATGTATGTCTGTATATAGATATAGAGATAGAGATTAGATATAGATAGGATGTCAGAATAAAAATGCCTTACTGGCTTGCATTTTTTTAGGATCCATCCTCTCTTTCTTTAAATGTTTGAGATGATATTCGTCTTCTTCCTCCTTTCAGTCCATCTCCTTTCCTCCACAGGTTTTGAAAGATTACTAACAATGGCTCAGCAATTATATTTACATATCCTTTTAGTACCATGCAAGGTAGTTCACCTTGCATGAAAAAAGGACTTTGCTGCTCCTGCATAAAAGCCAAGGTGCTAAACAAGATGTAGAGACTTATGAGGAAACTGGAAATTATAAAGAAAATGAGGGAAAGTAGACAGGTTTATAAGAAAATGAAGCAGGGCAGAAAATCATATGGGGAGTTTAGGTGTTCTGGATAGGCTATATACTCTGTGTCACCCAGCCAATGAGGAAACCAGGGATTGAATGTGAACCTACTTTTTAGGTGCCAGCTCTTGCAAGAATGTTAAACAAAAGTCCTTCCTAACTCACCAGCTGCTTTGTGGAGTTCTCAGTAATACACTTGTTTCTTACAGATGGTAGCTCATCTGGGATCCCAATATCCTGAGTGAGGAGCATTGCCTCGGAAGGATATGAAGACAAGTACCATTGATTTTAATGGTCTAGTGCATTGCCAATGGGGGTCGCACCTCACAGACTATTCAGGATCCTAGCACCACAATAATGAAAAAGGCAACTGTGTATCTAGGAACGAAAAGGAGATGGAAAAGGTAGGCTTCACAGCAATCAGGTGACTGTGCATAGATCAAGGTAAGAAAATAGAAAGTTAAATATTACTTTGGTGGTTGGGACATTCTATGGCATTCTGAGACTGAGCGTGTGACACAAGAGATCTTGAACAAAAGATATAGGGTGGGAATAAGGATAATAATTAAGGGAAATTAAGATGATAATGAAAATATCCCTATAGACATTCCTCCAGATAGTTCCTTAGGGAGGATTTTAGAATACTGGGAAAATGGACAAGAAAGAAAGATAAAGAAAAGATGATGAAATATTGTTGCTTTATCTAGTCAAAACAGAGTATACAACCTCCTGCTGTTTTCTTGCCTAGGTATGAGGCAGATGAAAGTTGTTTATGTCAAACTCTTAATATCTACAGTAATGAAAAGAAACCCTTTTCTCAGGAAGAATCAGATAATGTCTCCTGTTGGGAGAGATGGGTGGCTACTCATCAGTATCCACTTAAATATCAGGAAAATCAAAGACAAAATAGAAAGACAAAATAGAAAGACAAAACCTAAATCCTGGGTACTATTGTAATACCTGAACCCACCATATAAACCCCCAGAATTACTGGAAAAAAAGTTTAACAGATTTAGGAGAATTATTAAATCTGAATGTCACCAGGAAAAAAAGGACTAGAGGCCAGGAAACTTTTACTGGTCCTATTCCACTTAGTGTCACCCCTAGTTCACCACCTCTCTCCAAGTTACCTCAGCAATTAGAGCAGTATAGAAGAGATATTCAGAATTTCCTTCTCCTATCTGGGAAGGACTGCCCTTTCCATAGAATAAATTCCTCAGATGTTCTTTACCCTCTCCAAGTGGTCCCCATAGGAGAAATAAGTTTTGTAAATGTACCCCTCACTAGTACAGAGGTGAGTAATTAAAAAAAAAAGATATGAGGGCCCTTAATGAGGATCCCGTAGGACTGTTCAAGCAACTAGACCTGTTCTTGGGACCAAATTTTTATACATGGTGAATTAGTAAGGCAAATAGTAAGAAACATACTATTGCCAAATGAAGTTGCAGTAGTACATGAGAATGGACACCAAAAAGGGAATATACTTGAGGCAAGAGGACTACCACCCTATGAGATGTTTGGTTTATCTTATACGGAAGGGGAGGGAATATTGGAGGTATGCCGACAATAGAAACAGAGGTTAGATTCTTAAAGGACTATGACTGATGTTGTCTTCTCTATCCCATCTCAGGAATAAAGGAATACTTGCCCAGATGCCACCTCTTCAGTTTGTGGTTCATAGTATGCAATCGGGAAATTGAGTCTCAGCCAAATCCTGGAGAGAGATCAAGTTGCATCCCAATGGAGAAGTGCCTCATCAGGTGCCCATGACCACAGGAACTGCAGAGAAGATGGCTCACTACACCAGAATCAAGGGACCAGTGGAAGTCTCTCCTGTAAAACCCAACAGTTGAGTACACAGGCAACCAATATGAAAATTAGTTTTAAGATCCCTTAAAACTTAGGAACTGGCGAATGCACTCAGGTGGAAGGGGACATTAGCTGCTGGAATTTTGTTTTTAATCTTTCTAGGAATAATATTCATTTGTTGTATTGAGAAGGAAAGGTTCTGTGGAGAACTGAGGTATTAATCTTATACAGAGGACTCTATCGTAGGCAATTATAATAGTCAATCAAGTGGACTTACATGCTCAGGATGATTGAATTAAGGAAGAGACCGCTGAATAACCTTAAGATTTTGAAGGTAATTTAAGTTAAAGACTTAAGACAGACCATAAAAATAGAAACAGGATGTGGGTACACAAATGCCTCAGTAGAATGGGTAAAATATACTGTTAAGAGCTTAAATAAAAGCAACTGCTATGCTTGTGTTTCAGGCCAGCCAATGGCCCAGTTAGTCCCCTTCCCTTTGAGATGGACCAAGAATGAAAAAGGGATAAAGTGAATGGTTACCTTACTGCATGGTTACCTTACTGCATGGTTACCTTACTGCAATGGTTACCTTACTGCAATGGTTACCTAACTGCATAGGGAAACAATAATTGTAATTCCCTCTCACTATTATTCCCAGCTCTACCGGGCAAAGATATTAAGATATCTCCTACCTTCTCCACAGCAACTTGAAATCACAGAGTTTGTCTCTCACAATAAAGTGTGAAGGCTACCAGAAATCTGGGAAAACCTGGAATGTGCATAGATATGTGGAACATGACTGAGGGTGAATCAGGAAATTACTCTCCTTTGAGCATCCCCAGAATAGACCTCTTTGTGGTACTTCAGAGGCAAAATCTTGAGACTTACACTTCCCCCAAATTGGTGAGGCATATTTGTAATAGTACAATTAGCTATACCATTTACCCTGGAATTTGAGTGTATCAGTAGAATCATGGTTTGGCAAGTGGAAGTGAATCGCAGTCTCTGTCATAACCTCCTTAATAGTAGTTGCTGGGGTTTTGACGGATGTATGCTGTCACATAATACCTTGGGTAAGGGGGTTGTCAGAGAGTTTAATAAAAACACCAGTAACAAAACAAATATCCATGAACACTCAACCAAATAATTTATTCCTACTAGACTGAAGTGAACCATAATTATGAAAAGGAAAGTGAATTAAAACTAGACTCTTCCTATGGTACATTGAATAAGGTACAGATGCAGCAAATGCTCAATAAAAAAGAAAAGGGGGAATATTGTGGAGAAAAAGGAGGTTGCTGTTTTTGCATAAAAGCCAAGTTACTAAACAAGATGCAGGTGCTTACAAGGCAGCTGGAAATTATAAAGAAAATAAGGGAAAGGGAGCAGGGTGGTGTGAAATGGAAATGGAATGGAGAATCACATGGGGAGTGTAGGCATTCTGGATAGGCTGTAAATCTTGTGGTACCCAGTCAATGGGGAAATAGGGGAGGAAAATGCAGATTCTAAGGAAGGAATAAAATGTTTTGTATGTGTTTCAATTCAGTGCTTCTACTTGTTGGGCACCAGCTCTTGCAAGAACATTATATTAAAGTACTTCCTAACTCAACAACAGCTTCATGGAATTCTTGGTAATATGCTTGTTTCTTACAATCTGAATCAAGTGGATTGAACTTATTGAGGACATTTGGTTATTGCTGTTCAGTTGTTGTGGTTGTATCTAATTCTTCATGACTCCATTCCAGCTTTTCTTGGCAAAGATGCTGGAGTAGTTTTCCAGTTTTTTCTCCAGAAAACTGAAACATAGATTTTTCCATTTTCTTCTCCAGATCATTTTACAAATAAGGATCCTGTGGCAAAAACGTTGAGTGACTTCCTCAGGGTTATATAATTAGTAAATGTCTGGGGCTGGGTTTGAACTCTATTCACTGTGAGGCCAAGCACTCTATTCACTGTGCCACCTAGCCACCCCAATATACTTTATTGTTAAGCCCAAGTAAGGACAAAAACATTCATGTCTATTGTAATCCTAACAGGGTAATGTTTTCATTTTACAATCACCAAGTTTTGAATTAATTTTCCACAAAAGTGGATTAGTTTCAACTGGAGAAATTTATGACAACAATTATAACTATTTCTTCATATGTATGTGGTGCTTAAGGTTTATAGTTATCCCTTCCACATCATAGGGATTAAAGATGTGGTACCCCTGTGATCTGGAAAATCCATGTAAAATTTTTTTACCTTCCTTTTGTATCAGAGAAGAATTCTGAATTGTTATGGTATTAAAATATGTTAATATTTTACAAAACTATAGATATATTTTGTGCATTTTAAGAGTATATACACTTTTTCTGTGGGGGCAGAATCAAGATGGCAGCATAGAAGCAAGAGAACTTCAAGGCTACCATAACCACAACCACCTCAAATACCTATAAAATATGACTCTAATCAAATTTTAGAGCTACAGAACCCACAAAATCACAGAGAAACAAAGCTCCTGGTGAAGGCAGACCAACAGGCAGATGGTAAGGGTTCATTGCAGCTTGCAGCACACTGGGAGCAGAGACCAGTTCCACATGAACCTGTGGCTGTAGCCCCAGGGTGGCCAGGACAAGCCATGGATTGAGCTTTCAGGAGAGTGGATCACTGGCAGCTGTGGCAGTTTCCAAAATTCCAGAATCAACCCATAAGAGCTAAAGACAAAGGGAAAGGTCAGTAGAACTCAGCTAAATGTGGGAGAGAGGAGCAGGTCCAGCCCCTGTCCCCACAGGGAAAAGCAATCTGAAGTGACAACCCTGCAGCCACCTCCATATGGCTACATCAGAGCTCCTGGGCTGCAGATTGCAGGGGGCCCAAGTGATCATTCAGAGGCTAAGTGCTCTTGCTGTGACCTGCCTAGATCAGGATTGTGGTCTTGGGTGGTGGTCCTGAGGTGCATGACCAATGAGCCAAAGATGGTGGGTGCTGCAGAGACAGCGCCCTCCAAATTGCTCCAGCCACTGGGAAAGCCCCAGCAATTGGGGAGAAAGCTCTACCCTATGAAAGCAGAGTTCACCTGAGCCCAAAAGTTAAGTAACTGACTGGCAATATGAACAGGAAAAGGAAGTAAAATAAGCATAGCAATCCAACTTTAGATTCCTTTTCTGAGGACAAAAAGGATCAAAGCATGGAATGGGAAAAAGACAACACAGTGAGAACTACTGCACCAAAAGCTTCCAAGAAAAATGTAAACTGATTACAGGCCCTAGAGGAGCTTATGAAGAATTTTGAAAACCAAATAAGAAAAGTGGAGGAAAATATTGGGAAGAGAAATGAGAATGATGCAAGAAAATCATGAAAAGAGAGTCAACAACATGACTAAAGAAAATAACACCTTAAAAATTTGATTAAATCAAATGGCAAAAGAGGCTCAAAAAGCCAACGAGGAGTAGAATTCCTTAAAAAGGCTAATTTGCCAGGTGGAAAAGAAATTTCAAAAACTCACTGAAGAGAATAATTCCTTCAAAATTAGATTGGAGCAATTGGAAGCTAACAACTTTCTGATAAATCAAGACACTACAAAAAGACTCCCAAACAAATGAAAAAATAGAAGGCAGTATGAAATATCTCCTTAAAAAAATCCACTGACCTGAAAAATAAGTGAATCTAACTTTATTGGATAATGATGATAGCTAACAATTATATAGTATCTACTATGTGATAGGCATTGTGCTAAGCTCTTTTTTTGATTTTTTTTGGAGGGGGGAAGGTTAGGCAATTGGGGTTAAGCGACTTTCTCAAGGTCACACAGATAGTTTTGAGTTAAGTGTCTAAGGCCAGATTTGAACTCAGGTCCTCCCGACTCTAGGTCCTGTGATCTATTCACTGTGCCACCTAACTTCCCCTTGACCTGAAAAATAGATCCAGGAGAGAAAATTTTAAAATTATTGGACTACCTGAAAGCCATGATCAAAAAAAAGAACCTAGAAATCATCCTTCAAAAATTCTCAAGGAAAATTGCCCTGAGATTTTAGAACCATAGGGCAAAATTGAACTTTAAAGAATTCATGTATCACCTCTTGAAAAAAATCCCAAAAATAAGACTCCTAGGAATGTTATAGTCAGGTTTTGAAAGTCCTAGATCAAAGAGCAAATATTGCAAGCTGCCAAGAAGAAAAATTTGAATACTGTTGAAACACAATCAGGATAACACAGGATCTAGCAGCTTCTACATTAAGGGACCAAAGGCGCTGATATGATATTCTGGTGATCAAGGGAGCTAAGATTAAAACCAAGAATCACCTACCCAGCAAAACTGAGTATAATGTTTTGGGGGAAAATATAGTCATTCAATCAGGTGAAGGACTTTCAAGCATTCTTGCTGAAAAAAAACAGAACTGAATAGAAAATTTGACATTCAAATACAAGAAGCATGAGAAGGTAAACATGGAAAAGAAATCATAAGGAACTTCTCAAAGTTGAAATATTTATATGCCTACATGGGAAAAGTGATAACTGCAACTAATGAAACTTTTCTCAGTGTGACGACAGGTGAAGGGAATACCAATGTGCATGTATATGTGTGTGTATACACACATGCACACATATATACATACACACATGTGTATATGTATGTATACATTCACATATGTATATATGCATGCAAATACACATGTGAGTGTGTGTATATGTGTACAGGTATACATAGCCAAAGGGTACAGGATCAAGTGAATAGGAAGGGATGATATTTTCAAAGGTGAAATTGAGAGGTAGGGGAGGAATAGAATGAGAGGAGACAGAGACATAATGGGGTTAATCATCTTGTATAGAAAAGGCAAGGGATAACTGTTACAATGGGGAGAAAGAATAGGGAGGCAAAGGGGAATGGGTTAACTTTACTCTCAGTGAATCTGGCTTAGGGAAGGAATGACATACACTCTAAATTGTATATCTTGCCCTACAGGAGAGTAGGGGGGAAGAGGATGAGCGAGGGGATGATGAAGGGGAACACAGGTTGGCGAGGAGGGTTGTTAGAAGCACATACTTCTGTAAAGGGATAGGGACAAAGTAGAGAATAGATCAAGTTGGGGTACAGGATATGCAGGAGGGAAACATAGTCAGTCTTTCACAGTATGTACATTGTGAAGAAGTTCTACAAAACTACACATGTGCAACCTGTATTGAATTGCTTGTCTTTCCAGTGGTGTTGGGTAATGAGAGAGGAAGGGATAGAATCCAGAATTTAAAGTTCTAAAATCAAATGTTAATAAAAATAAAAATAAATAAAATTTCAAAAATAAAAAATAAAAATAAGATAATTTTGTCATTGTTGTCTGCTAACTTTTGCATGACATCTGTGGTTTCTGCAAAATTCCCTCTAAATTCCCATTTAATTTCTAATGTCAACCCATGATATTTCGGAACCATGACAGGGAGACACATAATGAGGATGGGATAATTGCATATAGGTAGGCCATGATTAGTATGAATAATGGATCTTGCAACAAAGTCCAAAATATTTGAATTTGCATTATTTGAATATATAATTTTATTATGTGTGGTGATTTATTCTTGCCCAATAACATGTAAATCCAAATAATGCATTATTTGTACTTAATAGGACCTGGCTTACTTTAATC
>CM053595.1:239876180-239891277 GCA_028646575.1 Pseudocheirus occidentalis
GAGAGGGATCCCTGCTTGAGGGATCCTGTTCTATTTGTGAAGGCTTGGGAATGTGGGTGTCCACTGCGTTAACTATGTGTATCACCACTGTGACCATTATGATGACTTTGGCTTTCTGGTTTTGGGACTTGTCCTTCTGGTTTTGGGACTCAGTGTTATGGTTTCTGAATAAAGACCTTGGTTCTGCCTTCCATGTGGAGAGTTTGCTACATTTTGTGATCCAAAACTATACCAGCATATTCATAACCATCATGGGTGTTGTGAATATCTCATTATTGATACAATTACTTATATGAAGGATTGTCCAGCTTGCCCAAATATGGGTGATTTTGAACTATTAAAGAAAAGTAGTGCTCATCTTTCAATGAGGGGCAAGAATTCAGTAAGGCTAACAGAGCCCTTTGTGACCCCTTCATTTGCAAAGATACAGGCCTAAAATAGTGCCATATTGGTAAACAATTCTCTTCTTTGATGTAAGGTTTGACTATAGGAGTTTTTCAATAGTGCTTTCAAACAAGTAGAGAAATGAATCAATTTACCTAATCCATCAAATATTTCACAGGAATACATAATTTAATACTTTACATAACTTAATATTTCCTCAGTAGCCATGTTGAATAAACTATATGTAAAATGATCCTCTATGAAAACATAATAAGTAATAATTCAGCTTCTGCTTGAAGACCAGGAGGCCTTCTCCATGCAGTCCATTCCAATTTTACTCAACTCTAATTATTAAGGAGTTTACCTTTGTGTTCAACTTAAATTTGCCTCTTTCAAACTTCTGCCCATGTTTCCTATTTCTTTCTGTTCTGTAGTGTTAAAAAGAATCAAATTTCCATATTTCATTCCTTAAAATACTTAAAGAAATTTTCCAGATCCTTCATCCCTTTGTCTTTTTTCTCCAGGGTTTATTACCTTCAATTTTCACACATTTTATTAGGCTCCTGGGGAGGCTGGTACATTCCACGAAAGTGGAATTTATTTCTTTTGGCTTTGAGGAGTTTAAAATTTAATCTCACAAATAAGACCCTTGAAGTAGGTCAGTGTTTTTATCAGTAGGCTCACTTTCCCATGCTGGCAGCTGAATACACTTCCATCTTGTACCATGCAACTTTTTGGTAGTGTAGCAATCTACTTCTTTGACTATTCAGTTTCTCTTGGACTCAGAAGGTGTATTCTGATCAGGCTTGTTGGTTCCCTTCTCCTATGGGGCCTCATAACTGAGTTTAGGATTCCTTTGTCCTGGGACTTCACAAGTTCCTTAATTTCTCACTAACCTATTCCTTTCTTTACTATCTAAAATCAAACTTCTGTTCTCACTATTCTGGTTTAATTACTTTCTAGGAAGTCTTTAAGTACCTTCTAATTTCAAATTTGAGTGATCTTTTCTATACCTCCATAAATCATGACATCTGTGTTGCATTTGATACTCCTGGTCACTTCCTTTTTCTTAAAACCTATTTCTTCTTCAGCCTTCATAACCATATCAGTTTTTATGACTACATTCTTGTTTATGAGTATGAGTATGTCGTGCTTAAATATAGTTACGATGTCCCATTACAGAATTCAAATAATATGATACTACATTCACTAGAAATTTTGATACTATAAAACATTCTTAATCAATACTTTCAGCTTGATCATGTCTCAAGATTAGAATCATAAATTGAGAGCTAGAAGGAATCACAGATATTGTCTAATTGTCTAATTCAAATCCTTAACATAAAGACATTGAGACCCTAGAGAGGATATATGATTCACTCAAGATAATAGTGAGAATAAGTCTCAGAGCTGAATCTAGGACTATTGATTCCAAATCTAGCACTTTCATCTGGATCATATTTTCCCCCAATTAAATGCTTTAGTTCCCTGATTATACAGAACTAAAATAGCTTGAGGCATTCAGGACATTGCAATTCTGTTTCATCTGCCTTCTCACTCTGTGACTTCTCTTAGTGCCTGGGGACTTCTCACCATTGAGCATCCTTATCTTTTCTGACCTTTTCTTTCCCATTGGTGAGTTTCTCTTGGGAACTCCATTTTGGAAAGGTACTCAAGCCAGCCATCTTTCATTCCCATATAGACTTGTTTTCACTCTGTACTTTGCCAAGAGGACTCCACAAGGTAGTTTCCTCTTCCCTTTCCTACCTTTCAGTTCTTTTTGAGTGTTTTTATTCTCTTGTTAGAATGTAGAGCAACTTAAGGGCAAGAACTGACTGTATTTTTGCTTATATTTGTATCCTCAGCTCTCAAGAAAATGTTTGGGAGTGGATAGCTGGTGCAATGAATACAGCACTGGCCCTGGAGTCAGGAGGACCTGAGATCAAATCTGGCTCCAGACACTTAACTCCTACTAGCCATGTGACCTTATGCAAGTCACTTAACCCCAATTGCTCTGCCTTCCCCCTTCCAAAAAGCAAAAAAAGAAAGAAGAGAAAAAGAAAATGTTTGGTGCATACTTGTTACCTCTTGACCTGCATTCAAGTCATGACTATAAATTACCAAATCACATTGATATTCCAGAATATGCTGATGATTTTATTTTCATGCCATTATATGTAGCACACTTGAAAATTCTTCACATGAATATATTGTCCAGAAATTATGTTTTTTGGTAAACTTTTCCCTGTCATTTATATCACAGGCTATAGCAGAGATGGTTACAAGGTATTAATAATTCCCTCTCCTTTTTAGGGAACCAGAGTCAGAAAGGATCCACTTCTGGGGAGTTCCTGCACAGATTCATCATATAGATGAGAAAATCAGAAACTAAGACAATGTCATGGTGCTGAAGGGTAAAATGTGATTAGAAAAGTTCAAAGTAGAAGTTGGCTCTTAGTAAGTATTACAACAAAGTTGGGAGAAGCTACTCTAGGTCATCACTCCTCTTTTCCTCTGTGATTGAAGGGTAGGGCCACAAACTCAAAAGCTCTATTTAAAAAGAAAGCTTAGCTCAGATATCTCCTCATCTCTTAACTGGCTCTATGAATTTGAGAATAATTTCATTGATTTATCCACTTTCTCTGTCCCTTCTTGACCCCCCTGCACTTTCTGGTTCATTTTTATATTTTGTCTTCACCCATTATATTGTAAGCTCCATCAGGGCAGGGTCTGTGTTTATTTTTTATATTTGTATATCCAGTGTTTAGCACCAAGCCTGGACATAGTAGACAAATAATAACTGCTTATTGATTTAATTTTATTATTAGATTTTTTGGAGAACAATTTATAGCCTTTTCCGCTATGTATTGACCATTGCCATTTGGATTTCAAAGGGACAGATTGATTGCTAAAACAGTTGTTCATATTCTTAGAGAATACTAGAGAATCAACTAAAAATGTTGGAAATTATTAACAACTTCATCAAAGTTGAAGGATACAAAATATACCCATAAAAACCCATATAAGTCATCAGCATTTCTATATGTTAACAACAAAGTTCAGCAAAAGGAGACAGAGAAATTCCATTTGAAATGGCTTTAGACAACATAAAATACTTGGGAGTCTACCTGCAAAGACTAATGCAGTAACAATAGGGACATATACGTAAAAGCTTTTTGCACAAATGAAGGAAGATCTAAACAACTGGAAAGTTATTAATTGCTCATGGGTCTGTTCAGTTAATATAATTTTAAAAAGTGACTATTCTACCTAAATTAATCTATTTATTCACGGCCATACCAATCAAACTATCAAAATATTTTATAGAGCTAGAAAAAGTAGTAACCAAATTCATCTGGAAGAACAAGAGCTCAAGGATAGTAAAAGGAATTTAAAGAAAAATGCAAAATAATGTGGTCTAGCTGTACCAAATAGCATTATAAAGCAAGAACTATCAAAACAATCTGGTACTGCCTAAGAAATAGAGTGGTGGGTCACTAGAATAGATTATATATATATATATTACATTATAGTAAATTACCATAATGATCTAAGAGAAAGCCAAATATTCATGTTTTTGAAGCAAAAACCCACCTTTTGACAAAAAATTGCTAGGAAAACTGGGAAACAGTATGGCATAAACTAAGAACAGAACCATGTCTTATACTATGGAGCAAGATAAGGTCAAAATGGGAACATGATTTGTATATAAAAAGTTATAACATATTCAAATAAGAGAACAAAGAACTGTTTAACTGTCACATTTATGGATAAGGGAAGAATTTAGGACCAAAGAAGATAAAGATTGAATTGCAACTACAAAATGATTTATGAATTCAAAATTATATTAATTCCATTGATATTTTTGACCTGGTGTTGTTCCAGATAAATTTCATTATTTTTTTCTAGCTCTATAAAATATTTTTGATAGTTTGTATGGCACTGGATAAGCAAATTAATTTAAGTAGAACTATTTTTATTTTATTTATTTGGTTTTCCCATGAATAATGAATATTTTCCAGTTATTTTCATCTTACTTTGTGTGAAAAGTGTTTTGTGATTATCTTAATATTTGTCTTGGCACATAGACTCCAACGTGTTTTATATTGTCTAATTATTTTATAAGGAATTTGTATTTCTACTTTTTGCTGCTGGGCAAAGGTACAGAACTGTAAATGATTTATGAGGGATTTTTTACCTTTAATATTACTAAAATTGTCAATTATTCAACTATTTTTTAATTGATTCTCTAGGATTCTCTAAATCTTCCATCCTATCTTCTGCAAAGAGCAATAGTTTTGTTTCCTTGTTGCTTATTCTAATTTCTTCAATTTATTTTTTCTCTTATTGCCATAGCTACCATTTCTAGTGCAGTATTGAAAAAATGGGCATGCTTTCTTTACCTCCTTAAGGGACACAAAATACAAAACTCAAAGTTCTCCACACCTAGTTCATGTTGTCTTAATCTCTCAGTCAAGAAGTCTTTCTTCTTGATCTGAAATTAATTTCCAGTCTTCCTTAACTCAATCATCCCCAAAGTACAAACTACAGAGTACAAAGTTCTACCACCTCTAGGCCACAGTAAGTCCCTATCTCCTCAGCCAGCAGTAAGTACCCAAGAAGAGGTCCCTTCATCTTGGCTTGAGGCTGGCTCCCAGACTCTGTGGCTCCTCCTCCATGGTTCCATCTTCTATCTGAATCACCCATTCATCACCTGGACTCACAGGTAAGCAGCTATCAGCTCCTTATCCAGCTCCTCATCCAGCTCCATATTGAAGCTCACAGTGTCCAGTCTACCTTAAATCTTTTGCTGATAATTTGACCTCATTGATTCCCTTATAATTGGTCTTTTATGTTTACCTTGTGTTTCTCCTGGATGTTATATGTTAAATTTTCCCGTAATTTCTGCTGTTTTTGTCATAAATATATGAAGAGTCCTTTTCTCTCTCCCGAAAGAAAAAAAAATCAAGGGGTTAGAAGGAAGATTGTATTGGGAAGAGAAGGAAGAAAGAAGTAGAATGGGTAAATTATCTCACATGAGGTATGAAAGATCAGTTACAGTGGAGGGGAAGATGGAAGGGTGGTCATTGCTTAAACTTTCATCAGAATTGACTGAAAGAGAGAATAACACACAAAATCAACCATAGAAATATACGGAAGTACAAATGTGGGTGTTAAGAAAAGGAGGGAAGAAACTGACAGAAGGGAGGGCAGTTTGGGGGAGGTGGTTGTCAGTGTTATACCCAAACCCAAATCCCAAGTCACTACACACCACCTGATTTGTGGCCCACCATTAAGCCCCTTTTGTATTTCTGTCTTTGTCTCTATCCTATACCCTGTAATAACTTGAAACTGCTTAAAGGTATGCCTGGGCATTGCTTGAGGTTTAGTCACCTCACCCCCTCATTCCTCGAATCAGCATTCTATATATACTCCTTGAATCAGCATAAGTGTACAAGGCTCAACTCAGGGTTTTGGTGGAGACCACCTTGTCCTATTCTGCTAACCAAGCAGAGTCCCCACACCCTTGGCCCAGAAAATGACCTCAGCCAGTTCTGAGGAATTCCAGTACTCCTTACCCCATGACCCTCTATCTTGTTCTGGAAAGTACTGACTACAATCCTCCACCCTGTGCCCTCCACCCTGTTCTAGAAGGGACCCCTAAGTCACAGGAAAATTTCAGTCTTGTACCCTTGTGCCATATTCCCAAATTAGCCGTGAGCTATATGTCTAACCAATTGATCTTCTTGGCTTCTGTATGCCATGGCTTCTGCTAACTCCCTCCCCTGATTGTGGTTTCTGTGGTTTTAGCCTTTTTAAAAGAGGTCTGTACCCTCAATGGAGCACTACTGATTTGAGTTTACACACTGGTAGTCGCACTTGCTTAATAAATCCACACCTAAATTTTACCTTGAACCCAGGTCTCAACTACCTCTTATTCTCTGCACAACAGTCAGAAGCAAAATATTTGTGAGGAAGGGCAAAGGGAAGGGAGAGATAAAAGGAAAAAACAGGAGGAAAAATAGGATGGAAGGAAATACACATTTAGAAATCATACTGTGATTATAAATGCAATGAACTCTCCCATAAAAACCATATAATAGAAACAGGTAGCAGAGTGGATCAAATGCCAGAATCCTGTAATTTGTTGTTTACAAGAAACACACTTGAACCAGAAAGACACACAAAGAGTAAAGGTAAGGGCCTGGAGCAATATTATACTTCACTGAAGTTAAAAAATGAAGGGTAGAAATCATGAAAAACCTGAAAGACATTGGTAAAGTGATGCAAAATGAATTGAACAGAGCCAGGAGACCATTGAACATAGTAATAGCAATATTTTATGATGACCATCTATGAATGATTTAGCTATTCTCAGCAATATAATGATCTAAGACAATTCCAGAGGACTCATGATGAAAAATGCTATCAGCATCTGGAGATAGAATTGTTGGAGTCTAACTTGTGTGCATTTGTATTTTTGATCTGTTCTTTCACAACATGACTAATATTGAAATATGTTTTACATGATTACACCTATATAAACTATATCAGATTCCTTTTTGTCTTAATAAGAAGAGGGGAGAGGAAAGAAGGGAAATAATTTAAAACTAAAAGTCTTTAAAATGTATGATGAAATCATCTTTATAAGTAATTGGGAAAATAAAATACTTTTAAGTGCTATTAAATATGAAAAAAATAAGAGAAGACAAGAAAAATACAAAGGGAGTAGGTTTTGGGTTTCATTAATTTCTAAACAGAGAGCTTTATGTAAAATTCTGGTGGTTATCTGTAACAAATCAAGTTCATTGGTGGGGAGACAGAGGAAAAAGAAATAGAGGGCAACTATGTTGTTCAGTTGATTGAGCATAGAGTTTGGAATCCAAAAAAATTAAAGTCTTGCCTTAGACACTAACTTGCTCTTTGACTTTGAGCTTGTCACTGAACCTTTCTGGATCTCAATTTCCTCAACTTTAAAATAAGTGAACTGCACTCAAAGGACATTAAGGTCCCTTCCAGCTTTAAATATGTGACATTTGTTCAAAACTGAGCTTTAGGAAACCACTTTGCCAGCTGACTGGAGGACTGATTGGAATAGGAAGAAAATTGAGGTAGGGAGATCAATTGTTAGGCTAAAATAATTGTCCACGTGAGAGCTGATGAGGAACTGTACTAGCATGGTTGTTGTGGGAGAAGGAAACATTTGTAAATATGTTGTGACCATTGAACCAATACATGTTGACCAACAAAAAAAAAAAGAAAAGAAAAAGGAATGTGAAATCAGTGTGGGAGAGGAAGACCCTGAGTTTGCAAGTCTGAGTAACTGTTAGTATGGTGGTGTTCTCATAGTAATAGGGAAGTTGGAATCAGTAGAGAGTTTTGGCAGAAATAAAATGAGTTCCCTTTAGGGCATGTTAGTTTTTGAGGTGCCCTAAGGGATATACAATTTGAGATGACTAAAAGATGATGGATGATATGGAGCTGAAGCTAAAGAAGGAGATCAGGGCTAGATATGAAGTCTGGAAATCATCTGAATAGAGATAATCAGTAAACCTAAAATGAGTTCATTAACACAAGATAATATTTGGAAAAAGAGAAGATGTCTGAAGATAGAATATTAGAGGACATTCGTGATTAGTAGGTGTAACATAGATGAAAATCTAGCAAAAGAGTCAGACAGTTAGGAAGAGAAATGCCAATGAATCCTAGAGAGGGACAAGTATCCAAGGAAAGTGGTTTATTAAGGTCTCCAGATAGATCAAGAAGGCAGGATATTGGGAAAATTTGGAGAGGTCCATTTCCATTGAATGATGAGATGAAGAAGCCTACTGCAGGAAATGTAAAAGTTAGAAAAAAAAGTGTAAGAGAGAAGGATTAGATGAAACAACCCTGCTTCCATAGTCACTAATGAACCTATTCCTTTGAGAATTGATACTCTGCATTTCAAACCTGTAAGGATGGCTCATAGGTATGTACTCAGACCAATCTCTTGTCAGTTTATGTGAAAAGTAATGGTCTATGATGTTGTAAGATGAAGAAGAGAAATATACTTTGAGCATATTACAGAGGTAATACCACATAGGGTATTACTATTATACATACATATAAATTACTACATATATATTACTATAATATTTTATATAAATATACACAAATTTAACTCTATCTTTTCTGAGAAGTGATTGAATTTCTTTTAGAAGGAGAATAATATGAATATAATTTTAATTCATATATTTTAATGTATTACTTGATTATCAATTTTTAAAACATACTTTTTGAGCCCATAATTAAATTGCAGATTTTTGGATAGGCTGTCATGATTTTAGTTGTATGAGGAAATGATAATGGTGTTCAAAACATTCTACACAAACGTATATATGCATATGTATGTATGTGTATGTTTATGTGTCTATACATGCATAATTATACATCAACGTATATATATACATATATTTATACACACACATACACATATGCATATGTGTTCAAAGATTTATATGAAAAAATGTAGAGCTCAGGAAACTGTTTTTTTTATTTGATGCACTGAGTTGCTTTGTAGATATAACATGAGTAATTTCAATATTCTGGTGTGCATGACAGTATCTGTCCTCCAGTTTCCTCTGTATGACCCTTTGCTGAGAAGTTCCTTCTGATACTACCTTTGTGTTATGTCAACCAATAGTTTTAAAATAGGGCAGACAGGTAAGTTCAAATTTATTCTGATGTTGAAAATTTTCAAATGAGTATATCATAGGTCAAATACAAAAAGACAGTTTCTAAGGGAAGTGATAAGAAACCATAATAATAATGATTGTTATCAATCATAAATTTAAATTGCTAGGATAATTTCAAGGGAAATTCCCTTGTAATAGTGATAGATTCCTCAAAATTGTTTGAAGTGCTTGCTTCATTTCAATGTATATTTACAAGAAGAATCACTCTTTCCCAATTATTTGCAACCAACAAATCACAGGACATTGTCATTCTTGTCTGTGGAACTACATGTACCTCAGTTTAGTTTAGGAATTTTATGGACAAGAACTTTATACTAGGCAGCTAGGTAGCACAGTGAATAATGTGCTGCATCTGGAGTGAGGGAGACCTGAACTCAAATTTGGTTTCAGACACTTACTAGATATTTGACCATGGCATACAATTTAACATTTACTTATCTCAGTTTCCTTATCCATAAAATTAGAATAATGAAAATACTCACTTCCCAGAACTGTTGTGAAGATAAAATGAAGACACACACGTATGTGCATGCATGCATACACACATGTACATACATACACATATAAATACATAATACATAAACACATACATACATGCATACACGCACTCACACACATACATACATACATGCATATATGTATATATATATTTATTTTACATGCACACACACATATCCATGTATCTACCTACCTATCCACATGACTAGGTAAATGCTAGGTCTGTGTTGTTGTTTTTCAAACTATCAAAAGGACATCATTACTTTCAAGTAAATGATAAATGAAGATGAAAAGAAATGTTTCAGAGCAAAATGTTGGTGGAAATTAGTCAAGTAGATTTCTATGTTTCTCACCTGCTGTTCCAGAAGCAATAGCAGGAGTCAATATTATAGGGTGATATCTTGGAAAGAGGTATACATCAATAGTAAGAAGAGGTGGGCTATAATCTTGCTAGTCATATGACCTTGAGCAAGTCAGTTAACATTTTTCACCTCAGTTTCTTCATCCATAGAATAAACAGAATTTTTTTGGAGGGGGAGAGAGAAAGCAAGAGAGAGCAAACAACTAATAGGGGGAGAGAGAGAGAGGAGGAAGGGGAAGAGGAGGGGGAGATTGGAAGAGGGGAAGGAAGAGGAATAGTGAGAGAACAAGAAAGAGAGGATATTCTCTGAAGTGTCTTAGTGTCTTTTAAATAAAATAAAGTACTACTCTTCCTGATTTTCCATCTAGTTATATAATAGTCCTTTAATTTTTTTTTAAATTTAACTTTTGTTGACTTGTCTTTATTTGAAATTTTTTAAACAACTACCAAGGCTCAATCTCAGATTTCTCTCTGTCTCTCTCTGTCTCTGTCTGTCTCTCTCTTTCTCTGTCTCTGTCTGTCTGTCTGTCTCTCTCTCACTCTCTCAACTCTCTGCCTTGGAGAGTTTATCCATTCTGATCGTATCCATCAAAAACATGGGTATATTTCTATGCTTGGTGTCAGGAATGAAGGAATGAATGAATGAATGAATGAATGAATAAATAAATGAATGAAAAGTTTGCAAAGTACTGAGCTAAGCACTGAGAATATATATATCTATATATATCTATATCTATATCTATATCTATACATATATATATGTATATATCTATATCTATATCTATATCTATATATATATGGACAAACACTGTAGTTGGTGTTCTGGGAACTACTCCTATTTCTACAACTCAGAGTTTATCTGCCAGTTATAACTGTTTTTCAACAATGGGTTTAAATTTTGTCCCTGATACTTATTAGTCCAACAGAAGTCAGTTCCCTTCTCTGAACTCCCAAGGTCTTCATATGGAAAAGAAACCATGAAAATTTTAATACCTATCTCATAGGAATATCATGAATCTTCAAATGAGATAAAGTGTTTTGCAAAACTGAAAGCACCATAAAATATGTTAATAATACTAAGTCTATAAATCTTGTCTTTTAAGGAATGTATACTTATGATTTAAAGAAAATTGTGGAGCCTCTAATCTGAGACATAGCCAACTGAGAATGTGTGAATTTCTTCAAAAATTTTGATATATAAACATTGTCTCAGATTTTTTTCATTTAGAAATTAATATATGTCATTTATCTTAATTGTCCAGACAATTCCTGCAAACTTTTGCTTTAGATACAGGAGCCTAATTTCATTTTTTTCCCCACTATAGTGTAGACATGAATTTGCATATATAAGATTTTCATTCTTAAAAAATAAAGCCTAAGCATGCTGCAGATATTAACATATCAATCAGTATTATTTTTCTTTTGACAGACATTTAGGGACTCAGAGTACTTGAGTCTCAGACCAGCAAGATATTTCCTTGACATTAAGATGAAAAAAAAATAGTGTTGAATAGGAACTATTGTGTGTTGACATTCACTTAACAGCCATTCATCATGAAGTCTTTCTGAGTTATATGATTTTTAGTTTCTCCTAAGAGCTGGAGGGACTCTGAGTTCTTCTGAATTTAGGCTAGTTTTGGGTCAGCATCTGAAAAAAGGATTTAATATGCCTATATATTATTATAAGGGAGAAGCAGCAGTATTCCTTGATACATTTTGATCACAAGTCAAAACTGTGTGCTAATGTGTTTGTCAGCATTTTTTAGAGATAGAATTAAAAAAATAATAATGCATACCAAAGACAATCATTAATATGCATTAATTTGAGCTTTAGGAAAATGGAATTTTTAAATATTGAGCTATATATAACACAAGAACAATGGTATAGCAACTCAATTCACAGAGAGCTTAATAAATGAATTTATAAAAGTCAAAATAAATTACAATATTTTAGAGCAAACATTTGCAAAATACTCATTTGAAATATGTTTTTAGATTTATGTTTTCATAGTTTATAGGATAATGATATTGAATGATAGTTTATTATTCTTTTACTTGTTTAACTTTTTTATTTCCTAGCAATATCACTATTTCTTATACTATTGACTTTTCAATGATGGGAAAGCATGGAGAAGCTGTGATCTCTGTCATTGGAGGAATTATCCAAAATTATAAGCTTAAAATACATTTCAGTATTTTTTTAAAAATTTGGATTTGAATTTTTAAATGATAACTTTTCTTTTTTTCCTCACCAAATTTGTATTCTGAATAATCTCCCTCTGTATATACACACTCATTCATGCTCGCACGCACATGCACACACACACACATTCACCCCCCACCCCCACACACAAATAAAAACCTTGTTTCAATTAATGCAAACTCTGGGAATGAGTGTTGGTAGCACTTCTATAACTTCAATATCATGACCTGAAAACAAATCCAATAAAGTGCAGTTTAATCAGTCTGTTGTTTATCTACATAATTCCAAAATTACTTGATTTGTTTCTCTTCTGCTCTGGTAGATACAGATACAGATAGATGTGACTGAAAGTTTTTTCTTAATTACCTGGATATTCCATAACTTTATTTTGAATCACAGTACAGGAGAATTTGATAAGTGTTAAAATTTCTAGGAAAGTTGTGATTTTATTCTACACAATATGGATGAAATGAAATAGAATTACAGAGAATAATGATTACAGATTTGATTTTTGATAAAAAAAAACATTCCCCAAACTGGCACAACCACCATTCTATAATGATAAGGAAATATTTTTAAAGTTGAGACTAAATTAAAACTATAAAAATAAAATGATGACACTGAATAATGCATGCAGTAAACTTATTGTAATAACAACATTGACTAGAGAGAATGGAATGATTAATGTTTTGGGGCCATATACTCAACTAATATCCTACATATACCAAGAAATTCCAGGTATAACTGTAAGCCCTCTCTAAAAATGTGTTATCCCATCATTACCCTTCTCACCAATCTGTATGGCTTTTCCCCCCAATTATCCTCACCAATGTGATTTGGAATTGTAGAAGAATGGTTCTTAAATATTTCTTCTGATTAAAGTCATTGTGATTCATGATTATATTTTCCAAGACCCTTTCCTTGAACCAACCAGTTACTCCAAGGTCATGAAGAAAGCTAAATTTTAATATTTTCCCACCCCTACCCTATATCCTCTTATGAAAAAAGATAAAGTTTTTTTTACTAAAATGAACAGATTTTACTGCTTTATTTGGGTTCAGATCATAATTTGTAATGGTATCTAGTTAGTTTAATGTAAGAAACTTGGGGTGTTATATCAGTCTCCTCTGAACTCCTACAGAAATTATTGCTTGTATCATTCATTTTGATAGTTGGTCATATATTACCTCTTATTGCTACCTGAATTGTGAATAATTCGACATCTAGGAGGCATTATGGTATAATACAAAGAGTGTGAACTCATCTGGGCTTACCTGCTTAGCTCCTGTGTGACCTTGGAGAAGTTATTAAATCCAAGTCTCAGTTTCCTCATATGTAAAATGTGAGGGGTGGATTAAAGTGTCTTAAGGTACTACTATTTCTGAATTCAAGAAAAGTGTGTCTTCTGACTTCAGATATATTTTTCACCCTCATAACCTCCACTACATCTAAATGCCATCTGTTACAATAAAAGGGAGAGATTGTGGATTGGGCCACTGGTTGTTTGACACTCTTCTTGCCTCTCTTGTTGAGTGCTTCCACCAAAAGGGACAAAACCAGTCAATTTATTTGTCACTGTTTGTGCCTCTGAAATAGGATGAGTACAAATTTTCTTAAAATAAGTATAAACTCCTTCCAACTGAACAATAATTCTAAAAATTAAAGCTCTATAGAAGTAGAACAAGCTATTTCAGAAAGTGGTAATGATACAGAAATACATCAAGTAAGGGATTAAAGAGCATGTGTAATTCATTGAGCTCCTTGAGGTCAAGTATTGTCTTCTGTTCATATTGTATCACAGCTATTCCCCTGCTTCTCTAACAAGAGTAGGTCATCGTGTTTCATCTTCTATTATCTGGAAATGCAACCATGATTCATCAGGACTTGGTAGAATTTAATGTCCCACTTATTGTTATTATTGTAGTCATTCTGTTTATCATTCTCTCAGCTCTACTTCCTACCTTCTGCATCCACATCTATAAGTTTCCCCACATGTCTTCAAATTGCTCACACTCACATTTTCCTAACTGCGCAGTTAAAATGATTTACATTCCTCTATAACTGTTTCTTCAGACATTCCCCAGTAGGACACTCATTTTACTTCCAATTTGTTTACTTCCACAAAGAATAATACTACAAATGTTTTATTCTACAAAGGAATGCCATGTCACTATCTTCCTTGAAATGCTAAGTCAATATTCCAAATTTGCTAAAGATAAACCTCTAAGAAAGGAGAAGCATTCTTCTTTTTAGCTGTCACAATTTCACAAGGAATTAGGTGTGCTGTACATTCCAGGGAGCAAAAGAAGAATACCACAGTACTCAACCACTGGGCCAAATTTTGGTAAAGTCATCAAACTTTTTTCCAATAGAATTCATTTTTTTATTCATTTTTAGTTATTATTTCTGAATTTAACACTATTTTTCGGAGGAAAATTTAGTGACGCTTTGATTTCTCTGAAGAGAGAAGTTTGAGAAAGTTCTTTCAACTATGGAGTGCTGCAGAAGGCTAAGAGAAAACCAAGAGGTTCCTTCTCCTCAGCAAGTATTAAGAAATCTTCAAATTGCTTTGCTTAGCTGGAAAAGTACATAATCTGAAGGGCAAAATCCCCTGAAATTATGTCAGAGTGGAAATAAATTTGGAGAACTTGCGTTGTGCTATTCCATCCATCTGAATATTTTCACCAATAATTCACTCATTTTATCCAAAAATAACCTGAAAATTAACTGATTATTTGCCAGGGAAAAATATAAATTATCTCCTCACATGAGGCAATTTCTACATGGAACTAATATTTTCAAAAGTTTCTAATTTGGCAGTAAAGAATTCTCTTATCAGAAACGGAACGAATTAAAACTCATACCAAAAGAGAGTGAATTTCTCCCCCTCATTTTCACCCTCTTCCACTACACACT
>CM053595.1:239891777-239921054 GCA_028646575.1 Pseudocheirus occidentalis
ACCACCACATCCCTCGGTATTCCCTCTCTGTGTTCCCCCTTCTTTACCTACCCTTTTCCATTGCTACTCTTTCCCTCCCTACTGAGTACCTTTTCCTTCTTACACCCCTCCCACCTTGTCCCTCCTACTGCCTGTAGGGCACAATAGATTTTTATTCTTAACAGAGTATGCTATTCCCTCCTTGAACCCAAACCAATGCAAGTACATTTCATATATTGTCCCTCTTCCTCCCTATGTTCCTTCTATTATTATGAATTTTTGTTTCTCTTCATGTTAGAATCTAAACTTAGCCATTTGTATTGATCCTTCTTTAAATCAGAACCAATGAGAGTAATGATTATATGATGCTCATCTCATTCCTTCACACCCCTCCACTTTAGTATGTTTTTATGCCTCAACTTGTAGCATAATTTACCATCTTCTCCCTCTCCCTTTCTTTTTCTCCCATTGCAATGCATTTCTGCCCCTTAATAGGTTTCTTTTTTTTTAATCTTCAGGTTAGAACAAATTATACTCACACCCACACAGAAAGATATGCACACCTCTCTTTTAAGTGTCACAGGACTTATACAAATTTCAGTATTGACAGGTATCTGCTTCTCATATGGCTCTCATTCTCATAAAGGAATGTAAACAGTTTATTCTTACTGAGTCCCAAGTTGTGTGCATGCGTGAGCATATATGTGTGTATGTGTATGTGTGTGTATGTGTATGAGTGTATATTTTCCTTGTTTACCTTTTTATGTCTTTATTGTGTCTTGTAAGTGGAGATCAAATTTTCCATTGAGCTCAGGCTTTTTCATAAGGAAAGTTTGGAAGTCCTTTATTTCGCTAAATAACCATCTATTTGCCTGAAAGAATACTCTCAGTCTTGCCAGGTAGTTGATCCTTTGCTGCAGTCCTAGCTCTTTTGCTTTACAAAATATTGCATTCCATTCCCTCTGATATTTTGATGTAGCAACTGCTAAATCCTGTGTAATGCTGACTGTAGTTCCACGATATTTGAATTATTTCTTTTTGGCTGCATTCAGTATTTTCTCCTTGATCTTGTAGCTCTGGAATTGGGCTACTATATTTCAATCTGACATCTCTTTCAGCAGATTGGTGAATTCTTTCAATAACCATTTTTCCTTCTGATTTTAGGACCTCAGGACAGTTTTCTTTGACAATCTCTTGGGGGATGCTGTCCAGGGTGATTTTTTCCTCATGGCTTTCTGGTAGGCTGATAATTCTTAGGTTATCCCTCCTGGATTTGTTTTCCAGGTCAGTTGTTTTTTGAGTGAGATATTTTGCACTTTCTTCTAATTTTTCAATCTTTATGTTTTGTTTCACTGCCTCTTGTTGCATCATAGAGTCCTTAGCTTCAATTTGTCTGATTCTAATTATTTTCCTCAATTATCTTTTGGAGTTCCTTTTCCACATGTTCATTTTTCATTTTTAGCAATTATTTTCTCCAGTTAAATTTTCTCCTGTCCTACTTCTCCTGTTTTACTTTTTAAAGATGTGATGTCTTCAGTGATATTTTTTTTCCAATTTGGTGACTGTAGATTTAAATTTTTCTCCTATCTCTCTAATTTTGTTTTTAAAATCTCTTCTGAGATGCTCTGAAAATGCTCTTTGATCTTGAGACCAATTCACATTTCCTTCTGTTGTCTCCAGTTTGAGTACAGAGTCTGTGATACCTTCTGAATTTGGTTGTTCTTGCTCAGTATAAAAATTTGATTTGATGGTGCTAGCCTTTGGAGTTTCCTTCTTCTCCACTGTGAGCACTTATATCTTGGATGTTTAGAGTGGTTTAGAGTGGCACTTCTGGGGTGCCAAAGTATATTGCTTCTCAGGCTGGGAGATAAGGGATTGGTAGCTGTAAGCCCTGAGTGTGTAGCCTGAGGCCAAGACCAGAACTCTCAATGATTCCCCTAAGTTATCCTGAGGTTTCTAGAGTAACTTCTGGGTCTTTGTTGATCTGGATCCTTCAGGTTTCCATCTATGTGTTTCTGGGCTGTAGCAGGTTCAGTAGCTGGAAGCCAAAGGGCCAGTCTGCAGTCTGCTGATGTCCCAGGTGTTGCTAAGGCCTGCTGGCTCCACCCTCCTGGGCTTAGACCCTGTACTGTTTTCCTTCCCCTTTCCTCAGCCATGCCCAAGCCTGAGGCTGTTTCCACTAATTCAAGATTTTACTCTGGGTGGGGAATTTAACTGGACTTTTCTGGGTCATGGAGTGGGGATCAGAGCAACTAAACTTTATTCTTCCATCTTGACATCTGGCAGTTTGGGTGTATAATTTTAAACATCCAGGTTGCCCCAGGGAAAGCTGGTGACCCTTTGGGCCCCAAGTTTTTTCCTACCTTGTTTGATGATCCTCTGTTCTGTGGTGAGATGGCTGCAAACTCCTCAGCCTGGGTGAGTCTGCTGGCTGGCAGGAGCTTCTTCTCAGTCGGCCATACTCTGCTCTCAGCTCCACACTGGTGCATCTCCTGTGTGCTCTGTGTTCTCTTTGCCCAGAGAAAGTAGGTACCAGTAGGTACTTTCCTGGTCTGAGAATCTGACATGCTGTATCTCCCACTGGGTTCTCTTGCTCTTAAATGTTTTCAAATTCACTCTTTAACCTTTAGTGACAGAATTGTTTGAGTCCTTGGAAAAGCTACTGCTTTCTTTCTGCCATCTTAGCTCTGCCCCAAATAATGATATTCAGTAATTGAGAATCTAACTTAGTGACTGACTGCTAGATGAGTGACTAATTAAGTTAATGCTTGCCCCATGAGTGGAAGATTGATATATTGTGAATTGATTTATTGAATGATTAAGTGAGGAGGGTTTCCCCTTTAGGGAAAGCAGATGATTATTCTTTTGTTCCTTGTTCTAAATATTGTGGCCACTGTAGTGAAAACTGTGTGGCCATTCTAATGTTAAGTTGTTATGAACCCTATATTGTGACTTTATGTGATAAGATGTAATGTTGTGAGTATTATATTGTGAATGTTTGCCTTGATTTCTAATGCAATAAACAGTGTTCACCATCACTGTGTAATCAGAATCTTAAAAGCTGTTCACAGTAGCATTCTTTTGGGAATCTTCTTGTGCATGGCATTACAATCTGTCAGTCATACAAGGCATCATTTATTAAGTACCTACTGTATATCAACCATTGTTCTAGGAGCTAGAGATAGACAGAATTTGAATAGTTCCTATACTTAAGGAGCATACATTTCATTGGGAGAGATAATATTAATAGATATTCTTTAATTTTTTTGTAAAAATTATTTTTATTATTATACAAATTGTTCATTTCAGTCTGCTTCAGTTCATGTAAGTCTTCTCAGGTTTCTTTTAAAGGTTCCTCTTCATTCTTTCTTAAGTCTCTAGAGTCTTCCATTATATTATTATACCACAATTTAACCGAGCATTCCCCAATTGATGGATGCCTGCCTGTAACAGTGATACAATATTCACAACACCCATGGTGGTTATGAATATGCTGCGATAGTTGCAAATCACAAAATGTCATAAAATCTCCACACGGAGGGCACAACCAAAGCCTTTTTATCAAATACCAGAAAACTGAGTACCAGAACCAGAAAGCCAAAGTCATTACAATAGTCACAAAGTTGAAACACAGTGAACATTCACATTCCCAAGCCTTCACAATAGAACAGATTCTCTCAAGCAGGGATCCTTCTCTCTCTCATGGTAGCTTCTCAGCCTGGTTTTTGGAAGTTCTTGGCAAAAGTTACCAGAAGGAGGGTCTTGGCAAAAATTGCAGCCTCCAGGTACTTATTGAGAGAAAATATGACTGTCCTGCTGGTTCTCTTTATTATACACAGTATAGCTCCTCCCCATTCTTCCACTTCCTATTACATCATCAACTTTCTCCCAAAGTGTTAACTACTTCTGTGTTAATTAAATAGCTTAAACAAGGTATTAACTTGAAACAAGGTGCTAAGTACCTGCTTACTTGCCAATACAAAGGGGCATGGACAATCTTCAGATTCTATTAAAACTACAATGCCCCATTATTTTTCTATTCATTTGCCACCACTATAAGAGCTGCTAAAAGTATTTTGGTTTGTATATATAATCCCTTCATTTAAAACACAAAAGTTGGATACTGCCCCCTTAAGCTCCTCTGTCCACCCGAAGTGGAAGCATAAAATACATGTACTTTTGCCACTTTGTGTTTATATCTATGATGAAAATGATTTGTTGTTGTTTTGTTCCTTAGTGTGTCCACCTCAGATTCTCAGATACAGGGTTTCTGCAAGGTAAGGACTATTACCATTTTGAAATTATCACCATCTGTCCAGTCTGCTGAGCTCTGAGGTGTGACTTGAGCCCCAGGCATCAGGAACCAAATAATGCTCAATGATTTTATGTAGTTCAGAACAGAAATTTCCCATCTTTGAAAATAACATTAGGTTTGTGAAATGTCTTTTCATAGAGAAATAAGTTTAACACGATGGTCAAAGCACTCTCTCCTACATTTTAATATTCATGAAAAATTTGCATTGCTGTAAAAAAAAACAAACACTTCATATAAACCCTTGAAAAGGACAGTTTTAAAGTAGTAGTTGTAGAAGAATTCCAAAGTGATATTTTTTTTCAACCTTAAATATTTTTTTTATGTGGGAGTCTGCATTTTATACAGAATCCTTCTGACATTTGTTATCCATGCTTTTGAATTTCTTGCTATTTCTGGTCTCAAAAAGTCTAGCTATAAAGTAGTGAGGAAGGTTAAGCATTCACAACAAATTTTTCTGGGATACTGGAGGAATTGGATCCCAGAGAATGGCATTTGAAAATGGTTTCAGTGAAACAAGGATTTCAGTAAATTTCCTCTAGTTCCAGACTTGCTCAGAGAAGCTGCTATTCCAATTGCCCATGATTTAGAGTAACAAATGGAAATGGAAGGCGTATATTGAGATTAATGACCACTTGAGAAATAATTATATGCAGTGAGCAAAGTCCTTCGAAATGTAATTATACCTCACCTTAATAGAGTTTATTGTAAGAATGTTCCCTATAAATTTCCTTGCTAAAACTATTCTAATATTCTGAAATGGAGTGTATTATTTTTTCCCTCCCTATTACAAATACTCCTGAGAATCTAATACTTCTCCATGCTCCACTCTTCCACTACATATATCTCAATTGTGAATATTTTAAAGAATCTTCAGAAAATAGTACAAAGGGTTTAACCAACAAAGGTAGAATAGAGCCATAACTGAGACTGTGATGTGGGGCATTTAGGTTGTGCAATAGATATGTTTCTACACCTAAAATGAAAAAGACTTGTGTTAAAATTCAGACCAAGATACTTACTAGCTGTGTAACCCTAGGCAAGTCACTTAAGTCCAGTTTCCTCAACTGCAAAAATGGCGATAATAATATCATTTACCTTATTGAGTTGTTATGAGGATCAAATGAAATCATAATTGTAAAGCAGTACGGTTCCTGGCATTTAGAAAGTGCTATATAAATGTTAGCTATTATTATTCATTTGAATTCTTAATCTTTCCTATTTATGTCATGCATTTCTGCACTTATATTTCTGCCTTTGGTGAGATGAATCCTAGCCTACAACAAAAAGTACTGGACATAGATACAAGAAATATGTAACAATGAATCCCACCACCAAAAATTAAAAAACCTTTATCAAAGAGCAAGGCATTAAAAACTCTCTGAAAATTGGCTTTGACATCTGTACAATGTGAATAATTATGACTCTATTATATCTACTTCAAAGAGTTGTGAAGCTCAGATGAGCTAACTTAGGTAAAACATATCTCAGATTTTTAAAGTGATGTGTGTCTCTACATACATCTACAGGCAGAGATTGATTAAATATCTCTCAGCATCTAACTCTATCCATCTATCTATCTATCTATCTATCTATCTATCTATCTGTCTGTCTGTCTGTCTGTCTGTCTGTCTATCTAATTACATAGATTGAGATGATGTGTGTATATATCCATGTGTATATATATATATATATATTTATAAACAATACATAGTTAGATCTTTTGATGTCCATTTAACAGTAGACAGCTCCATCCATTTATCAATCCATTATATCTCTCCCAATGATCTACTTACTAGTCTATCTGTCTATCTATCCTATATTCCAAACACTTTCCCACTGTGGCATTTAAAAATTTGGATATTTATTAAAGAAATAATTATCGATTGCCTACTATGCTCACAACATTGTATGAGAGTTTGTGGGAGAAAGAAAGAATAAGATAAGGTCTTTGACTTTAGGGACTTTATATTTCAGTAGAGGAAATAAGATATTTATGATAATTAAATAATTAATAATAAGCAACTAATTTTATAACAGTTACTATCTAGTAGGCATTTTGGGAAGCACATTGCAATTATTATCTTATTTGATTATTTTTTCTTTTCCTTAGAAATTTCATTTTGTTTATATATTTTAGTTTCCAACATTAATTTGCCCAAGGTTTTGAGTTTCAAATTTTCTCTCAATCTGTCCCATACCCTCACCAAAGATGGCAAGCATATTGATTGCATCATCCCCCAGTCTTCCCTCTGTGCTAACCCCTCCACTTCCCTGCATACCCCCTTTCCCCTTACTTTCTTGTAGGACAAGATGGATTTATATACCCCATTTCCTGTATATATTATTTCCTGACTGCATGTAAAAACAATTTTTTTAGTTTTTATTTTAAACTTTGAGTTCTAGATTCCCTTCCTTCTTCCCTTCTCACCCACCCCCACTGGGAAGACAATTCAATAAAGATTATACATGTGTAGTTATTTAAAATTTTCCACAGGAGTCATATTGTGAAAGACTAATTGTATTTCCCTCCATTCTATCCAACTTCTGCATTTATTCAATTTTCATCTTTGCCTCTTTTTCAAAAGTGCTTGCTTCAGACTACCCACTCCCCCAATCTGTCCAGCCTTCTATCATCCCTCCTTATACCCTTACCTCCTACTTTCCTGTAGGGTAAGATACCTAATTGAATGTGTAGGTTATTCCCTTCATAAGCCAAATCCAATGGTAATAAGGTTGACTCATTCCCTTTCACCTCCATCATCTTCCCATCCACACTAACAGCGTTCTTGTCCCTCCTTTATGTGAGACAATATACCTTATTTTTCTCTTCCTTTCTTCTTCTCCCAGTATATTCCCTTCTCACCTCTTCATTTTGTTTTTTTAGGTATCATGTTCCTCATATTCCACTCACCCTGTGCCCCCTGTCTAAGTATACACATACACATACATATATGCATGCATATATGTATATACACTCACACAATATACATACAGACACATGCATATAATAAACACATACACACATATATACACACATACAAATACATATAAACACACATAAATCTATATCTATACATAAACACATATGTGTATATATGCATACATATGTGTATGTGTATATTTGTGTATGTATATATGTGTGTATGTATATATGTATGTGTATATGTATATACATGTGAGCATGCATATGTGTGTGCATGTGTGTATGCATATATGTAATGCCATGCTCAAGCAGCTTCCCAAAAGAATGCTACTGTGAGCAGCTTTTAAGGTTCTGTTTACACAGGATAGTGAAAACTCCATTTATTCAAGAACAAATTAAAGGAAAACATTTACAACAATTCTCAATATAATACTCACAACATTACATCTTATCACAGAAAAATCACAATATACTGTTCACAACAGCTTAATATTTCAAATGGCCACATAGCTTTCACCAAAGTGGTCACAGTATTTACAAGAAAGAACACAATAACAATCATCTGAAATCCATATGGAGGTTTGCCTCCTTACTCAGTCATTCAGTCATCTCACAATACAATAGTCAGTCTTCCAATTATGAAGCAATCCTAGGTTAACTTAAGCAGTCACTTATCTAGCAATCAGTCACTAAGTGCCATTAATCACTAAATATAATCATTAGAAAATTACACAAACTCTCCACCCCTTGGTCTCTAATAAACTTCAAATTCATTACAGCATTCAATATCCAAGGAGAGAGCTTTTCTTCATCTTGACTTGATGTGGTCTCTCAGGTTGTCAGGATCCCCTTCCATGGTCCCAGCTCCTACCTGAATCCACAAAACAGTCATCTGGATTCAGACGCAGACAGTTCCCAGGTTCTTGTCCAGTCATCTGGGCAGTTACTGCTACACACTGAAGTTCACAGGGTCCAAAACCTTCACAAAACCTTCACAGCTTCTCTTCCTGGTAACTTACAGATCAACCAAGTTACAAACAAAGTTTTTCCCAATAATGCTTCTTCAGTCTTCCATGAGTTTGGCTGGCCCTAGGACCCAGAAGAAATCTCAGCCTTCCAGGAGATGTTCTTGGCAGCAACTTCAGCCTTCACTAGACTCTGGTCTCAAGAAAATCTTCTTTCAGTTCTCATTCAGCTTCTAGATCCTCACTGAGAGAAATTCCCTCTCTTTTTCCAGTAGTACAGTTTCTTCCACCAGGATCTTTTCTTGAGAAAATTCTGCTTCCTCCACCAGGAGACTTCCAGGAGAAAAATTCTAATTCTACCTGTCTGGGGCTTTTCTTACACACACACACACACACACACACACACACACACACACACACACACACACACACGCTTTCTGTTTCAGCCAAATCCTTCCTGTCATGTCAGCAACAGGAGACAGAGTTCACACCCTATGCATTTTTCATAGAGGTTTGACTATGGGCTAAGTGCCTGCTTACTTGACATAACAAGAAGGGGTCTTCAAATTTAAAGTAATTACCATTACAGTTTGCATATGCATGCACATATGTGTATACATATGAGTATACACATGTATATGCATATGTATCTGTATCTGTGTATGTATCTGTATCTGTATATGTATATGTGTATGTATATGTATATGTATATGTATATGTATATCCATGTAGGAATGTAACCAGATCAACTTTAATAAACTCCTTATTGATTTCTCTTTCCCGTTTACCTTTTCATGCTTCTCTTGATCCTCATATTTGAAAATCAAATTTTCTCTTCAACTCTGGTCTTTTAAGCAAGAATGTTTGAAAGTCCTCCATTTCATTGAACATCCATGTTTTCACCTGAAGTATTGTACTCAGTTTTGCTGAGTAGGTGATTCTTGGTTTTAATCCAAGCTCCTTTGACCTCTGGAATATTGTATTCCAATCCATTTTATCCCTTAAGTAGACTTTACTAGATCTTGTGCTATCTTTATTGTGTTTCCACAATACTTGAATTGTTCCTTCCTGACTGCATGTAGTATTTGCTCCTTCACCTGGGAATTCTGGAATTTTGTTATAATATTCCTAGGATTTTTCTTTTTGGGATCTTTTGCAAGAGGCAGTCATTTAATTCTTTCCATTTTTATTTTCCCCTTCAGTTCTGGAACATAATGTGAGTTTTCCTTGATAATTTCTTGAAAGATAATGCCTACGCTGTTTTTTAGATCATGACTTTCATATAGTTAGATAATTTTTAAATGATCTCTCCTGGATCTATTTTCCAAGTCAGTGGTTTTTACAATGAGGTATTTTAAATTGTTTGTTTGTTTTTACTTTTTTTTCCTTCTTTTGGATTTATAATATCTTGATTTCTCATAAAGTCAGTAGCTTCGTTTTGCTCCATTTTAATTCTGAAAGAATTAAATTATTCAGTGAACTTTTGGACTTCTTTTTCCATTTGGACAATTTGCTTTTTAAGATATTCTTCTTTTGGAACTGTTTTGCCATTTGAGGTTCTTTTTTCCCCTATTTTTTAAGATGTTATTTTCTTTGGTATTTTTTGTGTCTACTTTAGCAAGCTGTTGACTTGTTTTCATTATTTTCTTGCATCATTCTCATTTCTCTTCCCAATTTCTCCCCTAATACTCTTATTTGATTTTCCAGATCCTTCTTGAACTCCTCCATGGCCTGCAACCAGTTCATATTTTTCTTGGAGGCTTTTGATGCAGGATTTTTGACTTTGCTGTCTCCTTTTGGATCTATGTTTTGATCCTTTTGTCACCAAAAATGATTCTTTAGTCTGATTTCTCTTCTTCTCTTCTTTCTTCCTCTTTCTGTTTGCTTATTTTGCCAGCCAATTATTTGACTTTTGAACTCTTTGCCATTGTAGAACTCTACTTACAAAGCATAGAGTGCTGTTTCCCAAGTTTTTGGCAATTTGTGCAGCTATTGTAAGAGCTATTTTGAGGCATCTGCCTCAGAACCATGAGGAGGATACCTTACCCACACTGCCACAAGCTCTGCCACACAAGTGCTCCTCCTCACCCAATGACCGTCACCCAAGATTGCCACACAGATCCAAGCAGGGAAAAGCAAAGGAATTCTTCCTCAGTTCCAGCAAAGGGATTCCTGTAATTGCTCTCAGATAAGCCACTTAGTGCCCCACCATCTGTAGTCCTGAAACTCCAGAAGCATCCAACATCTGCTGTAGCCACCACTGCTTCTGCCTCCTTAGGGACAGGGTCTGGACTGCATTCTTCCCTCTCCTAGATCCAACAGAGGTTCCCCACTTATGTTTTACTTTCTCTTTGGAATTTATGGGTTGAGAAGTCTAGAAATGACCACACTTTCAAGTAATTCAGTCCTCTGAGGTCTACTCTGGCCAGTCTGTGCTACTGCTGGGGAAGCCCATGAGGCAACTGCACTCTGCTCTCAGCCTAGTGTGATAGACCCTTTCTTTGGGCTTTCCAGGCTAACTTCAACTGGAGATATACTTCATTCTGTCAGTTTGTGGGTTCTGTAGCTATAAATGTGTTTGAAGTAGTTTTTTTTATAGGAATTAGATGTGGTTGGGTAGCAGGGTCAAGGAAGTTCCTGCTTTCACTAGGCCATCTTTGCTCCACCCTCTATATATCATTTGATTCTTGAACCAACCATGGTAGGAAGGTGCTATTATTATTCTTAGTTCATAGTCATGGAAACTGAAGCAAATAGGGTTGAGTGACTTGCCCAGGGTCACAGAGCTAGTAAGTGTCCAAGTCCAGATTTGAATTGACTCTTCCAGTTTTCAGCTTAGACCCTCTATCCACTATGCCACTCAGCTACCTAAAATAACTATAATTAATAAAATAATAATAACTATGATTCCAATCCATTAAACATTAATTAAGGGCTCAAGATATATTGATACTGCGCTAAGTGTTGAGGATGTATTGAAAAAGGACAATCACTCCTTGTCAACGAGCTTACAGCCTAAATGGGGAGTTAACACAGAAAAGGAGGGAAGCAGTGCAGGGTGGGAGAAAAATGGTTGGGTTATTGAAAATGGAATAGTAGTGTTTCCCTGCCACAGAGTAGGGGAAGGGGGAATCTTGTTCAATAGAAATAAAACCAGGCAGAGGACCAGAAATAAATTGGAGTGATTTGAGAGTCCAGGTTATACCCATAAAATGGTACTCTTCCTTTAGCACTCTGGATAGAAGTGAGAGAAGGATGAAGGAAATGAAGTCAATCAATACATGATGGTGGGTTTAAGAGGTAATGAGCTCATCCTGAGAGGGCATATTGTTCCCTGGAGTTGAAGCAAGGCAGGATAGTAGATTCAAAATGGATATTCCTTAAGAAAAACTGTTTAATAAGTGATTCATAAATAATAATTCAATTAAGGAACTAGATTTAATCAAGCAATCACTAGGTACCAGGTACCCTGCTTACAAAAGGGAGACAGTCCTTGCCCCAAAGGAACTTATCTTCCAGTGGAAGAGACTTGTATGAACAACTGCTTAGAAGATACCATACGGAGTAAATTGAAGTTAGACTTGGAGGGGAAAGCACTTGCTGCCATGAAAACCAGGAGAAGCAGAATGTAAGCTCAATATATGTGAAGTCCTAAAGGACTCTGAGATTTCAAAGGAGAGAGGAACTAATTTTATCTCAAAGGTTCTAATTCAAGTAAATGATGATTTATGATGCATCTGCTATGACCAAGGCATGATATTAGGTGCTGTAGTTGGAAGGGACCAGGAAAATGGGGAAAAAAATCTTCAAGGAAAGATGATATCTGAACTTGGACTTTAAGAATGGGTAGAAATTAGAGAAATGGAATGGAAGAACGAGCATGCCTGCTGAAGAGAAAAGTATGAGTAAAGTCTTATAGACAGAAAAAGAAGGAAGTATATAGGGGGAATAGTTAGCAGTCCAATTTAACTACATTTTAGGATAAATTAAAAGGGAGTAGTGAGAAACAGACCAGAAAGACAGCTGGAAGGCAAATTACAAAAGGACTTTTCCCTGAGCACACCATTTTATACAACAGCATAACATGGGTCCTGTTCAATATATAACAATGAAAATGCATCCTGCATATAAGATATTTACATTACTATTTGTAACAGTAGCAAAATTACAGATGTGAAGTAGCAGCGAAAATAATTTTATGGTTGGAGGTCACCACAACATGAGGAACTGTATTAAAGGGTCGTGGCATTAGGAAGGGTGAGAACCACTGTTATGCAATAGTTAATATAAAATACATGACATGAATCCTTGAATAAAAATTAAGAAACTGGGCTGTGGTCAGAGTTTGTCCATTTACCTTGGATAAATTGCCTGATTCTCCTCTTAGATTCATCACTCTTCTTTTATGTACTGCAACTGCAGATGAAATATCTTTCTTTGTGAGGAATATGAGATGTTTCAAAGAGTGTTAGAACTGAACACATATAAAAGTATGTTCAAAGTAGATTTATAACCTTTAGATGTGGATTTGCAAAGAGTAAGCATGTTTTCACATAATGAATGCAACTTTCAGAAACTGACCGCAAAGCCAAATGGACTTGTCCTGATGTAGAATGCCAACTCATATGTCCTTGGACAGGAAAAAAAAAATAACGCATTTAAGGTGAGTTCAAGATATATGAAAGCATTAAGTATAAAGTAAAATGTGTCCAGGGCCAAAGTGTCAACATCAGTATCAACAATCAGCAAGCTAAAAGGAATAGATCCAATATTTTTTATCTTTTTTTTGTTCTAGGCAATATAAGAGATAGATAATTAATGATATACATAGCCTTCTCACTCTCAAAGAGCTTATAGTTTTCTTGCATAGAAATATTGAAAATGTACATACATGGAACAACACCATTTGACTATTTGATTGATCACAAAGATATCAGGAATATGAAGAAGGGAAAGATTGAAAAAGATTCATCGAGATGTCTTTATGGAGTAGATAGGACTTCAGATAAATGATATATTATCTAGAATAACAACACTGAAGTCAAATACATTGTTTGCTTCTTGGCTATATAAAAATAGCATTGGGTAATTAGTATCAGTGAACTTTAGTTTCTTCATTTGTAAGAAGATTATCTGGAGTTGATGATTTTGAATTTTCCATCCAACAATAGGTATCATAGTCCTAGCAAGCAGGAATAAAGGTACAATTCTGTGGGCTAAATAAAATTTTACTTGTGGAAGGTTAGGTTGTACAAACCAGAGTGTTCTTACAGATTGAATTATCTGTGACTTCCTAGTTTCTTTTCCTTTTATGTTTCCACAACCTTGTCACCTCCCAAAGAATACATGGATTGTACATGCAGAATCAAGACTATAATTAGATCAGATCAGGTAAATTCTATTTTAATCATTATTTACCTATATACATCAAACTCTATGCATTTCTGTTTGAAAAATAAATGAGATGATCAATGTCTGCTGCTTAACATTTCACTACACTAATGATTGATTAAATGCCTAGATTTACAAACCAGTATTATAAATGCTTGAAGAAAGTTTATTTCCCCAACTTTAGCAGGCAAAGATAAAGTTTGTTTTCTAGGCAACAACTAATCTTCGTATGCTTGATAAAAATAAGTTTTGCCAATGATTCATCCCATCCATTTAGTAATAATTTGGGGGGAAATTATAATATTGCTCTTCAGTCTCAGTAAGCTAATGTACCAATAATGATCTCTGAGAGAACGTAGCAATAGAAATTCATTTTTATTTATTTGTACTTATTCCTATATTAATCCTCGATGTCCCTATATCTTCACCTGCAAAAATTTAAATAAGGGACCATTTTTTTCCTTTGTCACTGGATTTCCAGCATCTAGTACAGTGGCTGCCATACAGCACATGCTTAATGATCACACTCTTTTTGATTAATTTGTTGATGACTTTTGACTATCATCTCTCTTATGAAATTCAGAAATGCAATGATTCCCCAAAAGAACATTGTGTTGGAAAATGATGGTCTTGTCAATCACTATCAATAATCGGATTTCACAGGTCTAACTAAGCTTTGGTCCTAGAGAAAATCAATGGCAGAATTTATTGGTAAAAGACCAAGAGAGCTCCCTGGTGTCAGTCTTTACATTAATGTGCCTATTGTTTTTTTTTTTACCCACAGAGACCTCCAAAAATAAATAAATAAATTGATGCACTGAAGAGTCATTCCTAATACTGCTTTGTTAACTACTCTCTTGCTGCATCAAGAGATAAATTCTTTGGGGAACCTGCTTTTCCTTGGATAATATTACCAGCTCATTTGTAAAAGATTCCAGCCAGAAAAAAACAAATACATTTAAAAATAACAATTCATCTGGGTTTTTTTCAGCAGCATATCAGTAGAAGCCAAGAGGGATTTTGAACGAATAGAAGTTTTGCCCCTTCTCTCTTCATGTATTAGACGGGTTGTCTTTACCAAGACATAGAACAGTATATTGCACTATGCAACCAAATGTTCTGATGCCTTTTAAGGTGTGTTGTAAAGCCAGTGTAAGTCATGGACCATCATAGAAACGAATGGCCTGGTCAGACTTAAAAGCATATTTTACACTCGATTACATGAGGTGACAAGTCTAATGAGAACATGTAACAGCTATTATCCTGTTAGACATAATTTCAATCTGCAAGCGTCAAACATCATTAGTTTTGAAATTCATTTTTATGAAATATTGCTTTTATGAAATATTGCTTTTTATAAAATACTGTGAGTTGTTTTTTTTTGCTAATTAGAAAGCAGAGTTAAAGGAATGGAAAGAAAAGTGTGTGTAGGAGATGATGTGTAGTGTTGTTCTTGTCCTGTTTGCTGCTGGAGTTCAGATTCACAGCTTGTCAATGCCAATTCTATCATTCTAAACAACACACACCAGTATCTCTTCATAAAAATTGCTGAAGTCTCTAATTGCAATCACAGGATGTATTTTACTAACTCCAGATAGTTTAAGTGATTTTTTCATCATAGAATATATTTGGTCTTCTTGTTAAAGAGAAGTTTCCCATTGTTTTATTTTTGAATGCCCACATTATTTAAGCAGCATCTTGCATTTTTCTGATTTTCTAGCACATTATATGCTGTAATCATTTACACAGATGAGGAAATTGAAACTCAGAAAGATTAAACGATTTATGCAATGTCCCATACTTATTTTTTTTTGCTTTTTGGAGGGCAGTTGGGGTTAAGTGACTTGCCCAAGGTCACACGGCTAGTTTTTTGTGTTAAGTGTCTGAGGCCGGATTTGAACTCAGGTACTCCTGACTCCAGGGCCGGTGCTCTATTCACTGTGCCACCTAGCTGCCCTGTCCCATACTTATTAATTTCCAAAGTGTTACCTAAAATGCCTGCTGATGATTTTAGACAGATGCCTCCCATTATTTTAAGGAAGACTCCATTTATTCCTATGATTCTAGATTTTTAAAATAGGAATGAGTGTATTTTTTCAAGTGATTTTTCTATATCTGTTGAGATAATCATATGATTTCTCTTAGTGTTGTTGGTGATATTGTCAATTATGCAAATAGTTTTCCTAATAATGGACCAGTACTGCATTTCTGGAATGAATCCAACCCGGCCATAGTGTACTACCCTAGAAATAAATTGCTGTAATCTCTTGGCTAAAGTTTTATTGAATTTTTTGCATCTATATTCATTAGGGAAATTGGTTTATAATTTTCTTTCTCCGTTTTGTCTCTTTCTGGTTTAGGGATCAGCACCATAGCCATATCATAAGGAAAAAAATTGGTAGCACTCCATATTTGTCTATTTTACCAAATAGTTTACATGATATTGGAATTAGTTATTCTTTAGATGTTTGATAGAATTCTCTTGTAAACCCATGTGGTCTTGGCTTATTTTCTTATGGAGTTCATTGAAGAATTCAATTTCATTTTATAAAATGGGACAATTGAAGTATTTTATTTATTCTCCTGTTAGTTTGGGGAATGTATATTTTTAAAAATATTCATCCATATCACTAAATATTGTCATATTTATTGGCATAAAGTTGTGTGAAATAGCTCCTAATTATTGCTTTGCTTCTCTCTTCATTGCTGGTGAAATTACCGTTTTTATTTTTGATCCTAGTAATTAGGTTTTCTTTTTTTAATCAAATTAACCTGAGGTTTATTTACTTTATTGTCTTTTCATAAAACCCCTTCTTAGATTTATTTATTAGTTCAATAGTTTTCATAATATCAATTTTATTAATCTCTCCTTTGATTTTCAGAAATTCTAATTTGGTATTTTGTTGGGGGGTTTGAATTTATTCTTTTTCTAGTGTTTTTAGTTGCATGACTAAGTCATTAATTTCTTATTTCTTATTTTTATTCACGTAAGCATTTAGAGATATAAAATTTTCCCTAAGAGCTGCTTTGGCTGCATTCTGTAAGTTTTGCTATTTTGTCTCATTATTGGCATTCTCTTAGATGAAAGTTATTGACTGTTTCTATGATTTGTTGTTTTATCCACTCATTCTTTGCTTGGTATTATTTAGCTTCTCATTAATTTTTAGTGTATCTTTCCATGGTCCATTATTGCATGTGATTTTTATTGCATTGTCATCTGAAAAGGATGTATTTAATATTTTTGCCTTTCTGCCCTAGATTTTGAGGATTTTATGTCCTGACACATGGTCAGTTTTTGTGCAGCTGCTATGCACTGCTGAGAAAAGGGTGTATGACTTTCCATCTCCATTCAATTTTCTCCAGAGGTCAGTCATATCTAATTTTTCTAAAATTTGATTCATCACTTTAATTTCTTTCTTTGTTATATTGTGACTAAATCTAGTTTTGAAATAGAGTCCAAGGTGCCCCATTAGTATACTTTTCCTTTCTATTTCTTCTTACAACTCCCTTAACTACTCTTGTAAGAATTTGGTTGCTATACTACTCAATGCATATACATTTAGTATTGATATTACTTCATTGTCTATGGTACCTTTTAGTAGGATGTAGTTTCCTTCCTTATCTCTTTTATTTAGACATATTTTTTCTTTTACTTTGTATAAGCTCAGTATTGCTACTCTTGCTTTTTCTTTGCTTTTTGTTTTTACTTCAGCTAAAGTGTAATATATTCTGCTCCAGCCTTTTACCTTTGCTCTGTGTATATACCTCTACTTAAAATGTGTTTCTTACAAGTAATGTACTCTAGGATTGTGGTTCTTAATACACTCTGCTTTCTACTTCAGTTTTATGGGAGAGTTGATCCGATTCACATTCACAATTATGATTACTACCTGTGTCTTTCTCTCCATCCTATTTTTTTCTTTTTGTGTGTTTCTCCTTACTCCCTTTCTCTCCTCACTAGAGTTTAGCCTTCAACCACCACCTCCTTTATTCTGCCGCCCCTTTTGTTAGCACCCCTATCTTCCCCTTTGTCCTTACTATTTCCTTTCCTTCCTTCTATCCACACTCTCCCTTTTCTTTCCCCTTTCCCTTTTTACCCCAATAGGGTGAGTTAGTTTTCTATACCTATATAATAATTCTATTCCCTCTTTGAGCTAAATCATATGAGAGTAAGGTCCAAATAATGTATATCTCCCTCCTGTGTTTTCCTCTAGGGGTCTGGTAACTTACCTGGGCTGAGCTGGGCTCAGCAACACTGGAGCTCTTGGAGTGGGGGTGAGTTTCTTTCTTCCCCATTGTGAGCACTTATATCCTGGACTTTTGGAGTGGATCTCTGCTTCTGGGGTGCTGGAAGCATTTTGCTTCTCAGGCTGGGAGGTAGGGGTTTGGTAGCTGAAGACTCTGTGTAGACTGAGGCCAAGACCAGGACTCTCAATGATTCCCCTGAGTTACTCTGCGGTTTACAGAGTAACATGGGGGTAGGTTGATCTGGCTCCTACAGGTTTCCACCTCTGTGTCTCTGGGCTCCAGCTCAGGCAGGTTCAGTAGCTGAAAGTAGAAGGGCCAGGCTGCAGTCTGCTGATGTCCCAGGTGGTGCTGTCTAGCCAGGTCTTGTACTGGCTCCTGCTCGCCTGGACTTTGCACTAGAATGTTGGGCGCCTGGAGGATTTCTGCTTGCTGCCTGAAGCTCTGCCTCCTGGAGTTGTGTTTCCTGGAGTTGTGCTGAAGAACTGGGAGATTTGGTTGCTAAAGAATGCTAGCATATGTGATAGTTTTCCTAACTGGTATCTTCTGATTCCCTTGCCTGTGCTGAGACACTTGGAGGGGTCCTAATGTTGGTGCTTGCCTGTTCCATCACCCTGGGGCTTATTATCTATCAACCCTTAGTTTGCTAAAATGGGGATTGCTTCTGGCTTGCTGTGATGCCTCTTGTTTTGTCCTGCTCTCCCTCCCCCAGAGGAATATGGTTAGTTCCTGTTATATCTTAGTTTCTCGAGCTCCTTGGACTATAACAGGGTTGGACTCCATCTTTCTTCTGGCTCAGTTGTTCCAGGGTTTTTTTTTGGTGATATTTTCTGGGCTTTTAGAGGCCGATAGGGAAGGCTGAGAGCAATTTACTTCTAACTCCACCATCATGGATCCCCGAAGTATCTGTCCTTGGTTAATTCACACTGATCAATAAGTATTGGCTCCTTAAACATCATCCTTCTGTAATTTCTGACAGTGATGAACTAATCCTGTACTTCATAATTCTTTGTATTTCTAAAATTAAAAAAAATCCTAATGAGCTATTTGTTTGAATTTTCTTTGTTGAAATGTGGGCAGGAAAATTTATATGAATATTGCACACAGGAGACCCTTTGGATTGTTTTCTTCGATCTCGTATGTTTTCATAGCCTCCATTGGAAAGTAGCCATTTTTGGCCACTTCAGGAAATTCATTACCAAACTTATGGCTCAGTGAAATTTTATCTTTCTCTTAAAAAGAGTTAAATTTTAACTGTTTAACATATCCTTTAAAAACATGTAGCAATTAAAACATTTCTTCTTGATGAAGACATCTTTGGGGTTATTATTGTGGTGTAATGATTTAAAGAAAGAACAGTTTTCCTTGTGGATATCACATCATTTCTTATTACACTTGAATCTGTTTTCTAATTTCATTAAGAAATTTCAAATGCATACATATGTCAAAGCTTTTGTGACACTAAACTCTGTATAAATATCATTGTGCTTTTTGATTTTATACAATAATTACTAAACCAATGATAAGTTGCATCTTTCAGGTCTAATACTTTGATTACCACCCTACATACATACATACATATATATGTACATATATATGTATACATGCATACATACATACATACATACAGATAGACAGACAGGCAGACAGACAGACTGACAGACAGACAGACAGACAGACAGACAGACAGATAGATAGATAGATAGATAGATAGATATAGAAATATATTTTTAAATATTGGGATTGTATGTATTTGTGTGTCTGTACCTGTGGTATAGGTTGTGAAAACTTTGTATAAAATATAATGTATGATCAGCACATATTTGGAAGGATCACTGATATTCTCATATTTTAATATTGTGTATGTGATGCCCTCTATTAAAAATGCAATTCAGCTCACATATAAGAGAAAGATGATAGAGTGCGTTGCTGGTAATCAATGTGTGACTGTGAATTCTTTGACAGAATAAATATGAATCTAACTTGGACAAGAGGTATTCTAGTTTTTCACATAAAGTGGAGTATCAAATATAATGTGGACATAAATGGTCTGTCATTCATGCTAATAATGTCATTCTAGTTTTTTTGTTCCATATTTTATCATTCTTATTTTTTGTTACATGGAGCTTCTTGAAATCATCTAGACATTGAGAAATTTTCCTCTTCTTCCTCTTTCAGATATTGTATCTCTTGTATTACTTCTCTCCTTCTCCTACCTCTATGATGAAGTATTTCATGATTTTTTCTCCCTTCTGACTACTTTGACTTCTTGTGTGGCATTATACTTTCAACTCTCAATTGTATCTGAATAGTATCAAGAATTTCTGATGTACTTTTGATTTCCAGATTCCATCCTACATATGCTTTTGTTATTGTTTATGTCTATAATTTGGCAATAAAGCATTCACTTTGTTTCCATTGTGTTTAAGCAGCCAAGTATGCATTTTTATCTCCATTGGCTTCGTGCAGCTGGTTTTGAAGAACATTCTCAAACTCCACCAATGGTGGTACTTAGAAAAATCTTATTTTTAGGAATAATCCTTGTTAGATTAACCTTTCCTCCTAGAACACTTTTTTCCTGAAACACATATAATGTTGTGTAAAAGTTCTGAAATATTTTGCAAGATTATCAAATATCTGGAAGAATGTGTTTCTGAAAGTCAATAATGTTTACAATGAAAATCAGCTTTTGGAATTAAAAGCTATAGCCTTCTATCAGCTGCCCACTCCCTGACTTTTTTTCATAATCTCATATAAGACCTTTCCCAGGTTAAGTATAGAAAGCGTTTTATTATGATGATTACTGTTATTATTATTATGCTCATTTCAGGAAACAGAAAGTCCACTATTTGATTTTTGCAAAGTAGCAAAATTCACATTACTGAAGGCAAGGAAGTTTGGACTTTCAGTATATTCCTTCCTTGCTGGTGATGACCATTCTTGATTTAATAAATGGTGCTTTCTGCGGAACTAGCATATATTTCATTTTACAATGTTTGTAACGTACCTATAAAGCAGGTGCATAGACTGAAGCTGTGCATAGAGGGGCATAGCATGGGAGTACTTTATATTTTAACTCAAATTTAGTTTAAATTGGTTCAGCTATTTCTAAGTAACAGGAGGGCAATAAAAAGTGAAATGTGGAATTTTTGCCTGTCTTATGCATTCCCATAACCAGGAAATTTATTTTCTAGACAACCTATTTTTTTCCAGAATGTTCATTAGAATCACATTCTTTACAGTTTTTGCCTAGAGTTACAAAAACTGTTGAAAAGGCAAGAAATAAACAATTGAAGACATCTACATCAGAATTCAGTTTCCCCAGGTGTCCCTCAATTGACATTTGTATGAGAGATCATTAAGTTCCTTTGAAACTACTCCAGTAGCCCAGGTAGATACATAATTCCTTTATTAAAATGACTTTGGATATGTAAATGATCCATTAAAACCTCAGAAGGAATACGAAATTCTTCCTTTTGAGGCATTTTCAGTCATTTATTTGAAATTTTACATGTATGTGGGGGGGTGTCAATTATCAATTTAGGGCAGATATTTGAAGCATATTCATCTAATCATTTTTGTAATTTTCACTTAAAAGGTCCCCAGAAAATATTTCTATTTCTCCAACTGTTCAGTGTTTTCCGGAGCCATTAAATTTGGAAGGATAATTGCACAAATGACAAGAATACAAAATGTACATTATCAGTTACTTTCCTTTTCCTCTTTCACAATAAAATAGAGTAATTATAGGATTCTTCATACCTACCACTTGCTAACCTACTGTGACCAAGGCCTTTACTAATTCAGTAATTTTCCTTATGGTTAATATAGATTATTAGTGAGCTATCATCACCCTCTTAACTTTGTATCTAAGAGCAAACAAGGTCTGCAGTCAGTGGTCATCTGATACAAGGCTAACAACCAGCAGGAAGGGAAGGAATCATACCTCTAACAGTGGATACAGGAGCACAGCACATAAAAAAACCTCTTGGAATTCTATCATGTTTGTCCCTATCCAAATTAGGAAGAGGGAGTACCTTCATATTTCATATTGCCATTGCATCTCACTCACTAGAGCTCTCAAAATCTATGTTGTCTCTTGGGAGAAAAAAAATATATATTTTATTTTTTCCTTCCACTGTTTCACTGCTAAAAGCATACTAATAATGTAGGTATTGAACAAAACATTTATTTTTAAGTAAAAGTTGAGGCAGCAAGTAGTTATTCACATGCCAGATAGACCAAGACACCACAATCAGCTTCTGAGATCCTAATGAAGACAATCCAGAAAACTGAGCAGAAGAGCTTTGGGAGTAATTTTTGCCCTTTAGACCATTAGTTCTGCTTCTAGCCCCAGGCCTGCAGCTGTATTTGAAGAGAGAAATCACACTGGAGGTAGCAACATAGGTGAATTCTCCCAACACTACCCTTTAAACAAATTTAAGATGATTCATAATATCAAATTATAGAGCAGCATAGCCAACAAAAAGGTTGGAGTAAGACAGTTTTCTAGCTCAAGACACACATATGAGGTCAGAAAGGCAGATCTATGTCAACATGGGCACAAGACTAGCAGCAGGATTTTGGAGGTGGCAACAGCTACAAAAGGAGTAGGTAGAATTCTCAGTCCATAGGCAGTAAAGGGGTTTGAGAGTTGGTTTGAAATTAATTACAGGGGAACTTTTACCAGTACTAATGCAGGACTTGGTGCTGTTCATCAGTTTCAATACCCATACATAGTGCTGGGTTGCAGTTTGAGGATGGAGAGAAGTTCTTCCTCACAATAGTGTAGAAACTCTGGTCACAGTTGGAAGACCCTGAAGTGTGCTAGTACTTATGACTGCAGGCAAGTAATGACCATTTCTGGGTAAAGACTAGAGTGTAGACCAAGAGAGCCAAGAGATCAGTGACCATACTTCTCCTCAAATCATATTACCTTGGAAGCACAGAAAACTTATGGAAGCCCAGAGCTAGCTCTGAAAATAGTGGGAAAAAGCATGAAGCTTGGGGCAATGACTTTGAATCCCAAAGCTTGGGGCAGTGACTTTGAATCCAACATTAACAGAAAGCTCAAATTCAAAAAAGGCAAGAAAAAATTAGCAAACAATAAAGAAAGAACTTAACCTTAAAAAACCTTTTATGGTGATAGGAAAGATCAAAAGATAAACTTAGAAGAAGACAACAATGTGAAAACAGCTACAAGTGATGCCTCAAAAAATGCAAATTGCATATAAGTCCAGCAAGAATTCCTGGAAGAGCTAAAGAAAGAGATAGGAATGCTAAAGAAAAAAATAGGAAAAGGAATGAGTATAAAGGAAGCAAATAATAAAAAGAGAATTAATAACTCAATAAAAGAGGCACAAAAATACTGAAGGAAACAATACCTTAAAACAGTGTTCTCAACCTTCCTAATGCCGCGATCCTTTAATATTCATATGTGGTCATATCTGCATGTGGGCAGACCATCCTGGAGATGGATAGAGGAGCAGTGTCTCAGTTCCTAAGACCATCAGAAATATGTATTTTCCAATGGTCTTAGGCGACCCCATTCAATCCCCAATGGGGTCACGACCCACAGATTGAGAACAGCTGCCATAAAAGAAAGATGTGGCCAAACACTAAAAAGAGATACAGAAATTTAATGAAAAACTGATTTTTTAAGACACATAATTGACCACATTCAAAAAGAAGAAAAAAATCTCATTGAAGAAAATAATTCCTTAAAAATTAACACTGCGCAAGTGGAAGCTAAGAACTCCATGACATATCAAGAAAAACAAAATCAAAAGAAAAAAAAAACAGAATAAAGTGTGAGATATTTCATTGGAAAAACAAGCAACAAACCTAGAAAACAGATTGAGGGGAGATAATTCAAATAATTATTGGATTTCAAGAAAGGTGTAATCAAAGAGATTAGAAATAATATTTTAATTATGAAAGAAAATTGACCCAATATTTTAGAATCAAAAGATAAAAGAGAAAATGGAAGTATCTACTGAATCACTTCCTGAAAAAGATCACAAAATGAAAACTATAGTAAAATTCCAGAGCTCTTAGGTCAAGGAGAAATTACTTCAGCAAGAAAGAAACCAGTTAAATATTGTAGACCCATAGTAAGGATCACCAAGCTTCCACATTAAAGGAATATAGGACTTTAAATATGATGTTCTGGAAGGCAAAAGAGCTAGGTTTGCAACCAACAATAACCTACCTGGTAAAACTGAGTATAATTATAGTCCTTCAGGGAAAACAATAAGTGTTCAATGAAATAGAGAACTTTCAAACATCCCTGATGAAAAGACCAGAGCTGAATAAAATTTGACATTGAAACACAAGATCCAAGAGAAGGATGAAAAGTAAACCATGAAAGAGAATCTTAAGGTACTTAATAAAGTTAAAATCTTTACATTTATAAATAGGAAGATGACACATGTAATTCCCAAGAAATTTGTCATTATTAGGTCAGTTAGAAAGAGTATACGTAGACAGAGTGTATGTTTATTAGTGGATTATGTTGTATTGATCTAACAAAAAATGGATGGGCAAGAAAGAGCAATGCCTTAAGAGAAGCAGGGAGAGAAATGAGACAATTATCTCATATAAAAGATGAGAACAAAGAAGATCTTTTGCATTAGAGGGAAACACAGGGGAGTACGTGATGGGTAATGCCTGAAGCTCTGTTTCAGCTAAATTGATTCAAAGAGGAATGAATACACACACACACACACACATATATACACATATATACACACATATATGTTTATGAATGTGCAGATAGATATGAAGATACACATAAATCTATCTATAGATATCTATAGATTAACTGTATATCTATCTATCTATCTGCCTCTTTATCAGCATCCATCCATCCATCCACAGTCTATCTACCAATCCATAGTCAAACAGATGTAGAAATCTATTTTATCAAACAGTGAAGAAGTAGGGAAACAGGATAAGAGGAAGAGGGTCTGATAAAAGTCAGAGTATATTGGGGGAAAAAGTGGCCAGATGCAAAATAAATTTTTAAAGAGGGAAAAAAATAAACAGAAGAAAATAGGATAGAGAGATATGTGTAGTTATTTATCATAACTGTGAGTGTGAATGGCATAAACTCACCCATAAGTGGAAGCAGATAGAATGAATTAGAAAATAGGATCAAACAATATGTGGCTTATAAGAAACACACTTAAAATCAAAACCAGTATATGGAGTTAAAATAAGGGGCAAAAGAAAAATCTACTAAACTTCAACCAAGTTAGAAAAGTCAGGGCCAGCAACCATGATCTTAGACAAAGCAAAATAAAATAAATAGACCTAACAAAATGAGGTAATAAGGGAAACTTCTTTTAAAAAATTAATTAATTAATTTTCTCGTTTACATCACTGACTTCCATGAGATTTTGAGTTACAAATTTTGCCCTCATATTTCCCCTACCACCATCACTAAACAGCAATCCCACTGTATAGCCCCTCCCCCAATCTGCTCTCTCCTATATCCTCCTCCATCTCTTCTCTGACTTTCCAGTTGGGCAGGATGGGTTTCCCTACTATAGTGCCTGTATATCTTAATTCCCAGTTGCATGTAGTTAGAAAAATAATAATAACGATAACAATATATGTATAAATACATACACATATTTTTAACATTTGATTATGTAACTTTAAATTTTAGATTATTTCCCTTCTTCCCTCATCACCCACACTCACTGGAAGGACAAGGAATTCAATACAGGCAGTATGTGTGTAATTACGTAGAACATCTCTACAGTAGACATATTGTGAGATACTGATTATATGTCCCTCCTTCCTATCCTTCCCCACTTTGTTCTATTCTCTACCCTGTCCCTGTCCCTTTATAAAAGTGTGTACTTCCAGCAACCCTCCCCCCTACCTTGCCCTCTCCTCCATCATCCCCTGTCATCCCCATACTCCCTACTCTCCTGTGTGGCAAGATACCCAGTTTAGGGTCATTCCTTACCTAAGCCAAATTCAGTTCTCCTCCATTGTAACAATTATCCTTAGGCTCTTCTATATGAGATGATTAACCCCATTCTGTCTCTCTCTGTCTCCTCACATTCTAATCCTCTCCCATCTCAGAATTTCATCTTTTAAAATATCATCTCTTCCTATTAAATTGATCCTGGGCCCTCTATGTACACATATATACACATACTTATATGTGTTCATATGCATATAAAAACCCTCATATATAGACTCTTGTGTATGTATCTGTATTTGACATTTTAAGGCATTCCTCTCCTCATTGGCTTTTGGCCTCTTTTGCCATTTGATTTAATCTATTTTTAAAGTGTTATTTTCTTCAGTTAGGTGGTTGACTCTCTTTTCATGATTTTCTTGCATCATTCTCATTTCTCTTCCCAATTTTTCCTCTACTTCTCTTATTAAGTTTTCAAAATCCTCCTTAAGTTGATCTATGTCTTTTATGCAGTCTACATGTTTCTGGGGAGCTTTTGGTGTGGGAGTTCTGACTGTGTCTTCCACCCATTCCATGTGTTGATCCTTTTTGTCCCCAAAACAGGATTATAGAGTTCTATTGCTGTTCTTACTTTGCTTCCTTTGGTTGCTCATGTTGCTAGTACTTTACTTGAATTTTTAGCTCTGTGGAACTCTGCTTCCAGAAGAGAAAGCTCTGTCCCTAACTGCTGGGATTTTTGAAGCTGCCATAGCTATTAGGCTGCTGGTGCCTCTCCCACCTGCTTTGGCTCAATGAAAATGCACCCCAGGACCACCACCCAAGACTACAATCCAGATTTAGGCCACTCAATGCAAGAGCACTGAGCCTATGAAAATTCTCTTGGCCCCACTACGATCTGCAGGCCAGCAGCTCTGAAGCAGCCATGTGGAGGCAGCTGCAGGGCCACCACTTCTGCTGCTTTCTTCCCCTGGATGCCGTTTGTCTCCCTCAAATTTAGTTGAATTCTACTGACCTTTCACTGAGTCCTTGTTTCTTATGGCTCAATAATTCTGGAAACTGTCAAAGCTGCTGTTGATCCACTCTTCTGAAGGCTCCAGTTGTGGCTCATCCTGGCTGCCCTGGGGCCAAGCCAAGGTTTCAGGCTGGGCTGGTTTCAGCTCCCAGCCTGCTGTGACAAGCCCTTCCTGCTGAACTGTCTTCAGAGGGAGACTTTTTGGTTGTTGTTTTTGGGAGAGATTTGGAGCCTTAAAATTTGTTTAGAATCATATTTTATGGGTATTTGAGGTGGCTATGTGCATGCTGCGACATCTTCCTGCTTCTACACTGCCATCTTATAAGGATCAGGAAACTATATTTGCTGAAATGTGTAACAAAGAAATATTTTTGTTACTAAACATAAATTCATCAATTAGAGTATCCAGATCCTAAAAACATTTAAATGAGTTATAGAAGAAAATTGATAGTGAAACTGTACTAATTGTTGGCCTCTATTTTTTTCATCTCTGAACCAGATAAATCTAATCATAAGATCAATAAGAAAGAAGCAAAGAGATGAATATATTTTTGGAATTATGAGATATGATAGAACTCCAGAAAAAGCTATCATTTTTCTCAGCTGTCTGTGGCACCTTTTTGAAAATTGTCACATAGCTTTTCCCTCTCCTGCTGCTCAAGGAGATGACTGACCCCATGAATGACACTGTAACCATCAGAACTAGGAAATTCATGATCAACAGATTTCTTCAGCATAAACAGATGGTTATAGATGTACTTCATCCAGGAAAGACCATAGTGCCCAATATGTAATTCGACAAAAACTGGCCAAGATGTATAAGACAACTCCAGACATAATTTTTGTCTTTGGATTCAGAACCCATTTTGGTGCTGGCAAAACAACAGACATGATTTATAATTCACTTGACTATGCAAAGAAACATGAATCAAAGCACAAACTTGCAAGACGTAGTCTGTATGAGGAAAAAAAAAGACATCAAGAAAGCAGAAAAAGGAATGCAAAAACAGAATGAAGAGTCAGTGGTACTGCAAAGACAAATGCTGGTGCTGGCAAAAAGAAGGACTAAAAGGCACTATGGATTATATTTATCCATGAAGAAAATTTTTCACCAGAACACAAACTATGTAAAACTTGAAAATAAAAAGAAAGAAAATTGTCACATATTGATGCATTAAAAAACTCATAAAGAGGAGCAGAAATAGGAAATGTATCTTTTTAGATAATGATGCAATAAAATTACATGCAATAAAACAATGGGGAAAATTAAGAATTAATAAGAAAATAGGTACTGTAATACTAAAAAAAGACCTTTCAAAGAAAAAACTGGGAAAAATTCATAATTTCATTAAAGAGTGAAAAAATGAGACAATACCAAACTCTATGGCATGCAGACAAGGCAGTAGGTAGGGGAGAAAATTATATTTTTAATCTCATATCAATAAAAAAGAGAAGGAGATCAGCGAATTGAGTATATAACTTCCAAAGGAAAAAAAATAAATCACATCAATTCAACACAAAAATAAAAATACTGAAAATCAAAGGAGAGATTAACAAATATGAAAGTAAAAAAGAAATCTCCTATAATATTGCACTAATAAACTAGGATGTGTTTTTTTAATGAAAATAGAACAATAAGATAAATAAACAATTTTTAATTTTGTTTTTAAAAGAAGAAAAACAAATTAACATTATGAAAAAATGAAAAGAGTGAATGAATTAGTATAAAAATTAAACAGAAGCAATTTTAGGAGTTATTATGCCCATAGACGGAGAAAATTAGCAATCCATGTTAAATGGATAAACAGTTACAGTAATGTGAGTTGTTCATATTAAAATAAGAGAAAATAGAATACTTAAACAGCCCTTAGAAAAATAAATTGAACATGTCATAAAACAGCTCTTCACCAGAGGTGTTTACAAGCAAATTCTGGCCAAATATTTAAAGCATAAATAATTTCCATAATATGTATATTTGTGTGTATAAATATCTATCTACCCATATTTATAATGTGTGTGTGTAAGAAAGGTAAAGAAGGAATCCTATCAAATTCCATGTATGACACAAATAAAATTTTGATACCTAAACCAGAGAGAACATAACTAGAGAAAGAAAACGATAGATCCTTTTCTCTAATTAATATTGATGCAAAAATTCTAAATACAACATTAGCAAAGACAGTATAGTGAAATATCACAAAGATTGTTGTCAGGTGAGATTTATGCCAATAAGCCAGGACTGGTTCACTGTGAGAAAAGCTGTAAGCATCATTGAATGAATGAGTTAACAAGTATAATATAAATCATATGAATATTTCAATAGATGCAAAAAAAAGCTTTCTTGAAACATTCTATACACTTTTCTCTCAAAAATACAAAAAAGCATTAAAAATAAATGAGACTTTATAAGTAACAAAGTAACATCTATCTAAAACCAAGAATAAGAATTAACTGTAATGAAAATAAACTAGAAGCCTTGCCAATGAAATCAATGGAAAATTTAAGGTGTCC
>CM053595.1:239921554-239942429 GCA_028646575.1 Pseudocheirus occidentalis
TAGGTTGTTGACTCTTTTTTCATGACTTTCTTGCATCATTCTCATTTCTCTTTGCAATTTTTCCTCCACTTCCCTTAGTTGGTTTTCAAAGCCCTTTCTAAGTCAATCCATAGCTACTAGGCATTCTTCCAGTGTCTTGGTAGCATTTGGTGAAGGAGTTCTGACTTTGTTGTCTTCCTCCTGCTTTTAAACTGAATTCTAGAGTTTTATTGCTGTTCTTACTTTGCTTCCTTTTCCTCATGTTGGCCAGTCTATTGATTGCTTGGTGTTTTAGCTCTGTGGAACTCTGCTTCCTGGAGGGGGAAAGCTCTGTTCCAAATCACTGGGGCCTTCACAGCTGCCAGAGGTATTAGTGGGGTGCTGCAGCCCTCCCCCCAGCTTTGGCTCATTGAAAACGCACCCCAGGACCACCACTCAAGCCCACGATCAAGATCCAGGCCTCTCAACGCAAGAGCCCTTGACCCTGATCAATCGCCTCAACCCCCTGCTATCTGCAGGCCAGGGGCTCTGAAGCAGCTCAATGGAGGCCGCTGCTCGTCTCAGCCATTCCTGCTGCCACAGCCACCTCCCACTGCTTCCTAGCCCTGGGAGCAGTTTGGCTGGATCATTCTTCTCCTCCAAATTTAGCAAAATCCACTGACTTTTCTCTTAGCCTTTTTCTTCTGGCCTGATAAATGTGGTAACTGTGCCTCCAGTGCAGCCAATCTGCTCTCCTATATACTGGGCTCTCCCTGATGCCCTCGGGCCTGGCCGGGCCAGGGTTTCAGGCTGGGCCGTCCACATCTCCCAGACTGCTGCAAAGAGGCCAACCTGCTGAGCTGCGTGCAGCAACAGATGTGTTTTCTGTATTTTGGAGAGTTTTGGACCTCTAAAATCTGTTTAGAGCTCCATTTTATGAGTTTTAGGGTGTTTGTGTGGGAGCTGCGGTGCTTTGCTGCTTGTATGCCGCCATCTTGGCTCTGCCCCTGTATAGACTCTTAAGGAGCCTAGGTATCTCTAAACCTTGCATTGGGAAAACAGTTCAGAATAAGTCTGTGCTAGGTCATTCTGTGGCACTCTTCACACTGTTCATCATTTCTTATTGCACAATATATTCCATTTCATTCATTCACAGTTTGTTCAGCCATTCCACCAATTGATGGGCATTCCCTCAATTTACAAAATTTAATCACTGCAAAAAAGGGTTGCTATCAATATTTTTGTGCATTTAAGTCCATTTCCCTCTTATATTATCTCTTTGGGATCTAGTAGTGGAATTGCTGGATCAAAGGGCATATGCACAGTTGTATAGCCCTTTGGGCATAGTTCCAAATTGCTCTCCAGAATGGTTGGATCAGTTGGATCAGGTACACTAAGAATGCATTAGTGTACCAATTTTCCCACATTTCTCCAATATTTATCATTTTCCTTTTCTTTCATATTAGTCAACACGATAGGTGAGAAATGATACCTCAGAGTTGTTTTAATGTGCATTTCTCTAGTCAGTAGGGATTTAGAATATTTTTGCATATGTAGATACTTTAAGTTCTTCATATGAAAACTGCCTGTTCATATGCTTTGACTACTTATCAATTGGGGAATGTGTAGGTTCCTCAATAATCTGACTCAATTCTCCATATATTTGAGAAATAAGGCCTTTCTTGAAATGCTTAGGAAACATCTGGCCCTGAATGTTTTACCTGATGCTGGATTGATGTTACACTAAGGCCCATGGGGGACCTTTGTGTCTAGTGATACACTAGGGTAAGGTGGGTGTTGCTGCACTGCTGGAGGCCATAGGGGTCTGACAGCTTCCCTAGTGGTGAGCTGGGGTCCTATTCCTTGTGTTCAGTATATGCTGAGGTGAGGGGGAGGAGTGTTTCTGCATTTCCCTGGGGCTGCACTGAGTCTGGCCACTGAAGTTTGCCTGTTTACCTTGGGGTATGCTGAAGTACATGACAATTCTTGTTTGCTCATTCCCCTGGGTATGCCAACTCCTGGGGTTGAGGTGTGGTGGCAGATATTGGCATTTGTTCCCTCCACTGCGCTGGGGCTCAGGTTCTTCCACTGGTTTGCTGAGATTGGGCTTCAGACAAATCTGAGTGAGACAATTCTCTTTTGCCAATCTTCCAAACCTCTTGAGCTAAAAGATGGTTTTACTTCATCACTTTGCTGGTTCTACTGTTCCAGACCTGTTTTGGGGCATTCCTTTATGGTTGTTTGGAGCTGAATATAAGAGAGTTATGTAGATTTACTGCTTATTCCACCATCCTGGCTCCGTGCAATGATTTTCAAATCAAAGATATGATAATATACATATAGAAAGACAATTTCAAATAGATGTGCATGTATAATTTGGAATATCATTGTATAACAATGGTATTTCTTAAATTTTATGTCTATCTTGATCATTATGCCATCAATAAATATAATTGTGTTATTTCTTATTTATCTGAGCATTTCCCCATAACCTCCCATCTTTTTGAATATAATGGATTCATCTGTATTCATCAAATAAAATTCTATTTTCAGAAATTATTAAATATATCTTTACTTTTTAGTTTCATTTTAAAATGCCTTTGGCTTTGAATTTGGCATCTTCCCATTATTTCCTTTATTTAGTTATCATTATGTCTTTCCATGTGTATTATCACTTCTCTAATACTGTATCTTCACCAGTTAACTGGAGAACTCTCCTTAAGCCATAGGGAGATATTAAAACGACAAGTTTCATTTCTTCTACTGTCACATCCCCTCGGTTCCTGGTAGCCTCTCTCAACACTGACTGACAGAAGAAAGCTGTAACCATACACAGCTGGGGAAATTTATAGTTCCTGAAGGCATTGCTTTATAATAAAATTTCACAATCTGAAGGCTTAATTGTCATTACATCATATGTTTTCTGTCAAGAAAAGCAAATCACTTGACCTAATAGTTTCATACCATATTTAAAAATGAAAAAAACCCCACAATTTTGTGAATTGAAGAAAACTTCTGAGCAAATCCAAATGACAGTCTCTTTTTCTTTTCCATTCTTCCTCCCGCCCTTTGTCCAACACTTAAAACCTTTTAATTCATTTGTCAGAATATCCACCTGGAAATCACAATGCTGCCAAAAGCTGCTAGGACATTATATGGAGGAATTATTTAGTAACTGAGTTATTCTGAAAACAGAAATCAGAAAAAAATAATAAATATCAAATAACTGCTAAGGATTCCATTTGAAAAATACACTTTATTGAGAACAAGGTAAGTTTCTTATTTGAATGAAAGAGTTAAATCTCAGGTCACATCCATGATAATTTCCATTTAAAATTTTGGCTTGATTGCCAATGAATCAATAAGCATATTTTAAGTATGTGACCAAAAGCAAGTGATAGATATTCTGCTAAGTAGTGAGAATACAAAGGAATGTGAAAACAGACTCTGCTTGCATGTTGCTTATGGTCTAATGGGAAGACAAAATGAAAACAATTATGTACATACAAAAGTTATGCAGTTTAAAGTGGGAGCTAGGTAAGTTATAAGAGAAGGTATTGGGTTATGTAAAGCATGACATCAATCTGATTCAGTCAAAGTCGCAAACCCAGTACTCAGGGACTGCATGATCTCCTCTCCTTGGCTTTCTACTCTGCCTTCCTTTTAGTCCTTATGCAGGACTATCACTTATCAAGAATCAGAAGGATAATCCTATTGAAAACAGTTACATGAAGAAAGCCAGTTTTAAGAAATTCACTAGATCTTTCTGCAGAAACAGATTGCCAAGAGTCATTAACACATGCACATATATGTGCCATATACACATAGAGAACAAGTGTGGGCATAAACTTACTTTTATCTAGTCATTCAGAGAAGACATATTAAATACCTACTAAGTGTGTTATGTAAATAAGAAATGATCCCTACTCAGGTATTTTGTCAATTATTATGTAAATGAGCGTGTGTAAGTATATATTTAAATATACAAATATGCTGTGATTTTATTTAGCACAGGGAACTCCTGTTATGGAAACTTTCCTTAACAAGGCACATCTGGTCACATGTATGACTTAATAGATGAATCCTAAAGAGTTCTTTGAAGCCCAGAAATCTTGAATGACTTGCTGGAGTTTACAGAGATGGTAACTATCATTCGAACCAGTCTTCTTTACCTATGAAAAGTGCTCTAAATTATTATTGATTAGAGAAATAGGAAATAAAACATCCCTGAGGTATCCTCTCAAACATATCAGAATGTTTAAAATAGTAGAAAGAGAAGATGACAAATGTTCAACAAATGTTGAAGGGATATGAAAAAAATTAACACAATATAATATTGGTGGAACTAGGAACTGATCTGACCATTTTGGAAAGCAATTTGGAATTATACTCAGAGTTAAAAAAAATCGTAACAACTATATACCCTTTTGACCCAGCAAAATTAGGTCTGTTTCCCAGGGTGGTCAAAGAAAAAGAAAAAGAACCTATATATTCTAAAATATTTCTAGCAACTTACTCTGTGGTGAAAAAGGATTAGAAATTGAAGGGATACTTATAAATTGGGGAATAGTTGAATAAGTTGTGATATATGATTGCGATAGAATATTGCTGCATTGTAAGAAATATGAACAGGTTGATTTTAGAAAAAATATAAAAACATTTATGAAATATTACAGAGTGGAATGAGCAGAACCAAGAGAATGTTTCACATTGTACTAGCATTATTACTCAAGGAGTAACTGTGAATGACTATACTTTTCTGAGAAATATGAACATTTAAATCAGCTACAAAGGACTTATGAAAGAAAATTCTATTCATCTCCAGAAAAAGAAATGATTTATGGAAATATGTATTGTGTGGTTCCGTATATATGATGTTTTATTTTTAATGTGGGACTGGGAAGGATGGAGGAAGGTAAGTTAGAGCTCAAAATGTAACAAAAATAAGTTAATTAAAAACAAAAGCAAACAAAAAAACCCAAAGTCTTCCTTACCCTAAGGCAGAACTCTTTCCATTATTTCATTATGATATGTAGTAGTTTCTAGAAACATATTTTCAGCTTCTTTTTATTTATATTTCAGTTATTTGTTAATTGAAAAAGCTCATACTGTAGTTATGGATTGTCTTATGCAAGGAACATCAAGGAGAGAAGTATCAGTAAATCAAAGACTGTGTAGTGGATATAAGGTACACAAAGAGAGGAAAGGAAGTATGTGGGGGAGGAAGTGGAAGGGTTTGAATGCCAAATAGAGAGCTTTATATTTGATCTTGGAGGTGATGGAGCACCATTGGAGTTTATTACATAGGGGAGGGACAGGATCAGAACTTTGCTTCAGGAAGAACACTTTGAATGAGTGGAGGATAAATTAGAGTGAGAAGAGGCTTTTGGTAGGGAGACAAACAAGGTAACATGCACACATACACAGACATATGTACTCCTCATCCATATATATATGCATGCATGCATATGTACATGTACAGATATGCACAGGGGTACCACACACACTTGTATATACGTGTGTATATATACATGTGGGTATATAATGTATACACATGCATGATATATACATGCACATACATTTGTGTATATACACACGCTTTTTTCTGTGAAACCTAGATTGAGCATTTATTAAACCCTTAATATATGTCAGGCATTGTGCTAAGTATTAGAGATGTGAGTAAGTAAGTAAGAAGTAAGAAGTAAGTAAGTAACGAGTAAGAAGACAATCTGGGCCCTCAAGCATTTTATTTACTAACAGAGGAACCAAACTCATAATTTTGGGGGAAGTGATATCAGGGCTGGCGAAGGAAGCCAGAAAAGCAGTAGAGGAGTTCAGATAGTAAGAAGCGAAACATCAAATGAAATCAGCATGGCTAGGATGGGACTGGGAGGGCATTTCTCTTGAAATGGTGGTCTAGCCCAGGGACTCATCAAATGGAAGAGATGAAAGTAGAAGTACCTACAGGGTGAGGGAGCTGCTGGAGAATAGGTGCAAAAACCCAGAGAGTGAGGAGTGCAGTTGTCAATGACAGCTACCAAACATCACATATTTTAATGATGTTTTTTTCATTGGTGAGGTTTGGATTTGTAAAATGTCAACTTTAAGTTTACAGGTAGCTTCTGAGGCAATTTGCTAATAAGTAACATGCATCATTACCTTGAGGGTGATTGTCCTTTTATTCTGACTTTAGGGTCTGAAAAGCCCAGCTCCTCTTATATTTGACTGAGAGGTAAACATCATAGGAACCTTTTCTACTTATTTAAATACATGCTTATAAACTTATCTATAGATGTGCTATATATTACCTGACCTCAACATAGCTTAATGGCCTTGAGGACAAGGAGTTTTTCATTTCTATCTTTGTTCCCTGTGCCTAGGACACAAGGTAAACACTTGATGTATGTTTATGGAATTTGATTTTTCTACTTAATGATGTAAAAAAGTTAAATGTTAAAAATTAATTCATATGAACACTATTGATTCTTCTAATAGATGCTTTACTGACATTGTCTTGTCAAATGATAATTTTCAAGGTGTCATTGTCTTCTTTACAATTTTGCATTTCCTTTTCTAATTGGTTGACTTTCATAATCTTCTTGTTTTTCTTGGATAATTGTTTCTTCTTTCCTTCCTTCCTTCTTTCCTTCGTTCCTTCGTTCCTTCCTTCCTTCCTTCGTTCCTTCCTTCCTTCCTTCCTTCCTTCCTTCCTCTCTCTCTCCCTCTAGTCCCTCCCTTTTTATATTCTTTCTTTCTTTCTTTCTTTCTTTCTTTCTTTCTTTCTTTCTTTCTTTCTTTCCTCACTTATTTATTTATTTTAGTTTGTCCTCCATCTCTGTTGTTTGATTTTTAAAGTCCTTTTTAAAGATCTATGATTTTTTGGGGGGCAGGTGACCATTTGATGTTACTTATTGGAGTAGAAGAGGATTTCTTTGTTCAATATCCTCCTCTGAAGATGAGCCCCAGGCTTTATATGGTTGGATTCTTTCTCCTTTTTCTGTGCATTTGTTGTGTTAATGGTTAATTTTTGTAATCACCTCTATATAGCCTTGGAGTATGGGTGATGGTGCCTCTTGACCCAGATCTTCAGTTCTCCCCTCTAGCCTGGAAGCAAAGCCAAACCTCCCACCTCCTGTAAGTGCCCACAACCCAGGGCTTTCTGAGCCACTGCTTCTGCACTCACTAGGCATGTACTGGTTCCCATTTGTTTTTAAAAGGCTTGCTGCTTCTTGTTAAAGTGGACCTTAGTCTGGAAGTGTTTATCCTTCACATGGACCAAATCTCCTTCTGCAAATTTTCTTCTGATTCTCTCAAGCTATTACAGGAAGACCAGTGTTGTGGCTCTATTCTTATTTATTTTGACCATTACTTTGTTCACCATAATGTGCTATTTTTCTCTCTTTTGTGGGGGAAAATCTTGACAGCTTGGAATTTTCTGATCCACTCCACCATCTTCCCAGAATCCTTTCCCCAGAATAACATTCCTCATGCCTAGGAGTTGATGATACTTTTCTTCTGAAATATATCTCCCCTTTTAGATATGGAAGAACAATAAGAGCAATGTGAAGATGCAGTAACTCTTTTTTATTGAGTTTCTCAGAATGTGATTATTCCCAATTTTAATAGGATATGTCTACCAATATTTTGAGCCATCCTCTATTAATGACAGTTTTGCTGTTCCTACATATTGATAAAATATTAATTATCAATGGCTAGATGTAGTTACCATGTAGTTATTTTGATGAGCAGACATTTTGGCACCTACAAGCTCTCTGAAAATCACTGATATAATCTTTAAAAGTATTTTGAAGCCAGTAATAGAGGAGCAGTCAGTACATGCTAGAATTTCCTTTTGCTGAATTAAAAGGCTCAATTGACATGTTTGTCTTTTCTGTGTAGCATTCTAGGAAATTGTATGATACACTAGCTGACAAGTTTATAGTACCATGTTATCAACTCATCAGGTTTTGAAATCAGAGAAGGAGGAAAATATCTAAACATTTAAAAATGCCTCCTTCATCTTAAGTTAAATGGAAATATTTCAAATGATGATTCTGTTTCATTTCATATAAAAGAAGCAGAAAAAATGGAAGAGTAAGTAAAGAATACAGAAAGGAAGGAGGGAAGGAAGGAAGAAAAAAGGAAGGAAGAGAGGAAGAAAGAAATGAAGGCAGAAAAGGAAAAAGCAAAAAAGAAAGGATGGAGAAGAAATGGAGGAAGGAAGAAAGAATCAAAGAAAATTTATGAATTGGAAACTTCTTTTCCCTAGCCAACTTTTCTCTTTTGGAAGTAGTGGCCTCATGCTACTTTTGTACTGATCAGAGCCTTTCATGAGCCTCCCTCTTAACTCTAAGATTCAACATAAACTTCTCTGTTTAACCTTGTGAACTCTTTACAACCTACTTTCTTTCTATCTTGCCAGTCATATTACACATCACCCTCATCCATGCACTATGATATGTACCTGCACTTGTCTTTTTGCTCTTTGTCTCATATGATACATATCTTTTAGATTCTGTGCCTGGAATGCACATCTCTTAAGATCCCAGGCTTTCTTTAAGACTCAAGAGATCTTTCCTTGTCCTCTCAGGGCTATTGCATATCAGATATATAAATGGTAAAAGGGAGGTAACCTTAGAGGATAAGGCATTATACAAAGGAGAAGAAAATAGTCTCTGACTCAAAGAGTTTGCATCCTAATGGGGGAAGCAACTTGTACAAAAAAATCTTTTTGAGGCAGAGACCTTTATTTTCTTTGAATCTCCAGTGCTTGGCTCAGTTCTAGGCCACAGTGAGTGTTTAATTCTTAATTGTTGAATGCTTGATTAATTTTACTGGATATTCCCATAATCTGAACCAATCTAACCTTCTTCCTTCTTTTCCCTCCCTCTTTTCCTTTCTTTGTCCTCAAGGCTTTTTCAGGGTGGCTGGAGGAACAGTGCATATTCGCATGAGGTAGTTGCCATTCACAAAAGGCTTCTCTTTATATGTCAGATAACAGGATGACACAATAAGTGTGAGAAAATTTCTTCTAGGGAAGAGTTATACCCACTGGAAGTGCCTCCTCAGCAGTTGCCTTGTCCTACTGCCTCAGATTCACCATCGTCTTCCTGTCAACCTATGCACATTTGCTACTACTTGCCTGAGGGTGATTTGCTATACTAGTCCAGTGTTAATAAGTTATTAATAAAATTTAAAAAATTCTAACTATTGTTCTGTTAATGCCAGATTTAAGGAGTTTAAGTTCATTCAGTAAAAAAAAAATGGGAACCTTTGATGTGAGTATGAGGAGGGGAATATTCTGATTCTCAGGTTTATATATGTCCCTGTCTATCCACTGATCCAGGAGTTCCACAAAGCTATAGCAACTGTGGGTTGCACTGGATAGAGGGCTGAAACTGGAGTCAGGAAAACCTGGGTTCAAATCCAGTCTCAGATATTTGTTTTTGTGATCTTGTGTAAGTTACTTAACCTGTCTGCCTGAGTTTCCTCATTTGTAAAATGAGGATAGCAAAAAGACCTCCCAAATGGTTATTGTAAGGTGTTAAAGGTTGTTGTGAGGATAACATGATGTAATATTTTAAAGTGTCTTTCAAACCTCACAATATGCTTACATAAAACATTCATTCTTATTATTAATAACATAGGGGCCCACATAATAGATTTCAGTTTACCCATGAAATTAGATTGTAAACAAAATATGTTTTATTTTCAAATTATTTTAAACTCTAAATGAAAATAAGCATTTTCTTTATTTAAAAAGCATTCTGAGGAAGGGTCCATAGGGTTTTATTAGACTCTAAAAAAGAATCCATGGCAGAAAAAATATATTAAGGGCCTCTAATCTCATGATAAAATTTAAATTCTGTATCCTAATATTTTAAACCATAAACATTTTAGCTCTAATCTATCTGCTTATCTGGTCTTATCAGCCAAACTGAAATCAAACCCTATTTATTAGGACATTAATACCTATTAGTACCCATTAGTCCTATGCTCTCCCACCTTAATATATCTCTACAGATCATCCCCAGTTCTATAAATGCACTCCCTCTTGGTCTTTGCTTATTGAAATTCTTAACTCTTCCTTCAAGGGCCAGCTCAGGTGCCACCATCTCATGCAGAATTCTCTGCTACCCTCTGATGAATGTTATCTTCCCTTCCTTGGATTATTTTTAGCTTAGTCTGGGTCTCTGGCTTGCCTTATCACATTCTATCATGCACCTTTCTACTTATTTCTGTACATGACTTCTTCTCCCTTCCAATTAAGGTCAGAAGCTCTTTATTAACTAAGATTTATTTTCATTTTTTATCTTCAGTGTGGGATGTTAACAGTGATTGTGACATTTTCATACAGAAATTTAATCAATGAAAATTCATCACATAAATTAGGAGACTGAATAAACCTTAAAACTGCTTTAGTTGGCAACACCACTTATTTTGCAGAAAGAGAAATATGATATCCAAGGGAAACATACATTTAGAATAAATACTCACATACAAATCCCTACAGAAAAAGGTGGTAGAAGATTTTGAGCAGTTTCACAACATCCACGGCAAAAGATCTGGCAAAGCTATGGACTACAGAAAAGAATGTAACCATCAGGGGAAAAAAAGCAACTAAAGTGGAAAATGATGTCTATTAGCTAATTCAATGCACTCCATTGTGGGTACCTACTATGTCCTTTAATAAGACTAAAGACAGTTTTTATACACACACACACACACACACACACACATATATATACATATATATGTGTGTATATAATATAAATACAGTATGCATATATATATATATATGTATACTGGTAAAGGAATTTTTTTGAATTGTTAGTGAGATGAATGAATGAATGAATGACTGAATGAATGAATGAATGAGTGAATGAAAGAAATGGCCTTGGGACTTCATGTTAGCCATTCAGAATATTGTGGACTTGATCCAATGTGCGATTCGTTTGTGTGTGTCTACGTGTGTTTGTGTCTGTGTCTGGGTGCTGTATCTGTATAACTGACAGGTATGCCCAGTCTCAGAAGCAACTGATTGGTTCAGCAACTAGTTGAAAGGGTAGCTCCTAGTGTCCTGGGAGATGGTTTTATATTTAATTAAAAAGGTCAATTGTTCCTACTACTGAGTTCACGTGCTGAGTTCACATGGAATTTATTGTCACATCCAGGGCATTATTTTACTTTAAGACAGATTTTTATCTTTATTCAGTCTTTTGAATTGTGTCTGATTCTTCATGACCCAACTTCGGTTTTTTCAGGTTAGAAAACTGAAATGGTTTGCCATTTCCTTCAGGTCAATTTACAGATGAGGAAACTGAGGCAAACAGGGCTAGGTGGCTTAACCAAGGTCACATGGCTAGTGTTTCAACTCAGGAAGAGGAGTCTTCCAGCTTTCAGGCCTGGAATTCCATTCACTGTACCAACTAACTGCCCCTTCAGAATGATAATTCCTTTTATATGGACAGATTCTTGTAGCCTTCCCCCAGGTCACCAGCTACAAAGGCAGAAATCTTCTATCATCCTTTGAAATCATTGCCATAGGACTGTCTTCTGGCATGGTCCTCCTTTCCCTTCTTTAGGAGAATAAGATTCTAGATCTAGCAGTATAAGGGACCTCAGAAAGCATCTAATTCAACCTCTTTATGTTACTGTAATGATACTGGGATTTAAAGATCTTTCATGCCCCTTGAACTTGCTGATGTAGCAGGAAGGGGTGGAGCAAGAGAACACTGGAACCAAGCTACCATCCATGCTGGTGACTGGAAGCAGTAGCAGCAGCAGTGGTGGCAGCGGTGGCAATGGCAGTGGCAGCGGTGGCAGTGGCAGTGGCAGCGGCAGCAGCTCAAACTCCTTTTTCTTTGAGCCAGTCAGAATCTCTGCTAAGGACTCTTGCTGAGGACTACCAGGGAGGAGAACTGTGGAGAGGCTGGAGCTGCTGGACGCAAGGCTGTCTGGACCCTGAGCAGTTGCTGTGAGTGAGGAGAGGAGGACCTTTGCCTGAGGTCACCTGTCCTGTTTTGAAGGCTTGAGATTGTGGGTATTTACTCCTTTAACTACATGTGCCAACGTCATAGCTATTATGTTGGCTTTGACTTTCTGGTTTTGGGACTCAGTCTTCTGGTACTTGAATAAATGCTCTGTCTATATTTCTCATGCAGAGAGCCTGCTACATTTTGTGATTGATAACCATATCAGCATACTTATAGTTACTGTAGGCTTTGTGAATGCTGCATTGCTGATAAAGTTACAGATGAAGAAAGTGAACCCAGGTAAGTTAAATGAATTTAAAGAATCTTACAGTGCTAGACTTGGAAGGGACATTAGAAACTGTATCATTAAACTAAATAATTTTACAGATATTTAAAAATGACCCAGTGAGGGAAGTGTTTTATTCTAAGTCAAATAGCTAATTAGTGGAACAAAAAAGACTAGAACCCAGGTTCTTTAATTCCTAGTCTGATGGCTTTAGGCTACATAGTTTGGCATTTGTATCACATAGAAATTACTCTCATTAGAATTGACTCGAAGGTGTAATAGCATTCACACACATCTGGGTATAATTCTATATTGGGGAGGAGGTAGTCAAAATCAAAACACTAATGAGGAGGGACAGGGTGAAAGGAGAGAGTGAAGGATAAATGGGAAGAATGGGATGGAGTGAAATACACAGCAATCATAACTGAATGTGAATGGAGTGAAATCACCCTAAAATGATAGTAGATGGCAGAATTCATTAAAAAAAACAGCAACAAAACACCCCAAACACATCAAATCCACAATATGTTATTTAATAAAATAACAATAGAGAGACATACTTAGAGTACAGATAAGGAGCTGAAACAGAATCTGTTATGCTTCAACCGAATTAAACAAAACAAAACAAAACAAAACAGGTGAAGCAATCATTATTTAAGAAAAACTAAAAGCAAAGATAGATCTAATTAAGAGAAAGATGAGGAAGGAAATTATATCTTGCTAAAAGGAACCAGAGACAATGAAGTAAAAATCAATACTAAACAGATATACTTCACATGGTATAACATCCAAATTTAAGAAATATATACTTATGCATATATATTATATAATATTTTATTTTCTCCTAATCATATGCTAAAGCATTATTTTTTTTAAATTATTTATTCACTTTTAGTTTACAACATTTAGTTCTACAATCCCTTGAGTTTCAAAATTTGTAATGGAAATGGGAATTTGAAGATCATTTTTGCACCTCGTATTTGCAATCAAACAGATACTTAGCACTTAGTTTCAAGTTGTGAATAACAGTGGGATGGATTTGTTGACATAACAGGAAGGGGCAGAACAGGGAGGAGCTAATACTATATATAAGGAAAAACCTAAGCTTCGAGAGGGTAGAACATCTGGGTGCAAGCATCATCATTGAGGTAGAGCAGCTACTGCTGCAGAGAGAGAGAAGGAGAGAGAGAGAGAGAGAGAGAGAGAGAGAGAGAGAGAGAGAGAGAGAGAGAGAGAGAGAGAGAGAGAGAGAGAAAGAGAGAGAGAAACTGCCAGGATCCTGAGAACTTCTGAGAACTTTTACAAATTGAGAACAGAATAGAGAACAGAACTTGCAGTGCCAGAAATTCTACTGAAAATTTCTTCTGAGAACCAAATTGAGAACTTCTAAGAAATGAGAAGAGAGAACTGGGAGGAAGCATAGCCGTGGTGTTGGTACTTTGTCTGTCTGTTTTGATGTTACTTTGTCAGATTTGTCTACTGTTAGAGGACGGTGCTGTTGTTACAGAAGCCCTGTGACCTTGTTGCTGGTTCAGTAGCCCTGAAAGAGGATTTTCTTGTATGTTTGCAGAAATCCTAGAGGAGGTTCTTGCTGACCATTTCAGAAGTCCTGGGACTATACTGATGATTTGTCTTCATTCCTCAGACATTGTTGGTGGGTCTGAGTTGTTTTCAGAGGCAGAAAATGAATTGATGAGGGTTCTGGCAATGCGCATGAATGTTATTGCAGCTTTTTAAAGATTTATCTTTCCAAGAACAGAAATTGTGAAGGATTTGAGGTGGACTAGACACTATCAGCTTCAGTATGGAACAGGAACTGTACAAGGAGCTGGAAAAGAAGGAGCTGGCAGGAGCTGGGATCATGGGAGGGGAACCATGGAAGTGGAGAGCCAGCCTCAAGTCAAGATGAAAAGACTTCTCCTTCAGCTTTTAATTCAAACTGAGAAGAGCATTATTTACTAGGTGAAGAAGTTTGACCTTTACATTTAGATGATTGAGTTAAGGACTTACTAATTAATCATAATTGGAAACTAATCTCCTGGTTCTGCTTCCCTTACTCAGGATCAGTTTATCGTAGTCTCTCCAGGATATTATGAAGTCTGCATGCTCCACATTTCTTATAGCACAATAATGTTCCATTATATTAATATACCACAACTTGTTTAGGCATTCCCCAATTGATGGGCATCCCCTTGATTTCCAGTTCTTTGCCACCACAAAAGAAGCTGCTATGAATACTTTTTACATCTGGGTCTTTTTCCCACTCCTGGGATCTCTTTGAGATATAGCCCTAGAAGTGCTATTGCTGGATCAAATGGTATGAACTTTTCTTCTTATCCCTTTGTGCATAGTTCCAGATTGCTCTCCAGAATGGTGGGATCAGTTGATAAAATGTTGACATTCCTCATGGGACTTCAAGTATCTACAGAATCTTTGCCATAAGCTTATATAACAAAGTACGTTAATTTATTTCTCCATTTGACAAATGCAAAACTTGTTGTAGTCTTTTTGCTAATATTTTATTTAACATTTTTGCCTCTATATTCATGAGAGAAATTGGTTTATAATTATCTTTCTCCATTTTGTCTCTTCTTGATTTAGATATCAGTCTCATATTTGTGACATAAAAAGGATTTGGTAGGACTCTTTCTTCTCTAATTTTCCCAAATAGTTTATAAAGTACTAGAATCAATTGCTATTAAACGTTTGATAGAATTTGTTTGTTAGTCTATGTGGCCCTGGAAATTTTTCCTAGGGAGTTCATTAATGGCTTATTCAATTTCTTTTTCTGAAATGGGTTATTTAAATAATTTACTTTCCCTTCAGTTAATCTGAGCAACATATATATTTGTAAATATTCATCCATTTCACTGATTGTCACATTTATGGGCATACAATTAAGCAAAATAATTCCTAATTTTTGTTTTAAATTACTCTCCATTGGAGGTAGATTCACACTTTTCATTTTTGATACTCATAATTTGGTTTTCTTCTTTCTTCTGTCTTATTGACTAAGTGTCTATGAGTTTTATTTTGTTTTTCATAAAAACAGATTTTAGTTTTATTTATTAATTCAATAGTTTTCTTAATTTCAATTTTATTAATCTCTCCTTTGATTTTCATTATTTCTTATTTAGTATTTAATTGGGGATATTTAAGGCAGTTTCAAAAGATTCATGATGAAAAATGCTATCCGCCTCTAGAGAAAAAACTGCTGGAGTCTGAATGCAGATTGAAGCATACTATTTTTCACTTTATTTTTTTTTATCATTTTTTGTCAGTAGATTTCTTTCACAACAGAATTAATATGGAAATTTGTTTTGCATGATTGAACATGTATAATCTATATAAAATTGCTTCCTGTCTAAGGGAGTATATAAGGGTGCAGGGAGAGAAGTTGGAACTCAAATTTTATAGATAGGTATAGATATATAGATAAATATGTAGAGATATATATTTGTATATATATGCATGCATATATTTGTGTGTGTGTTTATATAATTACTTTTGAATGTAACTGGGAAAATATGAGATTCAAAAATAATTTATAAAGATGTAGGTAGTAGGGGACTCAATGATGGGAGAAGAGTCAGAAAGACCTCCATTCAAATCAGGACTCAAACACTTGTGTGACTCTGGGAAAGTTGCTTAACTTCTGACTCCTTCACTTTCCTCAACAGTGAAATGGAAATATTAATAGCACTTACCTCCTATGGTTGTTTTGAGGGTCAGTTGAGATAATAGTTGTAAAACCCTCAGCATACACTCTGGCACACAGTTTCTAGAACAGTGGTTCTCAACCTTACTAATGCTGCGACCCTTTAATACTCATATGTGGGTGTTTCTGCACGTGGGTGGACCTGCCTGGAGATGGATAGAGGAGCAGTGTCTAGGCTCCTAAGACCACTGGAAATATATGTTTTCCAATGTTCTTAGGTGACCCCTGTGAAAGGGTCATTTGACCCCAAAAGGGGTTACAACCCACAGGTTGAGAACCACTGTTCAAGAACATTGATCCTGGAAGTACTTAAAAAGTGCTTGTCTCCTTCCTTCCTTCAAAGTTTGCTTTGTAAATGTGTTATCATTTAGATCATTTGGTTTCCTCACTAAAAAAGCTCAACACTCTTCTTTATATGTGACTCAGCAGATGGTTGTATAATTTCCATATAAATGCTGAACATAAAGGAAAATTTTTTTGACGTCACAACAGAGTGAACTAATTAATATGACCCATTATTCTGTACATCAAAGAATACTATATCATTTGCAAATTTTAACAGTAAAAAATAGAACAGCATTGTTAAAGAAAGTATTTTTTAATGTTTCTTATTCATTGGGTCCTTATTTTAAATAATCTTGCTATGTCTTAACTTTGCCACATGAAATTAGTTGAATGGAGGAATGGAAGAATGGAAGAAATAATCAAGAGTGGAAGAAGAGAACTTTCAGAGTTAGAAATAACAGATAAATCACTTTAAAATTATCTCACACATTCAAAATCAGAGTCTATTTCATGCTACTGATTAAAAAAATGGGGGATCTCCTAAGATTGATTCTATAGCTGATTTTCAAAAGTAATATCATAGTTCTTTCATATCAAAGTTGAGGATAATTCATGTTATACAAACCCCATTTGGTGCCTTCCTGCATGCATTTCCTTATATATTACAAGAGATTCCATCATCTCTAGTTCACAAGTACTTATTAAGTTCCTGTTATATGCCAAGTATTGTGCTAAATGCTAAGAATAGGAAGAAACGAAGGAAGGAAGTCAGGAAGTAAGGAAAGAAGGAAGTTAGGAAGGAAGGAAGGAAGGAAGGAAGGAAGGAGGGAAAGAAGGAAGGAAGAATGGCAAAACCAATCCCTACTCCCAAGGAGCTCGCCATCTAATGGGGGAAACCATATGGAAAAAAATACATGCAAGTAAGATATATAACAGGACACATTAGAGAAATCTGAGAAAGAAGACATTACCATAAAGAGGGACTGAGAAAGACTTCTTGTAGAAAAGAGGATTTTAATGAGACTTAAAGGAAGCCAATGGACAGAGACGAACAGCATTCCAGACACAAGGACAGTTGGTGAAAATGAATAGACAGGATGCAGCATAATTTGTTCATGGAACAGCAAAGAAAACAGTATCACTCTATTAGAGAGTATGTGGAGAGGAATAAAGTGTTTAGAAGGAAAAGTAGGAAGGAGACATTATGAATATGCTGTTGTGGCTGAAGTTTATGAAGACAATCTAGCCTCACCCTGATAAGCAGTTAGAAAAGGGAACAGTATTTTATTAATCAAATAATATGTTATTATAATTAAGAAAATAGTCTTGAATTCATGACAGAGTCTTGTGGACCCCAGGAGATCATAGACAGCACTTTAAGAATTAATGCTTTAAAAAATAGAGGCCATTAGGAAGTAGAACCACATGGTGCAGTGGCATTAGGTCAATCAATTAACAAATATTTATTAAATGCTTACTACAGATAAGCATTGTGCTAGGTTCTGGGATACAAAATTAAACTGTCTCTGACTTCAGGGAGCTCCCATTCTATCCACATAGACATATATTTATACAATCATAGACAAAAAAGATAGAAAATAAATACAAAGTGTTTGAGTAGAAGGAACTAACATCTCATGGATTAGAAATAGTTTTGTGCAGAAGATGGTGCTTGATATGATTATTGAAACAAATCAGAAAATTTGAAAGGCAGTTGTTTAGTTATCTTTTAGTCATGTCAGAGTTTCATGTCAAAGTCTTTGTGACTTCATCTGGGATTTTCTTTGCAAAGATACTGGAGTGGTTTGCTGTTTCTTTCTCCAGATTATTTTACAGATGAGGACACTGAGGTAATTAGGGTTAAATTACTTGCCCAGAGTCGCAGAGCTAATAAGTGTCTGCAAACAGAGTTGAACTGGTGAAGATGAGTCTTCCTAATTCCAGACCCAGTGTTCTATCTACTGTGACACCCAGATGCCCTAAGGGCTAGAGGTAAATTGATACCAGATACCTTGCATTTGATTCCCAGCTCTGATGGTGACCAATTATATATCAGGTGAGCCATTTCATCTCCCTAGGTCTCAGTCTTCTCAGTTGTAAAATTACAACCCTGTATTAGGTAACCTCCATGTTCCCTTCCCAGCACCAACTCAACATTATTATGAAAGTGGAACATAAGAACCCAGCTCTGGACAGACTAGTATAGTCTTTGTTTTCTAGAATCAAAACTACTCAAAGAATAAAAATGGAAAATAATCTCTTTTTCTGTTGCCCAAAAGCATTTTTTAAACCAAGGAAAAGCTTTTAATTAATCAAGGGATTCCTAGAGTTCAATTATCCAAATATCTTATCTGGCTTTCAAAAAAATAAAAATATTACCTTAGAGGGGTCCTTTTCTTCTCCCATCTCTATCTCTATCAATGCCCATGGAATCAGGTACTTTATTTGACAGAGCTCATTTGGTAGTTGGAGGCTTACTAGAGCACTCAAATCTTAAGTATACATTGTTTTCACGAACATAAAATAAATTTGTCTTTTGAAAATATACATCATTGGCTTTCTCCTTTTCCATTCAGATCTTTTCTGATGAGACACTGGGCTCTTATTTTATCCCTTGCTGGTGTGGAAACTCATTATCTGTCTTAAGAAGCAGGTTTTCCTTTTAGTCCAACCTCACAGGCTGTAGCATGTCACAGCCAGGATATAACCTGAAGATGTTATTTCCTTACTAACTCTTCAGTCTTCCAGAATTATTGTTTGTTGTTGTGTGTATAAACACACACACTCATCATTTTTTTTGTTTTAAAGGCTCTGGCCATCATTATTGCAAAAATAGTGGAAATCTGACCCTCTTCCCATTCAAATTTATGAATTTCCCCCCCCTTTAGTAGGTCAACATTGAATTTAAGATCCTTTATAGTGGTTCTCAACCTACCCCTTCGGGAGTCAAACAATCCTTTCATATATTTTCTATGGTCTTAGGAACTGAGATACCGCTCCTCTGTCTGCCTCCAGGCAGGTCTGCTCACATGCAAATACACCCACATATGAGTATTATAGGGTCGCAGCATTAGGAAGGTTGAGAACCACTGCTTTAGAATATAAATTCCTTGAAAATTGGTACTATTACATTTCTGCCTTTTGTATCCTCAGTGCTTAGTGCACTACCTGATGCGTAGTAGGAACTTGACAAATTCTTGTTGATTATTTAAATGAATTTTTAAAATATGTAAAACTGGACCTCTCTCCCATTAAGAAGTCTGTAAATGTTATCTTTTTTCCCTCTGCTCCTAAGGCAATTGTCCTAATAACTAATTTGCCCCAAACTGCAAATATTCTTTCTGGGGAATGTTCCACAATGCTGCTCTTTGTTATAAAAGGAATAGAGAGCGTTTAAGTAAGGGGTAGGGAATCCTCTGCAATGAATTCTTTGGAGGAAGGTAGGGTAGTCAAGTAGGTTTCCTTTGACAAAGTTGTTACATTTGTCTTTTGTAAGATCTCTTCCCCTTTGTTTGCTGAGGCTTTTCCTGTTTCATCTATAATAGAAATTCCATCAAAGCCAATTCCCTGCTTTTTAATGGCTAGGTATTTCTTTAAAAATAACTTTCTTTGCCCTGCATTGCTTTATTTTATCCCTCACAGAATCCATTTGTCCTGGCAGAACCATCTTCTCCCCCATGACATTTCTTTACTCCTCCCTGTTCTTGTAGTATGTCTTGTCCTTCCCTTAATTTGTCTTCCACTGCCATTTCATCTGATGAATGAACTTAGTGGTCAGAACCAGCTGGTCAGATCATAAGATTTAGAGCTTGAATAGAGAATATTTGTTGAGTTCTACCCTTTCATTTTAAAAATTGTGGCCCCAGGTTAATGTTGAGCTTATTTCTTAATGTTTAACTTGTCCTTTCATATTTCTGGCTCATATCTGACCTGTCTATTGGTTTTCTTCTTTCCACAATTGCAAGAGACAGTTCTACATTCTGCACATAGTAATTTCCCTGAACATGCTGATTCCTTTACTTTTCATTAGCTTCAAGTCTACTGATGGAGTCTACTACCACGTGCCTAACGGATGGGATTCTAAAACTGACAAATTTTGGTGAATTTGCATCAATCAATTCCTAAATGCTTATTAAATGCCTACTATGTGCCAGGCTCTGTTCTAAGTGTTAGGAATACAGGAAAAGGTCAAGGACAATAGCTGCCCTGGAGGAATCCACAATAAGGGAGACAACTTGCAAAAATACATGCTAGCAAACTATATAAATATGAAATAACCAAAGGAGAAAAGGTATTAGAATGAAAGGGGATTGGGAAAGGCTTTCTGTAGAAGGTGGGGTTTTAGTGAAGACTGGAAGAGAACCAGAGAATTCAGGAAGTAGAGATGAGGAGGGACACATTTCATGAATGAAGGGCAGAAGTGATTGGTGACTTCTTTCAAGTTCTATTTTGCCCTCTGATTCTAAAACATCAGGGCAATTTTGTTTGGGGATTTCTTGAAGGATGCTTTCCAAGTTCTTTTTTTGGCCATGGGTTTCAGGTAGACCAATAATTTTCAAATTGTCTCTCCTGGATCTTTTTTCCAGGTCAGTGCTTTTTTCAAGGAGATATTTCACATTGCTTTCTATGTTTTAATTTCTTTGTAACTGTTTA
>CM053595.1:239942929-239960639 GCA_028646575.1 Pseudocheirus occidentalis
CCCTCTCCCATCCCTATTCCTCATGGCTTGGCAGATGTGTAGGTGCTGGAGGCTGTAGATCCTCTCCTCTGAAGACTGGTTGAGGCAGGGCTCGGGTCAGCTCAGCCTGGCTCCTTCCCACCACCCTGGGCCTGGCTGTGGTATTGGCTTCAGGCTGGGCCATCCTCCGTTCCCGGCCCGCCGTGCTGAGTCCCTGCTGCTGAGCTGTGTTCAGTGAGAGATGTGTTTTCTGTATTTTTGTGAGTCTGAGAGTCCTAGACTTTGTCTGGGCTCATAATTTTATGGGTGTTTAGGGTGGTGGGGTGGGAGGTGCGGGACCTTGCTGCTTCTACACTGCCATTTTGGCTCTACACCCTGATCTTTTTTAAGTATCTGAAGTATTGTGAATTCTAGGCACCAAAAGTCTTTGGAAATCCAACAGGTCTTTGGAAGTCAATTAACGTTTTAAAGGCATAAACAAAGATGATACAAATGAGAGCAGGTTTGAAAGCATCTAAATTTGTTTAATACAAATCTAGGCCAAAACCACTTCTCCAAGACATCTGCATGGGAAATGACCCCCAAGATCAAATGCTTTGGCTTTCTACCATAAGGGACATGTATTGAAGTTTGGGGGCAATAGTTTTGATGTCAGGATCCCAGACAAAAGTCTTTTTAAGTGCACCCCTGATGTTCTTTTGGGGGAGCCAGCCTTTGCAAGTTGGGTCACCTTGACAGGAATTAGGGTACATAATTAAGGTCTCTTATCTGAGTCCTGGATGAGATCTATTTGGTGCACCACAATGGAAGAAAGAATTGGAAAGGAAATCAACAACTTGACACCAGTGGTAAAAACTTTGCCCAATCAAATTTTCTGAAAATTAGAATGGACGAAATAGAAGCCAATGACCTCATTAAAAATAAAGCAAGATAAAAAGAGTGAAAATAAATGGAAAGAAATTTAAAGCATCTCATAGAAAAAAACAACTGACTTGGAAAATAGAGCAGTAAGGGAAAAAAGTAAGAATCATTTGACTATCTCTATGTGTTAATGACAGAGGGAGAGAAAGAGACAGAGTGAGTGAGAGAGAAGAGAAAAGAAGAAGAAGAAAAAGAAGATGATGATGAAAGAGAGAATGCCTAGACATTATATTTAAAGAACTTAAAAAATTTCCCAAATCTCTTAGAACTAGAAGAAAAAGTAGAAGTAGAAAGAAACCGTTGGTCTCATTTTCAAAGAGACACCAAAATGAAAATTCCCAGAAACTTTTAGCCAAAATTGAGAGCTTCTGAGTCAAAGAACAAAATGTTGCCAGCAACAGGAAAAAAAGAAAATACTGGAGAGCCAGCAGAATTACACAATATTTTAGCTACCATTGTAAAGGAGAAGATGACTTGAATTAAAATATCATAGAAGGCAAAGGGTATGGGTTTATAGCCAAAAATAACATACCCAAACAAAAATGAGTATAATACTATATGGAGGTGGGATGGGGTGGAAATGGGATAATGAAATAGAAAAATTCTAAGCATTCCTGATGAAAAAGCCAGATCTGCTTAAAAAATGTGCTGTTCAAAAATTTCCCTTAAGAGAAACAAAAAAGATAAACATGAATGAACAACAAAAAGGCACTAAATTAGGATAAACTAGTCAAATATTAATTGGGCCAATCAAGTGTTTGTCTGTTCTGAGCCTTATCATCATCACTCATAGAGGGAATTAGAATACACAGGGCCTGGGAATGGTTGTTATGTCTTGATGATCTTAAGAAAAGTGGAAGGGGAGAGAAAAAAGAAGGTTAGGGAAAATATATAAGCAGGGAGCACAAGTAGAAGTCTATACAAACTACAAAAGTATGGGGAACAGCTGACACTTGAACTACACTTTCATCTGAACTGGTCACAAGAAAGAATACACACATATACCCACAGTTGTATAGAAAAATGCATTCACTCAACAGGAATATAGGAGGGAAAGGGAATAAGGAGAGAGGGAAATTAGATGAAGGAAACAATTACGGAAGAGATTAGTCCTTAACAAAACTGAGGGAGTGACCATAAATTGAAGAATGGTTGAACAAAATATGTCATAAAAAGTGACAAACTACTATCATGCTCAGGGAAATTGTGAAACCTGAGAAAACCTGTATGAACTGATTCAGAATAAAATGAAAAGAACAAAGAGAGCAGTTAATGCAGAGACACCAATATGGTAAAAACCCAAACAAAACAAAACTTTGAACTGACTCTGATCAGCATAATGATCAACCAAAGATTAACGACAAAACATGCTGCCTTCCTACTGATAGAAAGATAAAGTCTCAGATGGCAAAGAAAGATGGGTATTTTTGAGGATGTGGTCAATGTGAAATTGTTTATTTGACTACATTTTTATAACAAGACCTTTTTTTCAGGAAAGAGGTTGTGACAAGGCAGATTTCATAATATGCATACATGTACATGCACACACATATGCATGTGTGTATGGTTGTATATATTATATATATATATATATGTATGTATACTCACACTCAAAATATGCAATAGTTTAAAAAAAAGAGAATATGTCCAATATTGGGAGATGAAGTGTCTTGTCTGAGGAATACAAGAACAGTGTTGCTATATCAAAATATGTGGGGACAATGGTTTAAGGTTTAAGAGGATTGGAGCCAGGAGAGGACTATCTTATGAAGGGCTTTGAATGTCAAATAGGAGATTTTTTATTTGATGCTGTAGGTTATGGTGAACCACTGAAATTTATTGAGTGGGGATTGGTGTGTAAAATGGTTGAACCTGTACTTTAGGTAAATCACTTTGGTTGCTGAGTGGTGTAGGGTATATTAGAGTGGGGTGAGAGTAGAGCAATCAGCAGTCTATTGCAATAATCTTGCATGAGGAGATGAGTGCCTACATTAGGGTAGGGGGTGGTATCACAGAAGAAAAAGGGATATATTTGAAAAGTGTTATAAAGGTAAACTCTACAGATCTTGACAACAGATTAGATATGGTGGGGTGAGAGTGGGAAACTCAATGACACCAAACTTGTGAATCTGGGTGACTGGGAGGATAGTATTAGGAATGTTTGGAAGCAGAGACAGTTTTAGAGGAAAGACAACAAGCTGTGCTTTGTATGTGTTGAGTTCGATATGAATAGGGATTATCTGGTTCAAGGTGTCTAAAAGTCATTTGGAGATGTGAGACTAGAGGTCATCAGGAAAATTAGGCTTATATAAGCAGACATGAAAGTTTTTGGCAAAAATCTGATGGATGGATCAGTGGTTGCTGGTGAGATGGTTGAATAAAATAGTAAAAAAAGGAAAGAGAATAGAGTCAGGGACAGAGCAATGTGATACATCCACAATCAGTAAGTCTGACCTGCATGCTCCTTTTGAGTCAGATAACTAGAAAAAGAACCAGGAAAGCGCAATGTCCTGAAAACCTGGGGAGATGAGAGTATCAGGGAGAAGAGGCTGATCTACAATATCAAAGTCTGAAGAGAGGTCAAGGAGAATGAGAATTGAAAAAAGGCCACATCTTTTCACTGGATAATCATAAATTGAGAGTACTTGATTATATCCTTCCTTCTACACTTTTAACCTCTCTTTCATCCTTCTACTTTTTATATTATATTTCTTTTTCAACTATTCCATAATTTTTATTATCACAAATAAATGACAATGAAGAAAAGTTTTGACCAACAATTTTTGTTTAGTCTTTTTTTTCAATTATGTCTGACTCATTGTGATCCTTTTGGGGTTTTTGTGGAAAGACACCAGAGTAGTTTGCCATTTTCCTTTCCAGTGCATTTTATCGATGACAATGCTGAGGCAAACAAGATTGAGTGACTTGCCTAGGGTCACTTAGCTAATACGTATCCAAGGCTGGATTTCCAGGAAGGAAAATCTTCCTAATTCCAGGACTGGTACTGTAACCCCTGTGCCATCTAGCTGCCCACTGTGGATATCATCAAATAAACTCACTATAAGCACTTAAAAAGATTCCCCAAATAACCATTTCATCTCTCTTCTAACCATTTGTTTCATATGAAAATATTTTCTCTAATTTAGTGACTGCTGACATTGTTGTAATGATACTGAGATTTAAAGATCTTCCGTGCCCCTTGAACTTGCTGACGTAGCAGGAAGGGATGGAGCAAGAGAAAGCTGGAACCAAGCTACAGTCTCGTGCTGGTGACTGGAACCAGCAGCAGCAGCAGTGTCAATGGAAGCGGTGCGACCTCCTTTTTCTTTGAGCCAGACAAAATCTCTGCTAAGGACTCTTGCTGAGGACTGCCAGGGATGAGAACTGCGGAGGGACTGGAGCTGCTGGACGCAAGGCTGCCTTGATGCTGATCAGTTGCTGTGAGTGAGGAGAGGAGGATCTTTGTCTGAGGTCTCCTGTCCTGTTTTGAAGGCTTGAGAATGTGGGTATGAACTACTTAAACTACATGTGGCAACTTCATAACTACTGTGTTGGCTTTGACTTTCTGGTTTACATGCTCTGACTATATTTCTCATGTACAGAGCCGGTTACATTTTGTAATTAATAACCATATCAGCATACTTATACTCTATGCATTGTGAATACTGCATTGCTGATACAGTTGTCAGCACAAGAATTGATCAGTTCTGCATATATCAACAGCAATGCCTTTTAAAGGCCTATTTAAAGGCCAACCAGCTTGCCTCAGTGTTCAACTACCACAAATGTAATTGGTTGACTACACAATAAAGTGGAAGTATAAAACTTTAAGACCAAGGACACTTTCCACAGGTTGACACAGTATTTTGTTTGCAACTTGAAGTACATAAGATTTAAAGAAAAAATTATACACACCCACACACACATATATATAAACACATTGACTATTTAATTAGAAGCATATTCATGCTGGATTTAAATACCTTAACCTAAGGAGGAGTTAGTCATATATAATTTTCAAAGTGAGCACAGCCAACAAAATCTGGACAAAGGAGTTAAGGACTAGGTAACCTTTGGGTGAGCATTCCCTGAGGTATACATGACAATGTTTAAGCATGGAGGGAGGCTGAGAAGTACTACTCTCCATACCTCACTATTTTAATAAACTTTCATCTTGTAAGCATGTGTGGTTCCTCCTTGATTCAGATAGGAACTCCTTTGCACCTTAACAGTTGATCATTTTGAGTTGCTGGTGCAGGAAAAATGAAGCACCTCCAGAATTAGCCTCATCCTTAGCTCAGATGTTCTGTGATTGCTTTTCAACCTTTTCCAGCTTAGTAAGACATATTAGAACTTGAACTTGACTAGTAATGCCTTGGAATAAAACAGGGTAATGGACACCCTACGGTGGTGGATCAGAAGAGGAATTTGTGAAATCTATTATACCTATCATCTATAATGACTGCCATGTCTATCTGTCTATATCTATCTAGTTATATGCACATACAATCATTCATATTCATGTAACATTTTATACCTCATAGCTCATATTCATATAACATTTTAAGGTTTGAAAGGTATTTTTAAAGTATCTGATTTGTTCTTCAGAGCAAAATCAGAGACAGAAGTGATTATTATGATCTCCATATTACAGAAGAGGAAACTAAGTTTAAGGGATAATAAGTGACTTACTTAGGTTAATACAACCAATAAGGTACAATTTAAATCTAGATTTTCCTGATTCTTTGATCTACACTCTATTCACTATATGTTGTTAGATATCTATACATATGATCATGCACACACACACACATATATACACATACACTTACATAAGCACATATAAATATGTGTATACATATTTTTATGGGCATGCATATACTTATATATGTATAGATATACATATACACATTATTTTATTCTGATTTCCCATGGATAAGATAGGATTTTACTTTGAAGCAATGATCTTGAATCATAGTTTTCAATGATAACTTAATGTTGTCAGTGTAGTAATTCTCCCAAACAATGGCTAATTATTTTGTTAATTTAGAGAGAATAGTAAACATATAATGAGGGAAAAAGACTGTCTGACCTTTTTCATAATTTCTGTTGAGATTCATATCCTTGAAAAGTAATTGAATAACAGGGAGAAAAACAAATTTTTTGAATGTGGACATCTGCTTATGCGAGATCCTCAGCCACACCCCACCACTTCTCAAGCATAGGTCACTCAAACTCTAAATTGTGTCTCCTTTTCATTGAACACAGTAAGAAGAAAGGGTATGTAAAGATCATTCCCTAGGGAGAGAAGTAGTTCAAATGATTTTACATTTTCATCTATGTTTCCCCTGACATATTAAAGTAACACCAATATTTCTTACCCTCTGTCTGGCATCCTGCTTGAAATAGACATTACCCTTTGGCTGTTGGCTTTCCATTTCATGCAGTTTATTATTTAACATCCTTGTCCTGGATATAGAGCTGTAGGAAGATATGAATTGATTTTTATCTGTCTTACAACATTAACACTGTTTTGCATTTGTAACCCATCTCCTTACTTTCCCTAGATGGATTCGGCATTTCCCTGGAGGACAGACTTCACATGCTGATTGTTGCATATTCAAAGAGAGATATGAATCCTGAATGGCTGAGAGCTTTCTGAGCATTTGAAGCTGCATAGGTTATACATGAAGAAGGCATGGCTTTGGAATGGAGGAGAATGTTTGGAGAAGGGAAAAGAAAAGCAGTTAGAGAATGACTAGAGGGAAGGCACAGACTTCTAAAAACATTAATTGTATTCTCTAGAACTGCAGATATGTGAGGAAGTCAATTCCAATCTGCTATTCCTTCCCCCTTTGACTTGCTCACAGACTCCCAAGTGTGGGCCAAACCAGATTAAAATGTAATTTGGAAATACTTAATATAATAAATAATATTGGATAAAACACATAATATGACATTTTATAATGAACTCAACATGTGGTCCACTGAGATCCTTAGGTATGGATTAATGGCTCCTGTTTCTATTTGAGTCTGACATGATTTGTGTAGCTAACACCCTCCTCCTACTTTGACAATGATGGAAATAACACTTACTTCAGAGATGAAATAGGCCTGACTCCAATTCATATCTTCCTCAATATATTTCTGAAAAAACAGGCCACCGGGGGTTCTTCATGCCCGGTTTTAAATTATTACATTTGCTAATCTACTTTAAATATGATAAAATACGTATTGCAACCACACATGTACATTTGGTGGTCTCTGTCCCTTTTGAAATTTCTAATCTCCAGTTAGGCACATCATTTCTGAATTACTTCCATTTTATATAGTTCCCATTTTTTTCAGAGGTACTATTACTGAAAAAAAGTAGCAGTGGATAGGAGTGGCCTTAGTATCAGGAAGGCCAGCTTTTTAGTTCTGCCTTTGATGCCCATTATGTGAAACTGGGGCAAAGCACTTAAATTCACCATGCCCAGATAGCTCTAAGACCACTTTCCAAGACGTTACCAATCTCCATTGATGGATGAACCTATGAAATAAAAATTCCCAGTTAAAATATAGTTCAAAATATTGTTTATAATGTCCTACTATGTTTTAAGTTTTTTCTAGGGCAAAACTTTGGCTTAACATAAGTCCATAGCACCTAGAATACTGGTGCACAAGTAGTAGTTAATTAATTAAATATTTGTTGCATGAATAGAATTTAAAATAAGAACATTTAAATACCTTGACAGAACATTGAAGGGAAAAAGGTATGTTTAAGCTCTGTAATCAGAATTTAAACAGTTTTAAATAACTTCTAGGAATATTATCACATTAATCTTTTCTGGCATGAAAACTGTTTGAAATTGTTAGAAATGAAAATTCCTGAAGTTGTAAGGCATTGTAAGCTGAAGAAGAGTTGGATTGGCATAATAGCAGAAGTGGAATAAAGTGTTTCTTTGGAAGCTGAGGACAGTAAAGCAATATGGGCACATCATGCAAGAAAAATGGAAAGCCAAGCACGTTGTCAGGAAAACCTGGGTTCATGTTTTGCTGCTGACCTAACTCTACTGTGGGATGGTGTGCAAGTCACACCCCCTCAACGTTACCAGGGATTCTCTAAGATTATCAACTACAGAGGAGTTGTGTATCTACAATTGTGGTATATCTACAGCAGGATTTCCATACACTGACAAAATCATAATTATAGAATATTTTTGAAAAGATTTATTGAAACATATCATGTTTAGAGACAGGAAATTGAAGCTTCTATCATCTTTACCTATTGGGAAAAAAACAACATTCTTCTCCCCTGCCTCTGGTAGTCATATATGTAACTAAATTGGCATTAAAGGTCAAGACAAAAATCTTCATTTTTGAATACATGAAACACAGGGATTGAAAGTCAGTATAATTGACACCTAGATGATGCAGTGGATGGAGTGCCAAGACTTGGGTCTGAAAGACCTGAGTTCAAATTTGACCCCTTTTACTTAGTAGATATGTGATCCTGGGCAAGTAGCCTAGCCTCCACTTGTACTTAAAATAGTTCCTGGAATATAGTATAAACACTATATAAATTTTAGTTATTATTGTAATCATTCAAGAAAAAATAGGATAATTTTATTAATTCTGTAAGTCTGAAGATGGTACTTTTCACTTTTTGTCATGAAGACATGTCCCTTGATGTGTCTTTAGAAGTGGCAAAATATTTGTGTCTTTCTTGCCACAAATCATGGCCAGATTCCCTAGTAACCACTGCTGTGCAGATGTGAGGTGTCTGGTTGGTAGTAACAAATACAAAACACTGGTCCATAATGAGTTACATTTGACAACCCTGCTCTGAGATCTCAGCTCACTAGAAAGGGTGCCCCTTCACTTTGTGACATTCACTATGGTGGTCATCATACAAGGATTCTGGTAGCTGACAAGAAATTTAATTTTATCCAAGTGACTTAAGCTAGGATTATTGTCAGATGTAATGGTTACACTGGAGCAATCCAAGAGATAGCTAGGAAAGATATGGAGGAGACAGACCATCTTGGTTTATCTCCATCAGAGACATGATGACTTGTTTTAACTATTGTATCTATATACTCAATGTAGAAATGGGACAGAAGACTCAGAAGTGCAACCAACCTCCAAGCAGTGCAAACAGTCAGCATATGCAAAGGTCAAAGTTTTAGGTCTGGAGAGATTTTGCAAACCATTTCAACACCCTTAGGAGCCATGATGAAGAGCATGCAATGATCTTGACATCTAACTACCACAAAAGTCCTGTGAGGCTCCCCTTTCTTTAACTGTTAGAGTACAGGGTAGAGTCTAGAGGTTATAATTCCTTCTCTAGCTGATATTAAAACTTGAGAAAGAAAAAAAATTGCCAAGTAGTATAAAAAACTTTTACTCTCTTTAAGTGTGGTTAATTAAGCTTGATCTTTCTATCCCTCTTGGATTTGTGTGTTAGCCTTATGGTATACCATGCCCAGTTACATCAATAATAACATGGTATTCTGTAACTGTAACTGGCTCATAAATATTGAAAGGCAATTTGGGGCTTGGTGCATTTTGTACATACTCATGAAGTTCAGAAACTATTACTTTTATTTAAGTCACTTAAGCAGAATATGATTTTGAGATGAATGAGGTAGGAAGACTCATAGGGAAAAGGCTGACTCTATAACTCTTTCTGTTAAAATGCTATTATTTCAAAGCTGACTTTGAAAAGATCTTCTAATGTCCATCAATGAATATGCCTGAATGTTTCATCTTGTCACATGCTTGTTCTATCTGGTTGTTAATCAGTGAATTTGCTCTATCTTCTCATTTGCCTACTGGTAACCATTAAACAAAATCTCCAACTTTTAAAATTATTTTCTAACTTTTAACTTGCATAAAAACTTCTTGCTTTTTTCTGAAGCTGGTCCTGAGTGCCAGTTAATATATTTAGAGAAAAGGTATAGGAAACACCTAGTGTGATAACCCTTTTGCGATCTTTCCATTTGGCAGCAATGGTGATCATGAAAGCATCTTTGCCTAGTTGCTAGAACATGAGTCAGTACTGTTTTTTTCTTACCAAGTCTTAGTAATATCAGTGGAGTCATGATGGCTAAGTGAGGTAGGGGGAAGGAAGAAAAGGGAAAGGAAAAAGGAAAAAAAAGGAAAAAGAGAAGGACCAAGGAATGTGATGAGTGAGAAAAAGGTATATATGACATGTATACTGGTAATGGTAAGGCCACCAAGAACTGTCCCACAGGTTACTTGCCTCTGTGCTAGGGTACCTATCATTTTTGGATTCCTAGTCATTTGGTCCTTCAGGGCCTGAACAATCAGTTAAGTTTTGTCACAGGCATCATAGTTCACTCTTGAACTAAAGCTTTTTATTAAGAACGACTTCAACAGCTGTTGAACATAAAAACTATAAAAAAAAGAAAATAAAAACTATATTCATCTTCTCTGAAAGTCCAGGTACTTTTCCTAAGATTTTCTCCCCAAAATGAAACAAATCTTATTCCAAGCTACTAATTTGAAGAACCATTATACTTAATTTCCTGTTCTGGGGGAGTCTGAGGAATGGGGCAGTGATTTATGTGATGGCTTCCATTCTGGGTCATTGTGGAGAATAGTAGGTTTGTTCACACACTCAAAGGCCTTCTGCAAGAATGCTATGTCTTTGTGACACAAAGCACATTTCCCACTTTCCTGTTATGATTACTATATATCAAAAAGACCATCTGTGCTCACTTCATTTCAGTGGAAATGACAATAAGTGCCTTTGTTGGTAGGCAGAAACTACCATGCCTGGATTTGTCATGTCTTAGCCAAAACATCCAGGGAAGTGAAGGCTCTTGACCTTGGTGTCTATCATCTGAATCTTCGACTTTAGGAGGCTGACCCAAATGGATACTTTGAGCAAGGTGCTAGACTAGTAACCTTCCAAGATTTACAATTTCCTGATTCCAAGATGAATAGTTTTCATGTGAATCTTGCTCATTTCATTATTTAGTCAATATCATAGCTTCAGAGTTGATAAACATTTACTAAGCATCTGCTATGTGCTAAACGCTGCTGATAACCAGGAATTCAAAGAAAGATAAAAGATAGTTCCTGTTCTCAAGCAGTTCACAAAATAATAAGGGAAGACAACAGGTAAAAAGAACCTGAAAGTGGGGGACAGTGGGCTTGGAGGGAGGGTACCTCAGTGTAGGATATGGTTAAATCCTACAGCCAGTTGGTAAATAATGAGTTGTGCATCTCCAGCTCACTCCTTAAACAAAGTATGTAGGAGGAGCTCTCTGATGTACATTCTCTACTCTCTCCAAGTAGAAAAAGAGAGAGGTCCACTGAAGGAGCAGGGAGTGCTGAGGTTTTGTCCGTTTCAGAGCCAATTTGATCTTTCAGGTAGATGAGATTCTTTTTTTTTTTTTTTTTGGAAGTCAGTTGGGGTTAAGTGACTTGCCCAAGGTCACATGGCTAGTTTTGTGTGTGTGTGTGTGTGTGTGTGTGTGTGTTAAGTGTCTGAGGCCGGATTTGAACTCAGGTACTCCTTACTCCAGGGCCGGTGCTCTATTCACTGTGCCACCTAGCCACCCCTGTAGATGAGATTCTTAAGACAATGATGAAGTCTAGGTGACCAGCCAGTGATGAGGTGTCTGCTCCTATATTTTTCGTTCATAAAGTGTAAGAAATGCAAGGGTCTACATAAAGCACTAGGCAGGAAGGTTGTACAGTGGCTAGAGCTCCAAACCTGGAGTTAGGAAGACCTGAGTTCAAATACGGCATTAGACACTTAGTGGCTGTGTGACCTGGCCAAGTCACTTAAGCCTGTTTTCTTCAGTTTCATCATCTGTAAAATGAGCTGGAGAAGGAAATGGCAAACCACTCCAGTATTTTATTAAGATACCAGAGTGACCCAAATAGAATTGTAAAGAGCTAAATACAACTGAACAACAAGTGAAATATCAGGTAGCAGCAGATTAGCAATATTATGGTAGAATCTTGCAGAATTCTCAAGTGTGCCATTGGATTTATGGTGGAGAGATCCTCATTAATGTAGTTTTTCATAGTACTGAAGTTCACACCTATTTTTCAGCTTTCAATTTAACATTGTTATAATTATTCATAACTAAAATATCTTGCATCAATGGAGGGAAATAATTAAGTTTACAAGTTTTGTTCTGGTAAGGAAATGACCAGAAACAATATCTTTAGGTGACTTCTGTTTTCATTACTTTTTGATGAATTTTTTGTCAACTTCAAAGTGGAGAATAGATAATTTAAAGAGCCCTTTAACGATTTGAACAGAGTTACTAGAATTTTTTCATTACTTACATCTAGCTCAGGAAAGTTGACCAGGACATGAAAATAAAGAATTCTTTCTGTTCTTTCTTTCACTGATAATGGAAAAAAAATCATGATCAAAGTGTTTAGCAAACAAGGATATAGAATAAATACTACAGAATTTATTTTATCAGCACTGGGCAGTCACCAAAGTGGTGTCACTAACTGGAATTCAACATATTTGGTTGGACTGGGGCAAACCAAATATCTTATTGGGAGCAGAGCTTGATGAGAGTAAGAAGAATGATTTTGGATAATATTCCACTTTTCCAGAATGACCTGAACTAATCTCATTATTGTTCAGGAGGTGAGGGCAAACTGTTTTCAGACATTACTGCTTCCTTAGTTAAGGAAGCTATGTTAAGCTATTCTATTTACCATGAATCCATACACTAGCCTGGAGAAGAAATAAATAATGACTCATTCTCCTCTTCTAATATCAGATATTAACCCTCATTTTCTTCTCCTTCATCCCTGTTCAGGCTTGTCAGGCTTTACCTTGTCAAGGCAAACTCCTCAAAATGTAATCTTAATCCCATTTTCCTTATCTTCTCCAGTAGGTTGCATCCATTATCATCTCTCCCAATCTTTGTCCCTCTATCTATTTACAGACTCCTCTGATTCCCACAGTCATGCCTATCCACTAAAAAAAGAGTTCATTGATCCAAGTTAAAGTAGCATACCTTTCTTTAAGAAAGCTGTCCACACACACAGCCACCATTTATTTCCATTCTACTCTACTCTAATCCTCCTGAAATATGAATTACGACCTCATCATTCAACTGAAACTGCTTTTCCCAAAGTTAAAAATAACCTCATAATTGCTGCATCTAATGACTTTTTTCTAAATCCTCAATTCTTGACCTCTCTTTGACACTGTTGACAATCTTCTTCTGGATACTCTCTATTTTTGTGATTGCTCTCGCTCTCTATTGATTCCTACACATATAACTGTTTCTTTGCTAGACCTTCATCCACTACACACTCACTTATGGTGTATGCCTCCCAGTGCTCTGTCTTAAGGCCTCTTCTATTTTGTTCTTTACTATATCATTTGGTAATCACACCAATGCTTACAGCTTCAACTATCATCTTTGTGAAAATGATTTCCAATTCAAGAATTCTAGTACTCATCTCTCTTAAGACATCAGCACCACATTGCCAGCTCCTCACTTATATTCATCCCACATATCTATTAGACTACAAACTCCTCGAGGGCAAGAACTATCTTTTCTTCTTTTTTTCATCTCTGGCACTTAACACTGTCCCCAGCACATATTAAGTACTTAATATGTGTTTATGGATTTATTGATACCTAGTCTCTTGTCAAGTCTTGTACTTTTTTAACCCTCATTTCTCCTGAAATCTCCCTTCTTTCCATTTACATAGTCACCACACTTGTACAGGTCCTCATTACCTCATTGCTGGACTTTTTCAGTAGTCCTTTAACTATTTCCCTTACCTGAAGTCTCTCTCCACTCTAATCTAACTTTCACTTGAGATTTCAGTAAGGATTGGATCTAACCATGACACTCTCCTACCTTTCTCTCTCCCTTCTCCTCCTCTTATTGACTGACCTGACTTCCATCAAGACTCAGCTAAAATCCTTTCTTAGGTAATAGCCTTTTTTAGATTACACCTTCTAAGTCTAGTAGCTTCCCTCTGAGATCATCTCCTATTTATATTGTTTCTATGTTACATATATATGCTTGTTTTCATGTTGTCTTCCCCATTAGAAATGGGAGGTCCTTAAGATTTGGAATATATTTTCCCTTTCTTTATATCACCAAGAGTTTGCACAGTGCCTGTTTTGTAGCAAATTCAAAATGAATGATTTTTAACTGGAATGTTGAATACTTAGTCAACTCCAGCTGCTTCATATACCTCTAGGAAAAAATATAAAATCCTGCTTGGCATTTGAACTCCTTCACAACATAGACCCTTCCAAACTTTGAAGTCTTCTTACACATTACTCCCCTCTACACATTTTATTTATTTTCATTTTAATACTATTTATTCTTCCCAATTACATTTTAAAACAACTTTCAAAATTTTATATGTATTATGTTCCAAATTCTATCCCTCCTCCTCTCCATCCTTCTGTTCCCCCTTCCTGAGATGGCAAGCAATATGATGTAAATAATGCATCCTCCCCATCTTTACCTTCAATTGCTAGCTTTCCTGACTTCTTTCAAGGAGCAATTCCAATTCCATCTCACAAAAGAGATGTTTCATGGTACCCCCAAACCTCCAAGAGCCTTTTGAGATTACTTACATTTATAGTCACTATTTATATATGGAAATTCAAGAGTCATCTATATCACTAGAATATGATTTCCTTGAGGGAAGTTATTGTATTTTTACTTTTCTTTGAATCCCTAGTACTTAGCACGGGGCCTAGAACATAGTAGGTGCTTAATAAATTGTTTTTGATTGACTGACTTATCCAACTAGGTACAGTTCTTCTGATTGTGAAAAAATTCTTTTAATGTATTTATTGTTGCTATTGATACTAATTCATGGCCCCAGTTGGGGTTTTCTTGGCAAAAATGATAGAGTGGTTTGCCATTTCCTTCTCCACTTCATTTTACAGATGAGGAAACTGAGGCAAACAGGGTTAAATGACTTGCCTTGAGTCTCACACAGCTAGTAAGTGTCAGAGACCAGATTTCAACTAGGAAATATAAATTTTCCTGACTTCAGGCCCCTAAATCCCTGCTTTTTAATGCTGACATGCTTTAATAACTTCAAATGTTATAGTCATTTGCTAGAAATCACTTTTATACCTGTAGGATTTCTGACTGGAATAGCAAATTTCTAGATGTATTTTAATGGTGAACATGCTAAACTTGAAATGTCCATGACTTGTATTACTTGACTAAATTTACTATAGTGATAGGTGAAAAGAGAATATCAAAGTAAAATTTTCTTGTCTCTTCCTTCATTTTCAAGTTTTACTATTTCTTCCTGTACATGGTTTGCAGGTGGCCTATGTTTGCTGAGCCCATTTGCGGCATCCCCAACCAAATTAGAGAGCCTTCAAATAAAGGGATTGGAGCAGATTGTAATTTTGTAGTCTGAGGGCCACTCTAATTTAGAATATATCTCAACATAGCATTAGCTAAAAGGCAATGGGCATTTTTTTTTACTTCTACTGGGTATTCTAGATTTTGGTTATATTATTCTCGTTAGTTTACATTTTATTGGTTTGTTTGTGTTTCAGAATCTGGCTAATAGATTCCTTCATTTTCTTCTGACACTAAAGTATCAGGGTAATTTCTTTTTATGATTTCTTGAATTATAGTGTCTAGTGTGCTTGATCCCATGCTTTTTTGCATGATATTATCTGTGATATTCTCAGACACCTTCAGTGAGTATGAAAATGACATCAAGATCAGGTATCACACTGATGGTAAATTAATTTAACTTGAAAAGGCTACCAGCCAGGATTAAATTGGAGGGAGAGTGGGTGCATGAGTTTTTGTTCGCATATGATTGTGCACTTAAGGCAGCCTCTTATGCTGAGAAACAGGTATGGATTGATTCTCTGCTGCTTGTGCCACCTAACAATTAGAACTAAGAAAATAGTTCTCCACCAGCCAGCACTATTTGTATGTAGAACCCTTGGTTACAGTCATTGGAGAAATTTTGAATGCTACGGATAAGTTCTCTTATTAGGCAGTATACCGTCCAAGAATGTACACAAAGATGAAGAGGTTGATGTGTTCATTGCCAGAGCTAGCTCAGTGTTGTTAGGCTCTTAAGGGAAGTATGGGAGAGGAGAGGCATTAAAATTCCTACCAAACTGAAGGTCTACAGAGCCATTGTGCTGACCTCATTGCTGTATGCATGTGAAACCTGGATAGTATACCAGAGCCATGCAAGGAAACAGAATCATTTCCATCTGAATTGTCTTACAAAAATTTTGAAGATCACCTGACAAGAAAAAGCATTGGATACTGAGATTTTTCTTGAGCTGAACTGCCAACTATTCAAACTCTACTTTTCACAGAGAGTGCAACTCACATGGACTGGCCACATTGTTTGAATGCCTAAAAGTTTGCCTAAAAACTGTTGTATGGAAAACTCATATAAGGCAAGTGCTCACACAGAGGCCAGAAGTGTTTCAAATACACTCCCAAGGTCTCTCAGAAGAACTTTGGAGTTGATTACAAGACATGAGAGACACTGGCACAGGACCACCCAGCATGACTAGCCTGCATCAAAGAAGGCACTGTATTCTATGAGCAAAGCAGAATTATAATAGCTCAGAAAAAATGTGAAATGAGCCAATTTAGACATCTTTACTCTAAATGTCCATGTGGATGGGGCGGAGCCAAGATGGTGGCGTAGAAGCAGCAAGGTCCCGCAGCTTCCACACAGCTACCCTAAACACCCATAAAATTATGAGCCCAGAAAAAGTCTAGGACTCTCAGACTCACACAAAAATACAGAAAATACATCTCTTGCTGAAGGCAGCTCGGCAACAGGGGCTCAGCGCAGTGGTCGGGAGCAGAGACTGGTCCAGTCTGAAGCCGAGACCTCGGCCAGGCCTGGGGCAGTGGGAAGGAGCCAGGCTGAGCTGAGCTGAGCCGAGTCCTGCCGCAGCCAGTCTTAAGAGGTTCTACAGCCTCCAGCACCTCCACATCTGCCAAGGCGTGAAGAACGAAGATGGGAGAGGGGCAGCTCTCACTGAAGCAGAGACCAGCCCAGCCCAAAATCGCAGCCACAGCCAAGCCAGGCCAGGCCCCAGAATGGCCAGGAGGAGTGAGTCTCCTCAGCTACAGTTTGAGTCTACTTCAAAGAAGCTCTAAAGCACTTGCCTGAAGGGATCTTCAAATACTGTTCAGTGACAGTTAGTGAAAGTGAAACTTTGAAAATTAATTTGGGGGAGGTAAAGCAATTCAGCCAATCTGCCTCTGGGGCAAGGAAGTAGTGGGGGAAGGGAACTGCTGGAACCAGCTGTGGCACCCACCAGGCTGCTTCAGAGCCCCTGGCCTGTGGACTCCACAGCGTGGCTGAATCGATTGATCAGGACCAAGTGCTCTTGTGTTGAGTGGCCTGGATCCGGATTGGGTCTTGGGTGGTGGTCCTGGGGTGCACTTTCAGCAAGCCAAAGGTGGGGGAACTTGCAACACCCCCCTAATAACTCCAGCAGCTGGGAAAACCCCAACAATTTGGAACAGAGCTTCCGCCACTGGAAGCAGAGTTTCACAGAGCTAAAAAAAACAACAACCAATTAATTGACTGGTCAACAGGAGGAAAAGGAAGCAAAATAAGAACAGCAATAAAACTCTAGAATCTTTTTTGTGGACAAAAAGGGTCAAAGCATGGAACAGGAGGAAGACAACCCAGAACTCAGAACTCACTCATCAAATGTTTCCAAGACAAGTGAAGAATGCCTAGAAGCTATACATCAACTGAAAAAGGACATTGAAAACCAAATAAGAGAAGTGGAGGAAAAATTGGGAAGAGAAATGAGAATGAT
>CM053595.1:239961139-240000040 GCA_028646575.1 Pseudocheirus occidentalis
AAAAAAAAAAAAAATAACTCACATGAGTCCTCCGAACATTTCATCCTGTTAAAGGGAAAACTGTTGAGCACCAAACAAACACAGGATTATGTCCTGTGTTATATATGTGCATAGGGAGATTTTAGGATCATGCACACCCTCCTTCCAGCCTGTTTACAAAATTATTCAGCAATGGAGTAATGATTAATAGAATTCTAGATGCTCGATTGGAATGATCCTTAAAACCTATCTAGCTTAACCTATATTTGATCAAGAATATTCAAGGGGCTGAATATAGATGGTGGAGTAAAAGTGGGGACTTGCTGGAGCTCTCCCACAAACCCCTGCAAAAACTTATAAAAATGACTTGAAAAATTCTAGAGCTGAGAAACCCACAGAATGACAGAGTGAAACACATCTCCAGCCCAACAGCCAGGAAAACCCACAGGAAGAGTATATTACACTGGGCTGGGAGTGGGGCATGGTCCAACATGGACTGTGCTAGGCACAGTGAAGCCAGAGAAGACCTCAGGGGACTAAATAGGTGGCAGCTGTGGGGATTTCCAGACTTCTCAACCCAAAAATGTGAAAAAGAGCATGGAAGTTTGTGGAGTAACTTTGTGGGACCTGAGTGAAAGAGGAGTACTCTGATGAGCTGCAACCCTGGGGTGGAATAGGTGACAGTGGTGATGACAACAGCAACAGCAAAGGCGACTGCTTCCAATGCTCTGGGTCCACAGATAGTGGGAGATCCAGTGCCTGACACACCCCAGAAGCCTGGGACAGTACACCCACACACACCCCAAACCCCTCACTCACTGGAAGCAGAGTCCTGTTGTAATGGTAATGAAATTTAAGGATCCCTTTGTAATGGAAAGCTAAGAGGTACTTAGCACCTAGTGCAAATTAAGCCTGTGTTACAGAAACAGAAGATATGAACTCCTGTTGCTGACAGAAAAGGAAGGGGCTGAAAATGGAGGAGCAATATTGTATGTAAGGAAAAGCCCCAGAGAGGGAGAGTCAGAATTCCTTGTGATAAGCTTCATGGAGGCAGAAGCAGCTGCAGCCAAAGAGGAAAGGCCCAGGCTAGAGAGAATTATTTTGATTTTGGGAACCTAGGTGAAGTGATTTTGATTTTGGAAACCAACTGGAGCTTCTCCTGGGAGCTGCCAAAGACTGAGAAAGCATGACTGTAATACTGGTACTTTGCATGAACTTGTTTGTGGCTTTTTTGAGCCTTTACTTCCCAGGAAAAGAGACTGTGAAGGATTTAAGGTGGACTGGACACTGTGACCTTCAGCATGGAACAGGAACAGCATGGAGAGCTGGACAAAGACCTGGGAGCTGTCTGCCTTTGAACCCAGGTGATAGTTTAGTTGATCCAGTTTGGAGCTGGGACCATAGAAGGGTTTCCAGGGAATCTGAAAGACTACCCTGAGTCAAGCTGAAAGAAGACTTTACTGTACTGACTGAGAAGATTGTAACGTATTTGTGACTGAGGGGTGGATGGCCTGTATATTTTACACTACCCCTGAAGAGAGCGCTGAGTAGTGACTAATATTGTAACTTAGTGTGCTTGTCAACTTGACCCTGCTCAAATCACTTAAACTCTCTCAAGCTTCAGTTTTCTTTTATTTCAAATGGAATAATGATATTGATATTAATGTTGATTTATAATCATACCAGTCAATTAGTGCATGGCCAATTGATGGGGAAAAAAACCCAAGCCAATAATTTGTAACCATGATATTTTGACTTAAGTAGAAGTTTTTATCATTATGAGGTATTATTGAACATGGCTCTAAGAGACATGCCTACCTCAAAGTTATTGTGAGGTTTAAAGGAGATAATGAATATAAAGTGCTCGGCAAGGCTTTAGGTACCTAATAAATATCATTTATTTTTTGTGGGCTTTTTAGATCAAAAGAGAATCAAGAAGTTCCATGACTTGTTTGGTTCTACTGGCAAAGCCAAGGTGGCTCTTTGTGATCCTTGCTTCCTTTTTCTAAATATTCATAAATGATCCCTTTAATAATTTACTTTTGAATTTTGTGAAGCAAAATTGTGAAGAAACAAAATTAAGCTCATTGGCCTATAGCTAAAAAAATCCACTTCTTGCCTTTAAAAACAATTTAAGGTCATTCTAAAGCACCTCCTTCAATCTCTATATATTAAAAAAAAGTTGACAATTGCTGAGCAATCATGTCTTTCAGCTCTTTTATTGCCCTGGGAAATAATTTTCCCAGGCCTGGTGCCTGGTGAATGTATTGAGTACAACTAGGTACTTGCTTAAAATCAAGTTTTTAACTCCTCATTTGTGTTCTAGTCTTCCCAGGGCAAATATCTGTCTCCTCAATGGAGAAAAGCAAAGCAAATTAAAAATTAAAATTAAATTAAAATTCACTTTGTTAATCTATTTTTGTCATTCAATCTACACATACCACTCCAGTCTGACCTACCTCCTTTGATCTTTTTGAGAGAGTAACACAATGGAAAGCATGCTAGACTTTGGCATCCAAGGAGCTGGGTTCAAATCTTGGCTCCATTTCTTAAGACTTCTGTGACTTCAGGCAAATTTCCTCATCTTCTCACCTATAAATGTCCTTGTAAAATGAGATGTTGAGTTAGATAATTTCAAAGATCCTTGCCATCTCTAAATCTGTCAACTTATTAAAACATGGTTGACTTTGGCCCCATTTTCTTAGGGGGTAGGTATATTGCATTCCCCTCCATACATTTTCAGGTCCCTAAGCTGATTTGTATTTATTTTCTCTTTCACACTCAAATTCTCCACACACCCCAATAGAGCTCTAAATGTTCATTGTTGTATTTAGTATTTATCCTCAGGATCAATTTGCTTTGACTTCTGGTGCTCTTGAGACTTTTCTTAAAACACCATGAAATTCTTTTGAACTAATTGTACATGTCTTCTTAAAATCTAAGTTGGTGGATGAATTTTCTATGAATGTACATTTTTCTCCTTAAGTATTTCCTGCTTTTCTTTCTTCTTAGAATCATTTGTTTTTATCTCATTAATGTTTTACCATCAAGAGCATTCCCATTCTTCATAGGCTATCTTCCTCTGTTGAATCCCAGCTCAGCTTCCTACCTTGCATGTGACCATGGTAAGTCATTATACTTTTTAAGATTTCATTTTCCTTCTCTGTTAAATTGGAGGGGATAAATCAGAATAGATGATCCCATTCACTTCAGCAATTTTTTTTTCTCTAAGACCCTTTCTATTTCTCAATTCCATGACCATATGAATTTAGACAATGTAATCCTAATTATCTCTTCTCAACCCTTTGAAAAATGCTTTATCCAAATCTGGGGTATATCATAAAAAATGATAACATTTCTATCTTCACAGCATCTCTCATATGTGTCCCCTTCTTTCTGTTCATAGAGTCACCAATCTAGTTCATCACCCCTTATATGGAGGACTATTAAAATAGCCTTCTAATTGGTCTCTCTGCCTCATGTCTTTGTTCACTCCAATGTGTTCTCCACTAAGCTGCCAAAATGATTTCCAACTTTCTTTTTATCATCTATAATGAATTTTAAGATCTAGTGTTTAATTTCTTTCTTAATTCCCATCAGAGTGGTAACAAAAATTCTAGTTCTTAGGATGAGCACAAAAGAAAATGTGTCCAAGGCAGTGGAATAGAACACTAGGGTGAGATATTAGTCAAAGGATATAAAGTGTATCTCAGGAAAGACTCTATGAAGGAATGATGTGGGAGAGAGAGAGAAGGGCATCAAACTGCTGAGGAAACCAGAACACTGAAGGAATGCTTGGAAGGTTGGTGGCAGAAGAAGGAACAGACCAGCACTGGACCAGAGAGAGTCACCCATGGCTAATGGTTTGGATAGAAATGGATCTTACTACCTGGAGTTTTTTCCGTTATTTAAGTGATATTCTTGCTGCCCTAAGTAGTTTCTACCTGCTAATGAATATACATGGTAGTAGCCCTCTCTAAATTTTGATATTGTGGGAAAAAAAACCTGGTTGTGTTACTAGTTACACCTCTCCTTCCTATCATTTCCTCAGTAGTAAGAAGATGAGGAGGAGGAAGAGGAAGAGGAGGAGGAGGAGAAAAAGAAATAGTGGTGGTGGTGATGTTGTTGACGATAGCATTTATATAGTGCTTTAAAGTTTGTCCAATGCTCTATGAATATCTCATTTTATCTATAAGTGATACTATTATCTCCATTTTACAAATGAGAAAACTGAAGCAGAAAGAAGATAAGTAATTTGCTTAGGGTCACACAGCTAGGAAATACCTGAGGCCAGATTTTATTGATAATTAGTTTATTCCTACTTTATAGAATCAGCTGCAGAACAACAATTCTCTTTGTTTCTTTGCCTACCAATGAAAGGAAAGTTATACATTCTTTATCTCCCTATGCTGATATAATAATGCCTAAAACACTTATATGTGATGTAAAGAACATTATACATCTTTAAATCACTGAATAATTTACTCTCTCCAGACTTTGAACTCCAACCATCACTTTGGAATCCAAATACTTTGTTTTCTCTTATACATTTGCAAATTTACACAAAGTGGGGAGAGGATCTGGCTCTTCTCTTTAAGCAAAGGATTCCTATCCTATTTTGTGTCATGGTATCCTTTGGCAGTGTGGTGAGGTCTTTAGACCCCTTCTTAGGATCAAGTGTTCAAATTCATAAATGACATTGAATTACAAGGGAAACCAATTATATTGAAATAAAGTTATCAATATGTTTTAGAAAACAAGTACATGGACTCAGAGTTTAGAATTCCTGCTGTAAACCAAAGACTTGAGTAAATGCTTATATTAGTTCTTTACAGAAAGACCTTAGAAAAATTGAGAGGACAGCTTACACATGGTCCATCTGCTTGACTAATGGTTTCTTAATTCTTAAGTCTGATATGGGGTTTTCATAGCTAAAAAAAAATAAAACAGAGGAATTGGTCTTCCCCTTCCCAAAAATAGTTTTATTGGAGTTTCCCCCACCCTTTGCCCACTAGCATTTCCCTAGAATATAATTTTTATTATGAAGAAAGCATATGGATAGCTGTGGCATTGTGGAAGGAAGATGGACTTTGGAGTCAGAAGAAGTGGTTTGAAGCCAAATTCTGTCATTTCCTCTCTGATTTGGAGGAAGTCTATAGGTGCCTCAGTTTCTTATCTAAATGCTCAAACAAGATAATATTCAAGGATTTTTCCTACTATCTAATTTTAAAAAAAACTTTAGACAAATCTCTTTCCATTTTCAAATATTCAAGAAAGTTATGGTGAAGATTGTTGAGCCTCAACTCATGTCTTCAAAGACTGTGTATTATATATGGTAGATAATTTGTGCGAAGTGGGAGATTAAATTTTGAATGCTATATACTCTGACTTCTTTTTTTTAATACTTCATCTTTTTTTCCAGTTACATGTAGAAACAATCTTTATCATTAATTTTTTTTAAATTTGAGTTCCACATTTTCTCCTTTCTCTCCCCCTTCCTCAGAGAGTAATTAATTTGATATAGATTATACATGTGTAGTCATGCAAAATTCATTTCCATATTAGTCATGTGGCAAAATAAAACAAAAAATAAAGTTTACTTTGTTTTTGTTTTTTAAAGTATGCTTTGATCTGTATTTAGACTCCTTCACTTCCTTCTATGGAGGTGAATATCATTTTTAATCACAAATCCATTGGGATTATCTTGTATTATTGTATTGCTGAGAATAGCTAAATCATTCACAGTTGGTCATTGTACAGAGTTGCTGTTATTGTATACAGTGTTCTCCTGGTTCTGTTCACTTCACTTTACATTAGTCCACATAAGTCACTCCAGGTTTTTCTGAAGCCCTCCTGCTTGACATTTCTTATAGCATAGTAATATTCCATCACAATGACATACTATGACTTGTTTAGCCATTCACAAATTGATGAGCTTATCTTCAATTTCCAATGTTTTACCATCACAGGAAAGAATTACTATGGATATTTTTGTACATATAAGTCATTTTCCTTGGTCTTTCATCTCTTTGGGACATAGACCTAGCAGTGGTATTGCTGGGTCAAAGGATATATACAATTTTACAACCCTCTAGTAATAGTTCCAAATTGCTCTCCAGAAATGGTTGGATCAGTTCGCAACTCCATCAATAGTGAATTCATGTCTCAATTTTTCCACATTCTCTCCCATATTTATCATTTTTCCTTTGTGTACCTCCTAGATAATCTGATAGGCATGAGATGGTACCTCATTTTGACTTTGACATCAAAGTTCCAATGAAATAGTTTGTTCCAAAATTACCAATGATATTTTAATCACTGAAGCTAATGACCTCTTCTCAGTCTGCATCCTGCTCCACGAATTCTCTGCAGTTCTCTGTACAAGAGTGATACTTTCTCCTCCTGGATATACTCTCCTTTCTGTGTTCTCATGCCTTTACTTTCTCTTGATTCTCATCCAACTGATATGACTATTCCCTAGTCTCTCTTGCTGAATTTTTATTCATTCCATGTTTTCTAACTGTATGTACCTCCCAACTCTCTTCTGGGACCTCTTCTGTTTTTTCTCTGTGCCCATTCAATTAGTGATGTATCAGATTAAGTTATTTATGCAGATGAATGTGAGATACAATTCTCTTTCCTGAGTTCCAATTTTGTATCAGCAACTTCCTTTTGGATGTTTTGAAATGGATTCTCGTGGGTATCTCAAACTCAACATGCAAAACAAAAACAAAACTTTTTTTTAAGTCTCATTATATTTCCTCTAAACCAACCCTCTTCTTAACTTCCCTACTAATGCTGAGAGTGCCACCATCTTCTTATAACCTTTAAGGCCTGAGTGACTGGGAAAATTATTCATCCTACATATCCAGCCCAGTGGAAAATCTTTTTTTTCCCCCTACATCCACTATATGTGTGTGTGTGTGTGTCCTTTCTAATCACAAACACAATTCAGGCCAGCAAATTAGGCCTTTATCACATCTCATCTGGACTACTGAAATAACCTTCTAATTGACCTTGCCACCCTCAAGTCTCTCCCCACTCCAATCCATCTTCCAGTCACTTGCCAAAGTGATTTTCTTAAAGCATAATTCTGACCATATTTCACCCTCCAACCTAACTCAGTAAAAGCCAATGACTCCTTATTACATCTAGGATAAAATATCAAACCTTTTGTTTGTCATTTAAAGTTCTTCACAACCTGGACCTTTCCTCCCTTTCTGGTCTTCTTACTCTCCTCCATGTCCTCACTGATAAAGTCATAAAGGATCTAGTAGCTGTTGTTCACACATTAGACTCCATACACAACTCTGTAACTGTTTCCCATGCCTGGAATCTTTTCCCTCTCAATGCCAAACTCTAAGAACTCCTGGCTTCCTTTAACTCAACTGCCACCTCGTCCACAATGCTTTTTCTATTATTCTGAACATTAGCACCATCACCTCTGTTTACCTTTATTTAGCCCCATATTTCTTCCTTCATATTTATTTATATCTATTTCTCCCATTAAAATGTAGGATCCTTGGCAACAGAAATGGTTTTTGCTTTTACCTTATATACCTAGCATTTAGTATGGTGCCAGGCACAGAGTAAAAAGTTAATACCTCCTTCTTGATGATTTCTTGATTAAATAATTAGCAGTTTTCAGGGACCAGAGAGTGGATGGAAGAGAGTTATATGAAAGGAATAGAAAAACAAATAGGAAATATATTGTGGAGAACATTTAGTGATATTCTCAGAAATATATACTTCACCCTAGATGCAATAGCAAAGCCCTGGAAATTTTTGTAAGGAGAATGATTTGGCCAGATCTTTGTTTTGAGAATATAAATTAGGCAGATGTTTGGCAAATGAATTAGAGATGATAAAACACTGGTACCAAGGAGATCAATTATGAAGTTATTTCCGTAGACAAATAGAGTAGTAATGAGTATTTGAACCAAGAAAACAGATGTATGAATGGAGAAAAGGAAACAGACACAAGAAGTGTGAATAGTGGAAATGATTAAGTTTTTCACCTGATTGTATATGGGAAAAAAAGAGGTTTGAGAGTTAAAAATGTTTCCTGAGTTGTAAATCTGGATGACTGGAAGGACTAGTGGACTCAGCAAATAGAAAGATGTTTGGAGGAGGGATACATTAGGGCAGAAATATGATGAGATTGTTTTTGAACTTCTCTATAAAAAAAGAAAAAGAATAATAGCTGTAATAAATTTTGTGATTGCATCCAATAGAGCCAATGGTTTAAAATCAGACAATTCTACTATGGATCATTTTTATTTTTCATCATATATAACTCTCTTTAACTTTCTTATCATAGCAGTTGTTCCTAACTATTCTTCATTCTACTCATTTTGGTTTAAATTGTAAGAATAGTTGATAATAAAAGTCAATTGAACTTGAGCTCTTTTATTATATTTCCCATCACTAAACTACCAAAAATCAGTTATGATAAATAGCTTTTAAACCAAAGTGTTGCTTCACTCAGTTGCCACTAGATGGAGATACAAATTTTGAAGTGCTATAAAAATATTTCTTTTTTGCATTTCTTGAGGGATAGTGTCAAATACTCACTAATTTTAAAATACATTCTATAAATACTACGTATCATATACACATATATGTATATTTGTGCATATGTTTATATATGTGTGTGTGTGTGTGTGCATGCGTGTGTATGTGTGTGTGTGTCTGTGTGTGTGTATAGTCTCTCTTTTTGACATATATCCTCTTTTTGATAGCTCCATGGCACTACTTGGACAATCATAGAATCAAGAGGTAAGTACCCTAACTACACTTGTCAGTGAAAAAATCAAGGGCCAGTGAGGTTAATGGATTTGTCCAAGTCTACTGAGGTAGGAGGCAGCAAAGTGCAGGCTTTGACCTAGATCCTCTGACCCTAAATTCAGTGTTCTCTATGCTATACCATGTGTCTTATAACAAATTCTACGCTATCTGAAATACCTTCTTTCTATAATGTTATAATGTGTTATGCAATGTGTTCATCACAACAAATCAGTATTGCTCCATCCTGGTTATTCTCTGGACATATGAAATATTACGATTGCACTTGGAACGTCCATAATATACAAAAAAAAAAAGGTTTCCAATATATTAGATTGTAATCACACCTAACCCCAGATAAAAGTGTGAGGTAAATCAAGTGTTAACTAAATGTGTAGAAACTTCCGTTTCCTTACATTACTCATCTTCTGCCAGTACCTTCTCTTGACAAAATATCTAATAAAATGTGGTATCATTAGAGTGGAAAGCTGCTAGGATAGGAATATACATCTATTACTTGGGACCATTGGATGATTATAGATTTAAATTTGGGGTTATCCTCAGACATCATAGGCTTGTAAGATCATAGCATCATAGATTTATAGGTAGAAGGGATCTTAGGGTTGATTCAGTCAAACACTTTATTTATACCTGAGGAAATTAAAGCTTATAGAGAATAAAGATCTATCTTACCCTAGGCCACATAGGCTGAAAATGCCAGAATTCAGATTTGAGCCTAGCTCTTCTGACGCTAAATCTAGTAGATAAAACATAGGTTGTGCTTAAGTTACATAGACGGTAATACATTATATTTAAGTGTCAAAAGTGGGTTTGGATTCACCTTCCTAATTTCAAACAAATTGTAATGCCTCTACAAATTTCATCATACAAAAGGGTAAATGACTGGTAAAGAATTTCTTCTTAATGCCAACCAGGGATGTTTATATTTCAATAGGGATTAGACCTTTAGTTAAAGGAGTGCATTTCTTATGGGATTTCAGCTTTAAACAAACTGATGAGGAAAGTATTTTGCAGCAAGTTTGGGGATAGATGTAGGAATGTATAGCAGCAACCACACTGGCATATCCAGGATGGCTGCTAGCACAGATCCTTAGATCTGCTTTACTAGGAAAGATAGCTCTGCAAGGGATCAACAATCATTTTTAATTACGTTCATTCATCCAAGGGAAAAATCAGTACCCTGAACTTCAGAGAAAATCTAAACAAAGAAAATCTAAACAAAGAAAAGCAAAGAAAATAGAGAAAATACAAGCAGAGAAATAAAGAAACAGACAAGCCTTCTAACTGTCTGAGAAATTAGCACAGATCCACAGACAGATCCAACTTTCTGACCAAAGCAGTGCATACATACCAGAGAGAGAAGCACTAACATCTGGGTTTTTCAAAGTGAGGTGGGGCTCCTTAACAGCTACACAGTCTCATCTGGTCTAATCATAAAAACAGTCTTCTAAAGAGTGTGTATTTATAGCCTTTTTAGAGCCAGAGGGCACCACAACCCTCATGACTCAAGGACTAACTAGAAATAAACAAAAGGTGTGAAAGTGTTCATACAAGCAAGTCTCCCCTAAGCAAATATTCCTTAATGGGCTCCACCTGAGGCCTAATAACTGGTGGGGAAGATCTTAAAATCCATTAACATTACAGAAGGACTGCCCAGGAAGGTAGAGATTATACCAGGAAGTGTAAATTAAAGCCAGAGGGAAACCCAGATAGGGAAATTCAAATTTGAAAAGATCTGTTGGTGACGTTATTCTGTACTAGAGCATTTGGTGCAATGCAGAAAGCATGTGAATGGACTTGTGAAAAACTGGGGAAAGGTAGTATCTGCATCATGGTCTGGTAGTCACTCAGCAGAATAGCACTGATAGAAGCTTTCCCAAGTTAAAAAAGACTGCTTTTTAGTTCTAATTCATAACTAAATATTATATTTTGCAAATTGAAATACTAGTGTGAGGGTGATGATGGTGAAGTGCAAATATAAAAATAGAAATATGATCGACCCTAATAGCACGAGTTTAGATTCTGTAGGAAAAGAAATTTCACTAAGAAAAAGAGATAGAAAGAAAATGAATAGAAATGGTGAAGATAATCAAAAAACTGTTTCTTTTCACTGTGCAAGTGGGTTTTGGTGATACAGAAAATTGTTTCCTCTCCTCCTCCCATTCACCCAGCTTATTTAGTTAATGATTCTGAATGCCCTCAGGCTTTCACCAAATGAAATTCATTTTTGTCTTTTTAGTGGCTTCTCAAATATGCCATTTGAAGACCACCATCATGCTGACAATATGTGAGGAAGTTTTTTTTCCTTTAAATAAATGCATATTAATGTTTCTGATTAGAAACGCTTTGGAGAGGGAAAAGGAGGAGGGTATGGTTTGTTTGTTTTCTCTGTATGCCAAGAAAATGTGAAATGCTCACTCCCTGGACACCAACCGACTCTATTGTTTATTCACTCCCACTATGTATTTTGTTCTCATTATTTAGACATACCTATCAATTGTAGAATTGTTTATAGGTCTCAGTTTTATCTCCTGTGGCGCATATTTATACAAATGAAAGGAAACAAAATCAAACAGGTTAGCAATGGTAAATAGGACAAATTGGTCACTGCCCAACTTAAATTTGTACATCAATGTGAACATTGATGATACATGGAACCAGGAATTTAGAAAACTCTTGCTATTGAATGCTTCTTTTCTTTATTTTTTTCAAAATGTAATTTATTCTACATTTGTTTACTTTGTTATTAGCTGTGAGAAAACTAAATAAAATCTCTCAATTAAAGATTGTGATGCTTTTCTCTACTAAATTTGATCATTCATTTTAATAAACATTTGCTAAGCATCCCTAGCACATGGCATGTTGTCAATAAATTTGTGTTGATTGAGTGATAGAATAATAGTATAATAGATTTAGCTCTGGAGTTGAGGCTTGAAGACAAGAATCTATTCCTGTGTCTGTGTGACCCTGAGCTTTGAAAAGTCTGAAATACCAAGAAAAAAGGAGTTATCACTATTATTAGAGATAACAATTGGAATCGCACTTTCATAAATATAGGGAACACCTTGGTAAAGAAATTCCCTTTACTAATGTAGGTGGGCACCTCCTCCTCAACTTATAGTCACATAGAGTTGTCTAGACCAGCAAAAGATTTAATAATTTTCTCAGCATTGTGTAGCTAGTGCGTACCAGAGGCAAAATTTCTTGACTCTGAGCCCAACTCTCAATTTGTCTTATCACACGTCCTCCAGTGTTATTAGTAATAGGCACCGTGCTAAACATTAGGGTTCCTAAAGAGAGGTGAAAGAAAAACAAAAGATAGGAACCCTGTGCTCAAAGAGACTATGTTATAGTAGGGGGTAGAAGAAAGAATGTGATAAGCAACAAGATGGCTGAGTAGAAAAAAGCAGTGCAGTGAGAAGCTTCCCTCTAGTTCCACCACCAACCCCACCAAACAAACAAAAAAACCCACCTCCTCCAAACAGAACTCAAAAGCACACCAGACCAAACACCAATGGGGAAATCCAAGAAAAAATGAAAATGAGTCATTTTTCCACCCCAGATTGGCATAGGGAAAGAGACAGAGAGGTCTGGGAATGCTGGGGACAAGGCCTACTGAGGAATGTACACCATGGAGAGCAAAAGGCTGGGAGCCAGGGCAAGAAGGGGTCTGTCCCAGAGTCATTTCAAGGAACCCATACTAGGGCTTACTATCCTACTATCCATTCAGGGTAGATTAATGAGGGGAACTCAACTGTAGCCACTACCCACCTACCCTACCAGTACTTTGAGGAGAGAACAAGTTCAGAAGCTAGCAGTAGCAGTGAGACCCTCAATTCCAGCCTCTAGCCCAGTCCAAAACCTGCAGAGGAATACCCAGACCAAAGGAGAGTTTTACAGAGCCTACAGTTCTGCAACTCTGAATCGACAGAGCTTATCAGCTACCTGTCAGTGACTGAGTTCATCAAAAGTCTCCCGTTGCTCAGATTTAAATACAGATAAGCAATTTATTAGGGAGCCGGGGTACAGTGGATAGAGAAAGAGGATTCAGGTCAAAAAATTTTATCTTTTTGAATTAAAATCTGAATTAACTTTGTTAAGCTTGTTTGCCTCATTTTTCTCATCTATAAAATGAGCTAAAGAAGGAAATGGCAAATTACTCTAGCTTCTTTGCCAAGAAAATTCAAAAATAGTGTCTCAAAGAGTTGGACATGGCTGAAAAGAGTGAACAGCAACATTAGAATAAGAACAGAAGTCAGTGAGGAATGTTGCCTAAATTTGTCTTATAATTTTCTCTGTGTTTTGTACATTTATTCTTAAAATGTTATCATTTTAAGTAGTTGTTTAGTTGACAATTCAGTTAAAGATTACCTGTGATCTTATTAAGAAGCAGGGTTAAGTTCAGGTAGGAATGTACTGAAAATGTTTATCAACTGATTCTCTGGGGAAAAAAATGTACACATGACTAATCTGAATTATTAACATATCTTTCCTCACTTTCTTGATTCTAGATAATCAGCAAAATAATTTAAAAAATTAATTTAGAACGTTTACTGATTTCTGAAGTATATATGCTGAAACTGATAATTTAAGAATGTGTTCTCATAAGCTTATAGGTGCTGGTTCCAGAATACCATTGGACTTAGCCCAATATCATACAGATAGCAAATAGTAGGGGTGGAATTTTGTCCTATAATTCTTATATCTAGACCATCATTCTTTCCTCTGAGTCATGTTGCCTCCCTTTTACAGCCTTTTATTTGTATTTTGTTCAAATTATTTCATTCCTCAAGCCTGCCCCTATCATTCCCTCTCCCCGGACCATTCTTCCAAAACAACCCATAAAGTGTAGTACTGGGAACAGGAGCAGGAAAAGTATTTATAAAGCACTTTGAGGATGGCAATGCACTTTATAAATATTATCTCTTTTTACCGTATAACAATCCTGTAATTATCCCCATTTTGCAGATGAGGAAACTGAGGCAGAGTTTACTCTTTAAGCATTCTTCCAAATCATCCCTTTCATCTTATATTTGAAAATTTTCTCTAAAATAGTTTTATCATGTCTTTTGCAGTTAAAAATTAACAAGGACTCTCCTGAAATCAATTATAAAAAAAAAGATATCCATTATATTACTCAAATCTTTTCTTCTTGCTTTTTGGAGGGGAAGGCAGGGCAATTGGGGTTAAGTGACTTGCCTAAGGTCACACAGCTAGTAAGTTTATCAAGTGTCTGAGGGCTGATTTGAATTCAGGTCCTGCCAACTCCAGGCTGGTGCTCTATTCACTGCACCACCCAGCTGCTCCACATTACTCAAATCTTACAAATCTTAAACCTCTTTTATCACTGAGAATGCTTCTGGGCAGGGTATTCTATGTGGCAATGGTATATAATGTCACATTCCATGTACAGATGTACTTGCATATTGCTGAACTGGCAGGTTTTTGTAAATAAAAGTTGTGGATTTTTTTTAATCCTATTTTCTCATTGAGTTTACATAATCATTTTAGAAAGGCTTTATTTTTATTTCATTTCTAATTGACAGGGGAAATGGTTTAAAACACTTGCATTATATTTCTCTGCTCTATAAACTGTCAAGTGGCAAGCCAACAAGTTAGTGCATAAAGAGAGGTGTTATGTCATTTGGACTGTCATCAGTTGGGGCACTATTGTATGGCATGGCATGGCAAGCAGATGGCAGACTTTAAGTCAGCAACAGCTGGGTTCAAATGTTAATTCTGCCATTTTGCTAGCTTTGTGGTTATGGGCAAATAATTTAAACTCCGTGCCTCAGGAAAGTTTCTAAGATTTTTCATAGATAGGTTGCAGTTTCTGGCTTGTTGGAACAGGCTTCCCCACATCCAGATCCTTTGGTAACTGAAAATGTCAGGTGAAAGACTTAGATTCCCATGTAATGCTCTCTTCCATGAGAGAAGGCCTAGGTATGATGTGGTCAAGAAATACAGTACTGGACTTCTTTTTCTATAGTTTTCTAGATAAAAGTCACAAATACATGACCATTCCAAAATAATTAATGAATAACTACACTTCACAGATGAGTACATATACAAGTTGTTGTTTTTTTCTTAATCTTTTGGAGGAAATTCAGATATGGAGAAGAAGCTGCAAATGTGCATCCCAAAAAGTTGGCAGGAAAGCAGATACAGATAGGAATTAAGCAAAATATACATAAGATCAATACCTTCTATATTCCATATTCTATATGAGCAATAAGCAAAAAATACACATTTAGGATCATAGACCTAACTTAGAACTATAACCAGGAATTACTTCAGAGGTCACCTAGTCCAATATCCTTATTTTACTGATAATTTACCCAAGGTTATACAGGTAGTAACCATTAGCAAAAGAATTTTGAACCCAGATCCTCTGACTCCAGTGTGCTAGGTATGTCTATTATGCCAGGTTGCCTCATATGGATCTTTAAGGCTTGAACATGACTTTAACTATAATATCTCATTTGAGCCTTCCAACAAGTCTGTGAAGTGGGTGCTGATTTTTTGATGAGACAATTGAGGGTCTGAGAACTTATGTGACTTACCTCGGGTCATACTGTCAGACACAGGTTCACTAAGGTGCCTTTCAAATGAAGAAATCAGCTCTTAAAAATCTGCAGCATTAGTGAGAGAAAACTGGGGAGGGAAAAATTAATCTTACCACAAGAAACTTGTCAGCTACATAACCCAGATGTCATGGTTTTTAACATAAGATCTGATCTAGGGACAATTCATATATTGCCTGTTGAAAGGAAACCTTGACTTTTCCTCAAATTGTATGCTAGACATGTGTACATTAACTACACAGAGTTTTTTTCTCAGTCATTCCCTTCTACTTTTCCTGTTCCGTCTTTTATATCATTATACCTTTCCCCAACTCACAACATCTGACAGTGCTTCTGGAAGAATTGGCAAAACTTGAGTTTTTAATAATCCATGACATTAAAAATTCATACTTTAGCATGTCTCTAGTCACAGTGAGCCAAATGGTAACTCAGAAATGCATATGTAATTTCTGTAGGTTTGCTTGGAGACTAAAAATGATTATTCAAGGACAAAATGTGGTTTATTGGGAGCTCACTATATGCTGTAGGGGGCAAGGTTTGGCATGAGGATGAAAATAATTTAACAAATTAAGATGTATTTGTCCAAACACTATCTCAAGGGAAGTTCACCACTCAGCTGTCTCCACTAATTTTTTCTTAGAAAAACTACATTTATTTCAAAAGTCAATGCAGAATTCCTCATCTTAAGAAATAATATTTGTTTTGTTTCCCCCTGTCCCATAGAAATGCCAGGCTTTAAAGGAAATTATATGAATCAAATATCTTTCTTAAGAAATCTATTGATGTCAGTTACAAAAGAGGCAAGCACTTATTGTTAATAATCAATTGCCCATCTTCCATCTCTTTATCTTTCCATTGGTTGTCTGCCATTTCTAAAATGACCCTCTTTATCATTTAAGGAACTCTAGTTTCCTTCAATATTCAAATCAACTCTTCATATTCTTTCTCTTGTGTATGTATCTTTATCGATGGTATCCAGTATGAAGAAAGGGGAAAGACCTTGGTCTTGCTAAGGCCAACATGGGGTATATGGAGTATTCCAGAGGACTAGCACCTATAGTACAAGGCTTTGTTGAGCCCTTTTCAGGGGTGCTCATCTACCCACCTGTGTCTCCAAGAAGCTATAACACGCACAGCAGCCACACCACAGCAAACCATCTCATCAGACAGGCCAATCCATGTTGAGGGTAACCTATAGGCTTCAAACTTGTTGGTGAGTTAGGGGTTGTCTCTCCCAAGCATGTGAAGTTTTTCCCTGTTAGAACAGGAAGATGAATACAATTTATTTCTAAGGCCATGAAGGTGGCTGAAGCAGCCTCTGTTCAACGCTTAGAGTTTGGTCAGGCATCAAAGACACCAAGATCATCCATTGCATTCTGGACCATTTCCAGATATCTTGACTTTTTCCTGCCATTGACCTTCAATGACACAGGAAGAGAAAGTGAGGCTGATGATTTTATTCGACTCTGCCTCACTTAAATATAATTCATGCACAAGTCAAGATATAACCCATTACATCATTATTTTTCTTGGAAAATGAAGGACAAACAATAAGGCAAGTATAAAGTTCTTGTTAAATGCCTTATGTCTTTGCCTGTTCATTCATTTCTCTCCTTTTCAAGTGAGGTGGCCATCTCCAGTAGTCCTGACTTGTATATACTGACACTGGATCCAGATGGCTCTAGAGCAGAAAATGAGGCTGGTGACTTTGCACAGTCCTCCCTCACTTAAATCCAATTCACTTGCAAGTCATGCCATCACCTTACTCATATCACAGTCCTCTTTGAGAAAGAAGGACAAAGAACATTTAAGTGAATTTTTTAAGTGAAGGGATTGGAAACTCAGACCTCATAAGTTTCGAAAAATTCAAGATAGAGTTAGGTCCAAGAATGCAGCCAATTCAGCATTAATGTCCCTAGGAATAAGCAGTGACTTTTAGGACCCAACCTGGCAATGGCTGAGGTGAGGACTTATCTGGAATTATACTGTGCTGAATTTGGAGGTGAACTTGGTAGCATCAATGTTATGCAGAAAGAGTGCTAAGAGTGAGCCCAATTCTGACAGTCTGAGGTAGTACAGGGAGAGTATGCCCCTGAAATGTCACCATAAAATGTATACACATTTGTTCTTGCTGTTGCTTGACAGGAAATCTTTCTTCATCAAAGCTAAACACACACATGCACGCACACACAGTCACCATGAAGACAGTTCTAGTATCTCCTACAAGAAGACTTTCATGGTCCCTACAGCTGATGGAGCATAGCAGTAGCTGATACTTGTTTCCCTTCAAGATTGCCTTTTCTGTTTTATGTGTTATATCAGATAGATAGATAGTTGATAGGTAGATAGATGGACAATAGGTAGATAGATAGTGGAGACAGAAGAACAGGTAGATAATAGGTAGATAAATAGATGACAGGTGGATAGATACAGATATATGTACGCATATGTATATATATGCATGCATGTATGTATAAATATATGATATATATGTACATTTTCTGTACTTTAGAATTTGTAAATTCCTTGAGGAAAGAGATCATCTCATACTTGTACTTTATCTCTCAAGACTTGGCACAGCACCTGGAACAGAGAGCAAAATAGGCCCTTAATAAATGTGTGTTTGATTGATTAGTGGTTTAGGACCTTCTTATTTCTTTACTTTCCCTGTAACAAACAGTATATTTTTCAAGCTAACAAAAATACATAAAATAAACATGTTACTCTGACACCAAAGAGAAAGAATCTAATTCAGTGTTTAGCCTTCTCTAAATCTAGAATGCTGTGTCTTGGAAAGGAATGGAGAGTCTCCTTTGTCTTTTCCCAAATTCTCTGGGTTAGGTAGCACTAAAGAACACCCACACCCTTGTCACATTTTAAATACACATATCCACTAAGGTAGTAGAAAGGGCTGCACCAGTCAATTATTCATAGCCTGGATTTCCTAGCTCTCTTCAAAACTAGACTTCCTAACTTCTGATACTTGATTCACAATCAGACTAATAATATCTTCACCTAGGCTGGGGAGCATAACTTAGCAGGAGTACTAACCATGCCATTGTTCTCTATCCACACAAAGCACTTTATTTCCAGGTCTTTCATCCATTGCCAGGGGAACATTGGAATTAAAGAGAAGAGATTTTGGTGTTTAAAAAGTTCATGATTATTCAAACCACTGAACAATATCTGTGCTGATTGGGAGGTCTGAAACTTCTACTGCAGTTCCATTCATAATACCATCTATTTTTAATCTTTTAAAAAACGTTCAGTCTTATGTCTCACCCCTCATTCACATCTCAACCTCCTATAATTTGCCCTCTCTCCATCACTTGACTTTAACTGTTGTCTCTGAGGTCAACAATAAACCCTCTTTTTGGGGGGAGGGGTGCAGGAGGGAGGAATTGAAGGGAGGCAATCTAGCTAAGGTGATTTGCCTAAGGTCATACAGCAAGTGTCTCTATTTGAACTGGATTTGAACTCATGTACCCCTGACTCCAAGGCTGGTGATCTATTCATTGTACCACCTAGTTGCTCCAACAATTCTCTCCATCTTTTTTAGCCTCTCCACAACATATGACTCTGCTTAACACTTCCTCTTCCTATATCAATGGTTCTCAATCTTCCTAATGCCACAACCCTTTAACGCAGTTCCTCATGTTGTAGTGACCCCCAACCATAAAATTATTTTCATTGCTACTTCATAAGTGTAATTTTGCTACTGTTATGAGTTGTAATGTAAATATCTGATATGCAGGATGTATTTTCACTGTTACAAATTGAACATAATCCACAGGTTGAGAACCACTGTCCTATATACTTTCCTCTCTGGATTTTCATCTCATTACTCTATGACAATTCTTCTCCTAGTTGAACATCCCTGTTGCATTACTTTTGAAAGTTTCTCATCCACATCTCGTACTCTAAATCACAAGGATATCTACTGGTCTTCCCTAGGCTCCCTTTTTGATAATATCATCAGCTACCATATGTATTATCCATCATGTTCATATAGATGATTCACAGGTTTCCATTATTTAATCCTCAATAGAATCTAATAGACTCACCAACATCCTCCATAACTGACTTTTTTTCTGTCTGGATCCATACTATTTTTCTAGGATGATTATATGCTCCTCCCTCATCACAATCCATATTCAATTAGTCTACTTGCTTCTCCCTTTGCATAATATTCCATGTGCAATCTTTATGCCTTTATTTACACTATCCCCCATGCCTATAATGTTCTTCCTTTTCAGCTCTGCCTCTCAGAATTCTTAACTTCTGTAAAGGATGAGCTAAAATACCATTTCCTGAAAGAGATCTTTCTCAATTCCCTCAGTTGTTAGTGCATCTTCCTCTGTGCCAATTTATTTTTACTTGTGTATATCCCATATCTGGAAAGGTTATGTGGTGCAGTAGAAAGGAGAACCTGAGGTAGAATTGCCCCTTTATAATTTATCACCTGTGTGACCTTGAACCATTTACTCTCAGTTTCCTCATCTATAAAATACAGATTAACTAGATTGGCACTTCTTTTCTTTTCTAAGTCTGTGAAACGATATATCTATATCTATAGATAGATAGATAGATAGATAGATAGATAGATAGATAGATAGATAGATAGATAGGTAGATAGATAGATAGATAGATATTCTGACCATATTGCATCCCTGAAATAGAGTGTAAACTCCCTGAAGACAGAAATTCTTGGTACTTAATACAGTGGCTGACCCAAAGTAGGTATTTAATCAAGGCAGGCTAATTTATACAGGACAATGAAAATACAAATTAAAATACTGTTCAAATGTGAATAGAAAATATGTTAGTACAGAAGGGAAAATTGTATTTTTCACTTCCTCAAAAAGAGTGATAGGAAAGCCCATGTCTACATTGGAGTAAGGTAATTTGGTAGAAAAGCTTAGTGTAAACAGATGCCTTTTGGGAAAGGTGGATAGAAACTTCTTAGGATCAGCTCCATAAACTTTGTATTTTGAATATGTACTTTGCATTTCTCCATATGGTACTTACTCAGGTCTCATCATTTTCTTTTCTCCTGAAAAACTCGGCCCATCTTCCAGTTTTTACTTTGGTTTCATTAATTTTATTAATCCACCTTCTCCAAACTATAAAGTACAAGAACAAGAAATGAATGAAACTCCAGTCTATAAAACTGATCATCAATCTATCCATGAGCAGAGACTATGTCTCTACTTTGGCAGTTTCCTGTTTATACACTGATTATTGAGATGAATGAACTGACACCTGGGAATCTGTAAAAAAAAAAAAAATACCGGATAGTTTCTGCATGGGAAATAATGAAAGTCAATTGATGAGGGGGTGCTTTCAACTGCAAAGGGATATAGGTAGTACTTGATTTTGAGAATCAGGGTACTGTGGCATCTCATTGCACCAACATTTCCTGATAGGTTATCTGAAGGCATACTGATGATAAATAAACCCATTATCTTGCTTATAACCTTACCTGAGACCATCTCATTGATTCACCATCTCGGACCTTTACAAAGTAATGCCTTTCTCAGAATGCAATAAGGTCTGTATGCCCAAGGAAGTAAATGACTCTGGAATAAATGGTCCTAAACATGGGACTATTTAATACTTGGAAGAAGTAATGTACCAAGTCATCCCCAGGCACCTTGAATAAGTTACTTCTAATACAAATGAGTGGCTCACAGTCTGAGAATCATCTGCACAGCCAATAGCTCAGGTTCAGTCATAAAACCAGAGACATAGAGGGAAAAGAAACTATGTTTCTAAGTTTCTAAAATTATGGATAGCATTCTTGCTTCAGATATAGATTGAGCAAGATGATTCTTTTCAAGTTAGTTCTGCTCTTTTGGTCCAAACAGAACAAGTCTAATCCTTCCTGATCAGGAGACACCTTCAAATACTTCAACAGAGCTATCATTTCATATTCACAACCTTCTCTTCTCCTGTCTAACATTCTCTATTTCCTTTGAAAGACATATGGACTCAAGGATCTGTGCCATGTTAATGCCATCCCAGTGTTCCAGATATAGTCTGATTGGGACAGAGGGCAGAAGGATTATAATTTTCTCAAAGCTATGCTTTTCTTAATGCTGCCTAAGACAATTCTTTGTCATTTATATCACGTACTGAATTAAAGTTCTTAAGCAATCCACTAAAAGCTCCAGATGTTTTCCAAAACAATTGCTTTCTAAGTATGCCTTCCTTGTCTTATACTTGTGATGCTGATTTTTTTGTACCAAACTGTAGAGCTTATATAGTGTCTAAAGTGCTGTGGAGGAAACATAATGCTGCCTTCCTTCAGAGAACCTATTATGAACAAGGTTAAGTATTTGAAAACAAACTACTTTCAGAGGTATTACCTTTGCCAATAATCAAGATGTGGTAAGTCCTTGAAAGCAAACTGCTTTCAGAAGTATTACCTTTACCAATAATCAAGACATCTCAAACCACACCTTGTGAAGAGAAGAATATCCATATTCTTATCATTTCAACTATGAATTGATGTCTTCCAGAAACATTGAGCAAAAATCTCAGTGAAGGTAAAATATAGCACTTTTACTTCTTGTTTAGTGGTGTTCAACTTTTCATAATACTGGCCATGCGGTTTTTCAGTAAAGATTACTGAAGTGGTCTGTCATTTCCTTCGCCAGTGTATTAAGGTAAATAGATGTTAAGCAACTTGCCCCAAATCACACAGTAGTGTCTGAGTCCAAATTTGAACTCAGGTCTTCCTGACTCTGGGCCCAGTGTTCTATTTACCAAGCCACCTAGTACATGCATATAATGTTATCAAGAATTACACCAATGGCACTAACTTAATGATGTTTGTATTAAGAGCCACACATGTCTATTGTTAATCAGTCAGTCAGCAAACAAACACTGACTATGCACCAAGTATAAAGCTAATTACTGCATAAACAAAGAAAGGAAAAAATAAACCCTAACCCCAAGGAATTCAAAATCTATTGATGAGACAGACATGAAAATAAATATGTAAATACAAGATAAAAGCAGTATAGATGAAAGATAACCTTGGAAGAAAAGCCATCAACAGCTAAGGGAACCAGCAAAGTCCTCCTGAAGAAGAGCAGATTTGTGCTCTTGAAGGAAGCCAGGGAAACTGTGAGACAGAGATAAGAGGGAGAGCATCCCAGGCATGATGGAAAGGCCATGTGAAGGCATGGAGATAGGAGTGAGGAAAGCAAGTAGGCCAGTGTCAATGGTTGGAGCTTAGTGTCTTTGATTTGCCATGACCATGAACTCAGAGTATAAAGCCAGAGAAACTTTGCGGGGGAGAGACTGTGTTACATTATCTGAGGACGTTCCCAAGCTGCTGCAATGATACTAATAGCATCCATCTGTGAGAAATAATTCAGTTAGACACTTCCACTACTCCAATTAATATCCGTCCATTTCATATGATTCCTAATGGGTAGTGATTATAAGCTTTGTGTATTAGTCTCAGAACTGTGAGCTGCAGATTGTATGGTCACTTGCTTGATCATGGGAAGCTAACCAGAGGCCCTTCCCCCTTTTATTTTCCTTTTCATGGTTACCTAGCCCAGTTCAACAGAGGTAATTCAACTATATAAAAAGTCTTCCAATTTTTGTGCCTCTGTACCATTCTCTCTTGTCCAATATGAGCAGATCACCATCCTATGATCATCTTATGACGACTTAGTGGAGATGTCCCATGCATCGCCCAATGTGTTAATTAGCAAGCACCCTAGCACACCCGGGATAACCTGCTAACACAGGTTCTTCAATCTGCTTTTAAAGGAAAGACTGCCCAAAAAGGCATTAACAATCCTACTTTTAATTACATTCACTAGTTCAGGGGAAAGGTCAGCACCCAGAACTTGGAGAAAATACAAGTAGAGAAATTAGCACAAAGATCAATAGATAGGACTCCAGCTTTCTGAACATAGCAATATTGCTATGCACTTTAACATACATCACTGGATTGAGGGAGCACAGACATCTATGCAGTCATGTGCTTCTGAATGTGTGGGCGCTTAGAGTCTTGACCAGGAAATCAAAAAATCCTCCTCATTTCACTCATGCAAAATGCCTCAAAGCAAAATGCCAGCCTCCCAGAATATAGAACAAAGACTGGCCCCCTGATTGGCTTAGAACCAGAAGTCATTAGACCTACTTGACTCAGCACAGGTGTGAATTATCAGGGTTCAAAGCCGATTAATTCTTCAGATGTTTACATTTTAGCTCAAGTCTGGCAAACTGAACTCCAGAAAGAAAAAATAACAAAAATCCCACCTTGCTTGTGCTTGTGCTTGTGCTTGTGCTTAAACTCCCCACCCCTACTAAATGTCATTTTGACCCTCAAGAACAAGGTCTCAAACAACAGATTCTGTATTTTATCATGTGTCTTTTGTATATTTGGCTATCAGAGTCTATAACATACAAAGTACTAGAAGAAGGGGGCATCTCAGATCAGGAGGAAGATCTGAGGTCCACTTCATTAGATGGGACTATGGACCCTTTAATAAAGTGTTATTGGTTCAGAGTTCTGCCATAATTTTAATCCCTACACATAATCTTTCCATTCTTTGGGAATCTTCTCCTGAGGTTTTTTGCAAAAACCATCCTTCAAGGCCTTAAACATTGTATCATCTCCCCCAAAATTTATTCACTGTGTACTTAATCAGAGTTAAAAACTGATAATAGTAGGGAGGCTTGGTGGTGCAGTGAGTAAAGCACTGGCCCTGGAGTCAGGAGGACCTGAATTCAAATCCAGCCTCAGACACTTGATACACTTACTAGCCATGTGACTTTGAGCAAGTCACTTAACCCCAATCACCCTGCCAAAAAAAGCAAAAAAAAACTGAGAATAGTTCACATGCGTACACAATTGTGTTTTACACTTAAATTATTCCCACACTAATTCCATGATCTAAGGATCACAAATATTATGATTCCCATTTAATAAATGGAGATAATGAGGATCAAAAAGGCCAAATGACTTGCTCCAGTGAAAATAGCCAATAGAGAAAGGAATAAAGAAATCAACTGAATGGTAGGAGAATAACTATTAGATTGCTGTCGTTGCATATTCTTGCAATTATATCACTGCCCACAGACTTTCATAACTCCAAACTATACAAGAAATAGAAACCAGGATGAAACATTAAGCCTGATCAACATGACATTCCATGAGCATTTGGAACTTCTAAAATGCAGATTCCTAGATAATGATATTTATGAATACCCCAGAAGGATATGCCCATTTTCATCCAGGGATGCTATTTGAGTCATCCAAATGTTTCTTTTAGAATCTAGAAGAGAAATGATTTTATTTTCATGTCTCACTTTGTCTGGAGTTGAAAATAACTCTTCATCTGTTCCAGGATTATCCTGGAATATATAAGCCTTTACAACTATTACCGTCCTTTCTGATCACAGTTGCTATACTGAACCATAGCAATACTGACAATGATAATCTTTCCAGTATAGCTGATATTCAATTTAACAAAATTTAGAAAGTAGTACTAGCATAAATCATAGTGAAAAGACAACCTATAAAGAAATTTAACATTTTCCCTAAGACCTAACACCTGAGTGGTCATAGCTCCCTCCTAGGAAAAAAATCTAGTTGAGAAAGTAGTGTATGGTTGAGCTGAAAACTTTTCTTCAAGCAGATATTTGGATAGTACATCACATATTGGTAAGATGAGCTAAACCAAAAGAATAATACTAGTCTGAATAATTAGTATTAATTAGTGTCAATTGCTATTTTTCTGCAAGTAGTGTGGGCTGAAAAAAGCCATGGTAGACGAATGTGTGCCAACACATTTCTGGAATTTCACTAAACTTTAAAAGAAAACAACTAATGCCTTTTTTCCTCATGCAAAAAGCTTACATTATTATCACTAGGGAAAACTGTTAACTCATCAGCTTGAGATTCAAAGCCTATCACATACTATCTGGCTCTACTCATCCCATCTCCACATTTGCACAAATTGTCCCCTCACCTTCTCTTTATAGACATGCCACCTTGATTCAAAGCTTAGCTCCTACAGAAAACCCCTCCTGTTCCCCTCAGTTATCTATGTCCTTATGCCCCCCCAAATGGTCATGTATATACTTGTTTATATATTGTACCCCTCCCGGTTAAATGTAAGCTCCTTGAGGAAAGTGCTATTTTTCTTCTTGTATTTGTAGATGCAAATCCTAGCCTACTATTTTGTATATGGAAGGAGAAAATTTTTTTTAAAAATTGTGGATTGGATTAATCAAGAGATCCAATCACAGGATCCTTATTTTTAGATTTACAGTCTGAAGAGTTTTTCAGGTCTAATTCAACTTCTTTACTTTAAAGATAAGGCAACTGATGACCAAAGAGCTTAAGTCACTTCCTCAAGGTCATACAGATAAGGAGTAAAATACTTGAAATTTGGACCAGGTCTTCTGGCTCTAATTCAGTGATGGTTCCACTGTACTGCACTTATGTTCAATATTATTGATATGACTATCACCTTGCACAATGTCGCTCACAACTTACCCATGGCAGCCCATTCTGTGTAACTATCTGCCCCCTCATCCCAATGGGATGATTCAAAATTCTGGGTTCCTCCTCCATTTCTCTCAACTGGATAATGTTAATAAAGCATGGAGACAGTCTATTAGATGGTCCTCACTTTCCCTATGTGATTGAGAATGGTAGGGAAAAACAGATTTATATATTTGAGATATTGTGGGCTGGTTTTCTTGAATGGCTTGTTTCATTTAGGAGACACTTTTTCCATTTGACATTCTCTCCCTGAAGAGAATTTGCAATTAAAATTAATTCCATGTGCAGTGGATATAGTCCTAATAGTCAATCTTAGATAGCACTTACTGTCAATGTCCTTCTCTCTTCATCCCCTCATCTCATTTGACTGAACTTTATATGAGAAATTCTTATTATTATTGGACCAACATATAACACTGATTAGAAATGACCAGTTATGCTGTTTCTGTGAGTTTTCTGTTGGCCAACTCAGTAGCTGTTGGTGAAATTCTGTCACTAATAATGCTTGGGGAAGCATTTCAAACCAAAATTAATGGACCTTTCTACCTGGGGCAAAGTCAGACAACAGCATAAAATTCCAGAATATGCCATAGGCCACTAGTAAACTCTCATGGTTTTTCTAGTTTAACATCACAAAATTGTACCCACAAAACTATCTTTTCACTTCATGACTAGAAGGCAAAAAATGTTTTTGCTATGGAAACATTCGTCAAGGTCTTTTCTTAACTGAAAAAGACTTGGGATATTTTTTATAAAAGTTAAATTTTCTCACTCAAGACACTATCCTATTCTTCCAAAATCATGATAAAAGCTAAAGCTGAGGAAGTTCCATGAAGGATTTTGAATCCTCCTTATGTAGGAACTGATAGAAGGGATGGCCTAAATACTTAGAGCTCGAAGTATCCCATAAACCTATAGCAGAGTCAATTTCATTGTAGGTTACAGGAAGGTAGATTACTGAGTTTATAGATCTGGAGATCTAGGGCTAGAAAGGACCTCATAAGCCATTAGGTCTAAGTCTGCAATTTTTTAGATGAGGAAAATAAGACTCAGAAAGTAAGAGCCTCAAGGAGGATTTGATCTTGGGTCTCAATTGTTCAATCCTTTCAATCCTGTTCAGCTGCTCCTGACCCCACTTGAGGTTTTCTTGGCAAAGATACTAGAGTGATTTCCTTTTCCATTTCCTTCTCCAGATCATTTCACAAATGAGGAACTGAGTCAAATAGGGGTAAGTGACTTGCCCAGGGTCACACAACTAATCAATGTCTGAGGCCAGATTTGAACTCTGTAAGATGAGTCTTTCTGACTTAAGAGTTCTGGCCCTCTATCCACTGTGCCACCTAGGTCTTCTTGACTATAAATTGAGCAGTTAATCTTCAACATCATACAACATTAGCAGAAGAGAGCAGTCAGAGAGGAAACAAAATTAGAACCTAGATCACAAACAAATCAAAAAGAATGAATAAGTATGCTTTACATTGAAGTTCCATTCATATCATTGTATTCCCAGAACTTATTGCAATGTTTTGCACATAGTAGGCACTTTACAAATGTTGGTTCAGTTCAATTCAATTCAACTCACAATAAAGATAAATAACAGAGGTACAGTTTTATAAGGAGTTTAAAATATTGATTACATTCAGACTTATCTAGAGGGGGGTATGATTTTATTCTTTGATTTATGAGGGCATCTGCACCATCCAGATCCCTCTATGTTCACTTTAGCTGGACAGTTCTCACACCATCTGTGCTCACTATTCTTCAAAGTGATAGACATCTCTGAGACAGGGGTCACTTAACTTTGCAAAGGTGTGCAAATAGGTGTGCAAATAGTAGATGTACTTTCATACAGCAGCTTATTGTATGCATTTTCTCCACATTTGAATCACTCGGTGTCAAATAGCATGACTTTATTTTTCATTTCACAAACTTTGTCAGTTCCCTATATCTAAACAAATATTGAGTTAGTTCAAATTAAAATGTATAACTCTGTGGGTGATCAACATTAATGTTACTTCAATCCTTATTCCAGTGTCTCTTCTTTCATGACCTCTCAGTAGAATTTGGTTAATGTACACAGATTAACATCTTAGAAAAATAACATTACTTTATAACTAAAAGGGATATATAATTCTGTTTTTTAATATTTAAGTATAGCAAACTATACAGAAAATTTCCATTTAAAAATTTCAGGTACTATCCCTGCCATCTTTTCTCTCATTATTATGTTAAACTTTTAATTTCAAAGTGTCTGAAATACATGTTTAATTCTCAAGATGTAGATTGTTAATATTATCTTTTTAAAAAAGAAGCAAATATAGACTATATAATTCAAAATATCTAGGACAGTAATTCAAGTACAGGAGCAGAGAACTTTCTTTTTTCATCCCATAGAAACTTCACCCCTGCCACAACAAAATGGGTTCAAAATAAGTGTATCCACCATGAATATAATACCTTTCAAAGAGCTACTAAAGAGGCTTCTTAGAAGAGAATTCTGAAAGCAGGCCTCAATGAATTGCAATAGTTCTTTAGATGATTTAGTTCTGTTTTAACTGTCCATAGGACAATTCATTTGCTACTAATAAATTTGGGGGTAAGGGGGATGATTAGTCCTTTAGAAATTAATTCTAAAAGAATTTCCCTCTTTTCTCTGCTTAGAAGCAATGAAATACTCTTCAGGATTTAGCCTAACTCTGGAATGAAGTTTTTGAAATTGTCTGCAAGACTGAGAAACAGACAATAAATTCAGGAAATAGATCCAAAACCTAGCTCAGAAGCATGGAATAATACAGTAGTCAGTGATATCAGGGAGGAGGGCCAGGTAGTAGTAATTATCTAGATTCCTACTAAAGTGTTGTTTATTTCTCTGTTTCCATCTTTGTCTCTACCTATCTCTCTGTCTCTCTTTGCATGTCTCTCTAACCCTGGCTCTCTGTCTCAGACCCTCTGTATCTCTTACTCTTTTTCCTCCTTCTCTCTTGTAGATTCTAACCAGTAATTGTTTCTCTTATCTTAATAACAATTTCATCCATCTAAATGTGGAGGAATCAAAATGTCAGTATTGTATCTTGAACATGACTCTCATTATCATGGAGAGATTAATTGCTATAGTGAAAATGAATGGAATCTTGAGACAGAATAAGTACTGCATCCAAGAGTTTTTGGTAGATAGCAGTAAAGCAAGACAACACAGCATAACACAATGCAATGCAATTCAAATACAAGAAATATGTGTTAAGCACCTGATGTGTGCTGGCCACTGGGCACTCTTAAAGATTAAGATGCCTAATTTCTGGGTAATTAATAATTTTATTAACTATGGCTAGTGAATAATTAATAAAAGGGGCCAGTAGCACTCTCAAATGTCAGTGTCAGAATGTGGCAGCTTCTTGACACTCATAAGCCCTTGGAAGAGTGGGGATTCCCAACAGACAGCAATCAACTCTGATTAGTTAACAATTAATGAAAAGAATGAATATTATAATGAAAGATGGGCCTATTCTAATGAGGGGTTTGGGACATGTTTGATTATGTCACTCTTACTCAAAGAACACCTCCAGCCTTGGGCAATCCAGACAAATATTTACCATCCACCCAAGTCTGAGTAGAACAAAATGGCCTGGAATTCACACAGAATATATTTTCTTTAAAAAGTTTGTATAGGGGGCGGCTAGGTGGCACAGTGAGTAGAGCACCGGCCCTGAAGTCAAGAGGACCTGAGTTCAAATCCAGCCTCAGACACTTAACACAAAAACTAGCCGTGTGACCGTGGGCAAGTCACTTAACCCCCAATTGCCCTGCAAAAAAAAAAAAAGAATGAAAAAAAAGTTTGTAGAGTTGGGTGGGACAAAAACAACCTAGATAAGATGCTGTAGGTAAATTTCTAGTGAAGGCCAGAGATCTCCTTGATAGACTGGACTTTGAACGAGTAAATGGGAAAAAGGAAAAAGCAACAACTTTGATCTCCCCAATTTTTGGTTATTTAATAATCATTTCTTTTAGTGCTGACCTCTGGGGATACAAATAAGAAAAAGAAAGACATCTCCCACCCTAAAAGAGCTTAAAATGTAAGGGAAGAATACACACACACACACACACACACACACACACACACACACACACACACACACACACACACACACACCTGAAAGGGAAGTGCAGGAAAAGACACCAGAGGGTACCAGGAGCAGGCATCATGGTGTTTGCAACCAAGCAAAGTTGCACACGGAAATTGAAGAATTAGCTAAAAAGTCCAGGTCCCCACCCTCTATAAAGGAAACTTTGGGGAGGAATTTGGGGTTCTACACTCGCATTATCCAATCACAGAGGAGAGAAAGTTCTGGGAGTGGGAAAGTATTGAATATTCAAAGCTGAGTGGGCAGCAGGATGATTATATTTGACATGATCTCCTTATCCTGTGTGGAGCATCATGTTTTATGATGTTATAAACAAGCAGAGCTGCATATGGAAAGGGAAAGCAAGACATTTGGATATGCCCACAACATTTGGGGGAAACATTGCAAAGAGCCAAAAGGAAGGATGGGAACTTTCCCATGGACAAAAATGCAACTGGTAAAATCAGTTCAAAAGGAATGGGTATGTTAAGGAATGAATTCTGTGGTAAAAAGTAGTAAGAGACATAGAGAGGATTTGAGCTTCTTAGGAAGAAAATCATACTGATGTTTAGACTAGTGAAGTAGGTCAGAGGTTGAATTTGAGAAAAAAAAATTGAAAAAATTTGAGAGAAATAGAGGATAATTTGAAAGACAACCTCCAATCCCAGATAATGGCCCTTTTTTAAAAAATTATTTTATTTTTCTTAAACGTAAACAAATAATTTTAATATTAATGTTTTTAAAAATTTTGAGTTTGAAATCCTTTTCCTCCTCTCCTCTTCTTCTCTCCTTGAGAAAGTAACAAATTTGAAATGGATTATTCATATCTATTCATATGGATATTCATATTCCTATGCAAAGCATTTCCATATTAGTGATGTTGCAAAAGAAAACATGCACAAAAACCAGGAATAATATAGAAAGTTTAAAAATATATATGCTTCAGTTTGTATCAGTTCTTTCCACCAGTTCTTCCTAGGGAAGTGGATAATATTTTCCATTATAAGTCCTTTGGAAATGTCTTCAATCATTGTATTGCTGAGAAGAGCAAAGTCATTCACAGTTGATCATCATATAATCATCATACAATATTCCTGTTACTGCATGCAATATTTTTCTAGTTCTACTCATTTCACTTTGCATCAGTCTATAATTGTGTGAATTTCAATTCTGAAACCATCCTGCTCATAATTTCTTATACTAAAATAATATTCCATCACAATCACATAGCACAACTTGTTCAGTCATTTTCCAATTGATGTGCATCTCCTCATTTTATGATTCTTAGCTGATATGAAAAGAGCGGCTATGATATTTTCACACATATAGATCTTTTTTCCTTTTTCTTCAATCTCTTTGGGCCTAGCAGAAGTATTTCTGAGTCAAAGGGTATGTGCATTGTTAAATAGTCTTTGGAGCATAATTCCAAATTGCTCTCTTGAGTGCTTGGATCAGTTCACAACTCCACCAATAGTGTGTCAGTGTCCATATTCTTAAACATTTCCCCCAACATCTGTCCTTTTCCTTTTCTATTACATTATCCAGCCTGAAAAATATAGGGTTGTTTTAATTTACATTTCTCTAATCAAAAGTGAGTTAGAGCATTTTTTTCATATGACTTTTCATAGCTTTGGTTTCTTCTGAAAATTGCCTATTCAAATCCTCGGAACATTTTTTTCAATTAGGGAATTGTAAATTTGACTCATTTCTCTATATATTTGAGAAATAAATCCTTTATCAAAGAAACTTGCTATAAAAAATTTTCCCCAGTTTCCTGCTTTCCTTCTGATCTTGACTGCATCAGTTTTGTTTATGCAAAACATTTTGATGTCATCAAAATTGTCTATTTTACATCCCATAATGCTTTCTATCTCTTATTGCATCCTAAATTCTACCTTTATACATAAGTCTGAAAGAAAAAATAATTTATCATGATGTAATTTCTTCTTGTGATATCACCCTTTATGTCTTAATCATGTACTCATTTTGACCTTGTCTTGGTGTATGGCATGCAATGTAAATCTAGTTCTGCCAAACTGTTTTCCAGTTTCCCTAGCAATTTTCGTCAAAGAGTAGTTTCTTGTCCCAAAATCTTAGATCTTTGGGTTCAGCAAACACTAGATTATTACGGTCATTAATTAACGTGTATTGTGTATATAAACTATACCACTACTCCACTGCTCTATTTCTTAGTCAGTTTCAGATTGTTTTTGATGACTATCACTTTATCATACAGTTTGAGATCTGACACTGTTAATTCATATTTTCATGAATTTCCTTAACACTCTTGACCCTTTGTCCTTCAATTTAATTTTTTTATTACTTTAAGCTCCAAAAATATCCAATTATTTTGTTGTTTCATTGGTATAGCAATAAGTATTTATCCACTTGTCTAAATCTAACTTTATTTGTGTAAAAATTGTTTTGTAATTTTGTTCATATAGTTCCTGGATTTGTCTTGACCATGCACTCTCAAATATTTTATATGGTCAGCAGTTATTTTAAAAGGAATTTTTCTTTCCAGGTTTTGCTGCTGGATTTCTTTGATAATATATAGAGATTTTGATGATTAATGTGGTTTTATTTTATTTATTGCAACTTTGCTAACAGTTAATTTTTTAAACTAGGTGTTTTTTTTTACTTGATACTCTAGGATTCTCGAAGTATAGCATTATATTATATTCAAACAGTGATAGTTTTGTTTCCTCATTGTCTATTCCAATTCTTTAAATTACTTTTTTTTTCTTTGTTATAGCTAGCATTTCTAGTATAATACTGAAAAATAGCGGTGATAATTGGCATCTTTGTTTTATACCTGATCTTATTGGAAAGGCTTCTAGCTTATCCATATTACAGATTACACTTGTTGATGGTTTCAGATAGATTTGATTTATTATTTTAAGGAAAACTCCATTTGCTCCTATGCTCTCTAGTGTTTTTATCAGGAATGGGTGTTATTTTTTTGCCAAAAGCACTTTCTGCATCTATTTAGATAATCGTATGATTTCTGTTGGTTTTGTTATTGATGTGGTCTTTTTTGTTGATAGTTTTCCTGATACTGAACCAATCCTGCATTCTTACTATGAATGTTACCTGGTGTCATAGTGTATTATCTTTATGATATATTGCTGTAATCTCCCTATGAATATTTTATTTAAAATTTTTGCTTCAATATTCATTAAGGAAACTGGCCTATTGTTTTCTTTCTCTATTTTGCTCTCCCTGGTTTGGGTATCAGTATCACATTTGTGTCATAAAAGGAATCTGGTAGGACTCCTTTAACTATTTTTTTTTTCAAATAGCTTATATAGTTTTGGGATTCATTATTTCTCAAGAGTCCTGAAGATTTTTTCAGGGACCTCATTGTTCATTTGTTTATTTGTTTTTTCAGTTTATTTTTCTAAGATAGAATTATTAAAATATTCTGTTCACTCTTTATTAATCTGGGCATTCTATATTTTTATAAATATTTATCAATTTCACTTAGATTGTCAGTTTTACTAGCATATAATTAGCCAAAATCACTGCTAATAATTGCCTGTTCATCTTCTAAAACTACTAACATCCTCTTAACTACGGAAATTATTCCTATTTATAGAGGTATTTTCTTTTGCTTATATAATGAAAGAGATATATACTTTCTATTTAGCATATTCTCTATTGCTCTTTTCTTTTTCCTTACATGTAGGCTTCTTCCATTTATGTAACATTCCTCTCCCTCATACTCCCTTGGCGTTGATCACTAAATTCTATTTCCTCATTTATGTGGTATTCATCCTCCTCATATTCCTTTGTATTTTATCATCAGTTATCTCTTCTTCATCACATATTCATTTGTCCACGTGATGGGGAAAGTAGCCAGCATTTTCAAACTGATTAGCATGTGCTAGGCATAGTGCTAATCTTGTTACAATTATTAGTGCATGTGATCCTCACCACAACCCTTATTATCCCCATTCAACTGTGCAACTGTAAAAGCTGAGGAAATTGAGACAAAAAGAGGTTAAAGTTCTTGCCTAGAATTACATAATGAGCAAATGCCTGATGCTGGATTTGAACTCAAGTCTTCCTGATTCCAGGGTACAAATTCTATGTAATGTGCAACTTAGCTGTGGAGGTGACTCTTTTTACCTCCTTCATCTTAGTTACATTTTCTTGTTTTTTAATTTTTGAAAGAAATTATGATTCATCTATTTTAACATTCCTTTAAAAAACTGAGTGTCAAATTCCCTTTCCCTCCATCCCCAGCTTCACCCATTGAGAAGGCAATATTAATTATACATGTAAAATTATAACTTATTTCTATATTAACTGTTGCAAAAAAGTAAGAAAAGTAAAGTGAAATAAATTATACTTCAATTTGTAGTCAGAGTTCATCAGTTCTTTCTTTCTGAAGGTTGATAGCATTTTTCATCATGAGTTCTTCAGAACTGTATTGATCATTCAGATCACTCTTTTGATCACAGTTAATTGCATTTTCATTGAAGTGTTAGAGTGGTATTTGGGAAAGATACTGAGCCATTAAACCTGAGATTCTAGGTTTATCTCTGACACCAAATAGGTTTGTGATTTTAAGCAATTACTTCACCTTTGCACATACAGTTTCCTCATTTGTCAAAGAAGGGACTTAGGTTACATTATATATTTGATCTCTTCCACCTATGAAATTCTTTGAATAACCAGAAGTCTGTAAGATGATTATCAATCATCTCACAAAAACGACAGGCTCTAGTGATATGTATATGTGTATATATGTGTGTGTGTGTTTACATATATGTATGTGTATCATTCAGACAGTATTTTCCAATGTTCCAGAGATCCTCCCAAGAGGAGTCTAAAAGAATGACTGCTAATTATTTCTTGAAGGTACAAATGTTCCTTCCAGAAGATATTTAAGAATATTTCCAAATATTGTGAAAACGTAGACAAGCAACTGAAGACCACAGGGGTACAGGTTTTCCTAATGTATATTCAGGGTAAGGGCTGCAAAAGAGAAAAGTTACTGTGAGAAGTAAGCATCCTAAGAAAGTGATATTTTAAATGGGACTGGGATTTCTGTACGATGATTTATAAAGTTGACATATTCTTGTTCAGAGATACATAACAAATGTCATGTATATCTAATAAAAATAAATTTAAAATAAATTAAAATAAATTTAATATTCCTTTTAGAATAGAAAAGGGGAAAATATATAGTTTAATGTGTAATTATGTATATTTCCTAAGTTAGATATTAAAAAGATGAGTCACAAAGGAGTCAGAATAAAACTTGAAAAATCATGAAATTCACTGGATACAAAAATATGAGAAAAGAGTTCATAGAAAAGCCATATCTTCATATGCCTATACCCAATTGTCCAAAGCTTAAGTTTTCAACAGAAAACTAGAGTTCCTCAGGAAATGGAACCTTGACCTCCTAGGAATCATAGAGACTTGAGATGAAACCTATGATTAATTATTACTGTGAATGGGTATACCTTATTCAAAAGAAATAACAAATTGGGGTAGCTAGTTAGCACAGCGGGTAGAGGCGTGGGTCTGGAATTAGGAAAACCTGAGTCTAAATCCAACCTCAAACACACTAGCTATGTGACTCTGAACAAGTAACTCAACCTCTTTGCCTCAGTTTCCTCAGCTATAAAATGAGAATAATAATAGCACCCAGCTCCTAGAGTTCTTTTCAGAATTAAATAAGAGCATGATTTTAAAGCACTTAGCATAATACCTGGCACAAAGTAACTGATTGAGATATGTGTGTGTCTGTGTTTTTTTTTTTATGGAAGGAGATATCAGATGTATAAGATATACTTACATAAAGGAATTCCAGAAGTAGAGAAGAAAGTAGTAAAGGAGATTATATAGGTGCAATCAAAGGTAGGAAAAGCTGAAATATTTTTTTTTGCTTTGGAGTATGTGATATATCACCTGAGAAGAAAGAGAGCTCACCAAAAAAAACTTAGATCTTTAAAGAGAAATGTACAGAACCTAGAAGTAATGCCAGGTAACAGAAGATTAATTTCAGAATATGACATATTTCTATATACATATTCATTTTCATTTATGTACATACATGCATGTATGGAATGTATGGATGTATATGTATATATGCACACCCACACTAGAATGCTTAAAATAAGCTAAGTAAATTGAGGTCTGTTAGGGGAAGCTAAATAAAACAAGTTTTTGTTTGTTTTATATGAATTGTATCAAAAAAGAGAGAGAGAGGATCAAAGTGTACCTTTTTGTTAGAATGAAAGGAATAATTATAATTAATAGCAAAATTATTATATCTGATTGACCTCATTTTTAAATTAAATTTTATGTTTATTTTTAGTTTACAGAATGCATTTCCAGAAGATTTTGAGTTACAAATTTTCTCCCCTTCTTTTCCCTATCCACCACCCCAAAACAGCAATCCCATTGGATCCTCCATTCCCAAATTTGCTCTGTACTATATCCTCCCCCATTCCCTCTCTGACTTTCTAGTAGTGCAAGATGGATCTCCATACCCCAATGCCTGTATAGCTTATTTCCTAGTTGCATGTAAAAATAATAAAAATAGTAATTTTTTCAAGATTTGATTTTAAAACTTAGAATTCCATATTCTTTCCCTTCCTCTCTCATCACCCACCCTTACTGGGAAGATAAGCAATTCAATATAGGTTGTACATGTGTAGCTACACAAAACATTTCCATAGTATATTGTGATAGATTGACTATATTTCTCTCCATCACATCCTGCCCCCAACTTGTTCTCTCTACTTTGACCCTGTCCCTTTTCAAAAGTTTACATTTCTAACTACCCTCCCCCACAACCTGCCCTCCCCTCCATCATCCCCCCTGTAATGCCATGCTCGATCAGCTTCCCAAAAGAATTCAACTGTGAATAGCTTTTAAGGTTCTGATTGCAAAGTGAATACTCTATTTATTCAAGAACAAATCAAAGGAAAACATTCACAACGAATCAAGATGCAGTATTCACCACATTCCATCTTATGGCAGAAAATCACATTATAGTGTTCACAAAAGCTTATCATCAAAATGGCCACACGGTTTTCACCAAAGTGGTCACAGTATATAAAACAAAGAACAAAAGAACAATCATCTGGTATCCCTAAGGAGATTTGCCTCCTTATTTAGTCATTCAATCATCTCAGAATACAAGTCAGTTTTCCACTCATGGGGCAATTAGCTTAACTTACTTATTTAGCAAAGTTACTAAGTATCACCAATCACTAAATACAATCTTTAGAAAATACACAAACCCTCACCAACTCAATCAATCACTTATTCAGATTCACAATTACCAAGTATCATTATTCATTAAGCACAATCATTAGAAAATACACAAAACCCTCACCTCTAGGTCACTAGTAAACCATGTTACCATCACAGCATTCGATATGCAAGGAGAGGGCTTTTCTTCATCTTGCCTCCAGGTGGTCGCTTAGATTCCCTGGATCCCCTTCTAATTGTCCCAGCTTCTACCTGAATCCACCAACAGTCACCTGGTTTTAGAGGCAGACAGCTCCCAGGTCTTTCTCCAATTCTCCATGCAGTTTCTGCTACACACTGAAGTTCACAGGGTCTAGTACATCTCAAAACCTTCACAATTTCTAGTTGCCAGGAATTCAAGGATTGACCAAGCCACAAACAAACAAAATCTTAGCATTCCAGGTCGTGTTTCCTCAGTCTTTCAGCAGTTTGGCTGGCCCTAGCACCCAGAAGAAATCTCAACCTTCCAGGTGGCAACAGCAACACAGGCCATCCAGGCAGCAGCAACAACTTCAGAGTTCGAGGCAGCCTTCCTGACAGCAACTCCAGCTTTCACCAGATTGCTCAGCGTAACATTCCCAATGTGCCTCTCTGCGGCCTTTCTTACACACACACACACACACACACACACACACCCCCACACACACTGGCCTCCTGTTTCAACCAACCCCTTCCTGTTATGTCAGCAACAGGAGACAGAGTTCACACCTTCTGTTTCTTTCACTGAGATTTGATTAGTTACTAAGGGATAAGTACCTGTTTACTTGATATAACAATAAGGGGTCTTCAAATTTAAATTTATTACCATTATACCCCCTCTCATTCCCTTCCCCCCTACTCTCCTGTAGGGCAAGATATCCAATTAAGTGTGCTTGTCATCCCTTGCTAAGACAAATTCAATGAGAATAAGGTTGACCCATTTCCTTTTGCCTTCTTATTCTTCCCTTCCATTGTAACAGTTTTCCCTTGCCTCTTTTATATGAGATAATTTACCCCATTCTGTCTCTCCCCAGCTCCTATATTATATTCCTTTCTCACCTCTCAATTTCACCTTTTAAATATGATCCTTTCCTATTCAATTCTTCCTGTGCCCTCTGTCTGTGTATACCTGTATACTATATACAAACACTCACATATGTATTCATATACAATATACCTTCCTATATAGACATATATAGAAATATATACATATATATATATATATATATGTATTCCCTTCAACTATCCTCATACTGAGAAAAGTTTTATTAGTTACAATTATCATTTTCCATGTATGCATTTAAATAGTTCCACTTTCATAAGTTCCTTATGATTTCTTGTCCTTGTTTACATTCTCATGTTTCTCTTGCTTATTGTATTTGAATGTCAAATTTTCTACTCGTGTTTTTTTCATCAAGAATGCTTGAAAGTGGGGAGGCGGAGCCAAGATGGCGGCTTAGAAGCAGCAAAGGGCCACAGCTCCCACACAAACACCCTAAAAAACTCATAAAATGGGACGCTAAACAGATTTTCAAGCTTCAAAACTCTCCACAAGACAGAAAGCACTACAGGCAGCGCAGCAGGCAGGGCTCTTCGCAGCAGTCTGGGACCCACGGCCGAAACC
>CM053595.1:240000540-240032593 GCA_028646575.1 Pseudocheirus occidentalis
CCTCCCTTGTCACCCACCCCTCACTGGAAGGACAACCAAGGCTGTGGACATGTAATTATACAGGACATCTTCATAGTGGACGTATTGTGACAGTGATCATATGTCCCTCCTTCCTATCCCTCCCCGCCTTGTTCTGTTCTCTACCCTGTCCCTATCCCTGTCCCTTTATTGAAGTGTGAGCATCTAGCATCCCTCCCCCAGACCCTGCCCTCTCCTCCGTCATCCTGCCTTTCATCCCCATACCCCCTACTCTCTTGTGTGGCATGATGCCAAGTTTAGAGTTTATGCCATTTCTTCCCTAAGCCAGATTCAATAAGAGTAAATGAAAGTAAAGTTTTAATAGTTATCCCTTGCCTTTTCTATATGGGATGATTAACCCCATTTTGTCTCTCCCTGTCTCCTCTCATTCTAGTCCACTCCCATGTCAGAATTTCGCCTTTTTAAGTATTATCGAAGGGACATATTCTTACAGGAAAGCAATCATTTTTATATAATATTATAGGCTTAGCACACATGACCAAAATGGAATAAGTAGAGGTTTTTAGGAAGAAAAATGGCATTAGGAAGAATTTGAAGATGTCTCCATAGTTCTCAACCTATGGGTTATGTTCAATTTGTAACAATGAAAATACATCCTGCATATCAGGTAGATTCCTAACAGTAGCAAAATTATAATTATGAAGTAGCAACAAAAATAATTTTATGGTTGGGGTCACCACAACATGAGGAACTATATTAAAGGGTCATGGCATTAGGAAGGTTGAGAACCATGGCATTTAGATGATGCCTAAGGAAAAAAAAAAAGTATCCAGTGGCTGGATTACCAGGCTACCTGCTAGAATTTAATGAGGCTATCTGAGAATTCCAGAAATGTCTAGAAAAAATGGAACCAAAACTGCCAACACAAGTGTCTGAGGCAAGAAGCAGTTGTAGAAAAAAAAAAAGCAGAAAAAGCCAAGAGCCAGGAAAAGGGCAACAAACTCTTTAGTACATCGAACTTTAATTCCATAGAGGGCAGGTGGTAGGCGGGGAAAGCTCTCACAGCCCTGGTCCAAAGATTTACAATAATAGTACATTCAAGTCACTTGGGCAAGTCCTATTGGTCACAAGTTTGTTTGTTTGTTTGCTTGTTTTGTATTGTATTGTTTTCCTGGGCATCTCAGACCAAAGTATTTTAGGAAAAGAGTTTATGAAAAGATACCTGAAAACAGTGTGGATCAGTCATTCAACAAGCATTTATTAAGCACCCATTATGTGACAGAAACTATACCAAGTGCTGGGAATATAAATACACAAAAATGCAAAAATGAAGTAATTCTTATAGCCATTATATTTTTTTAGGCAGTTATCCTAATGAGCCCATAAACTGGCCTTCAATTGGATCTATGATGTCATAGTCAAAATCCATTAATTCACAATTCTGTTGACTACCCTCTCTTCCTAAATATGTTCTGCTCACTGTAATTTCACAAATTACCCTTTCCTGGTTCTCTTCCTACCATAAGGACTACCTTCTTGTTGGTCTTCTTTGATGGTTCATGGTGTATAGTATACCCCCTTATAATGGGTATTCCCTAAGGTTAAAGTTCTGGAAGTCTCTAAGATCTCTCTCAGTGACCTTATCAGTTCCTATAAGGTTAATTATCATCTCTGTGTAAATGAATCTCAGATCCATAAATCCAGCCTAATATCTCTCTTGAATGTCAGTCATATATCACCAAATGTCTAATGAATGCTTCAAAGTGAATGTGCCAGAGACATTTCAAACATGTCCAAAATGGAGCGTATCTTTCTTCCCCAAACCAGTCTGTCTGGAAGAATAAACACCTTACCTCATGCTTGTGTTCCAACTATACATGTACCCTTTATGTGTGACTAATTACATCTGTCTCCTGATGAGAAAAGTTTCACATGTGTGGGCCTTACTGTGTGTCCTGACCACATATGCTCCCATGTATATTCAATTCCATGTGTGTATATTGACCACAAATGTTCACCATATTTGTGCATCACACCTAATTCTTGTCTATGTTCATTTTTCATAATGATTAAGTGCATATTTTTATAAGAGTATGACTTATGTTTGTGAAAGAAATGTGTTTTTGACACTTTTCTAACCAAATTATTTCACTGAATATCTTTGCTTTCAACTACTAATATCCTTTACCTGATTAGTAAAAATAAGCATATTAGTGGGGTCTTATGAACTGTCTTTAGGTACATATACACAAATGTACCAGTTGTAACCCAGTGAATTTGCTGAGGATAGCTACGGGTCCTGTATCAAGGTAAAAGTTTCCATTCTTACTCCTAAACTCTGAGTTGCAAAGCTATAGTATCTCTGTCTCACTCTGTCTGCCTATCTGTCACATACACACACATGCGCACACACAAACACACAAGACACACACTCTCTGAATGTCTGAATGTCTTTGGCCATCCTCTGTAGCTATTCTTGACCTCATTCACTGTAGTAGACTGACCAGGAGCAGTGACTCTCTGGAATAAGACATTCTAGCATAAGAGGGTATAGTTAGGCCCCAACAGTAACCACAGAGCTCTTGTCCAACACAAGCCTCAGCAGCTCTGAAGTCAGACTGAACATACAAGGTTGGAGTCAGGACTTAGCAGTGGCAGTAAAATGGCATTCAGGCCTACTCCAAAATTCTATCCCAGCATAAGGCAGAAGAGTTCAGATTTGTCCCAGTAATGGCATTTGTCCCACCATATCCCAAAGGAGTAACAGATAACCATGGCAGAGTAGGCAGCAGGTTCAGATGTGGGCACCAGCATCAGAGCCCAGTGTATGGTTGGAAGAGATATGAATCCAAGTGGCAGTGAAGAGTGAAACATATTTCACTGGCAGTGGTAACCCTGTGGCAGAAGAGTGGGCACTGGCATATGAAGTGGCAAAAGATAGTCCCACTATGGAATGCTGATTGCTATAACATTTAAAAATAAACATGTTTGTTCCATCCACATTACTCTTAGTAAAATACATAGTAATCACTGCAGAACATTTTCTAAGGGAGTAACTGAATGGCCAAGAGGTGACATTTTTGCTTTTTGGCCAGGGAGGGCTAGATAAGTATATTTAACTAGCCCTCATAGAAGAAAGGGACAGTCCCTAGGAGACCTCTCATGGAGTAAACATTGTATATCCCCTCCCATGGGGCTATTGGATAGGGCCCCGTCCCAGTCTCTGGAACAATCAACATTAGGTAGGCGCTGGTACAGAGAAATACTTCCTGATCAGCAATGAGGACAGTTGACTATGCAGAAAGCATCATCATCTTTGCTGTAGCCCTGATGTTTCGTGCAATGCTTTTATTAATGGGCCCCTTTTTAAATGGAGAGATCCACTATTTAGCATCACCCCCACATGGAACTCACTATTTAGAATCTGAGTACTTTGGAGAATTCTACGAGAGTTTGCTGTTCCTTCAGTGAACTGCTAAATGGTTTGTTTCCTTTTTTGTTATGTTTTTATTTTAGCATTTCTTTTTGTATTTCCTTACTGCTCTCTATATTAGATTCACAGAATATCAGAAATCAGGGTTAACCAGTCAACAGCCCTGAAGTCATTTAAAGTGATTGAATACCATCCAGAAGACAATAAGGACCTTACCATCAAGAGGAGTGTGGGTAAAAGCAGTATTCTAGCCTTTCCTCACCCCAACTTCCAGTCAAATTAGACTAGTTTTTCTTTAAAATGTATTGAAAACATCCTGGAAACCTGGTGAGCTCAAGGGACTAAAATTATCAGGCTGTTGACATCCTGGTCACCTAACTACAAAGTTACCAGCTCCAAGAGCCATCTGATACTTGATGGAGGGAAGATAATAAGCAACTAGCTGACTGTGGATAAAATACTGGGCCTGGAATCAGGAAGACCTGCATTCAAATTCTGCTTTAGACACTTACTAGCAGTGTGACCCTGTGCAGGTCACTTAATCTGTTTGCCTCAGTTTCCTCATTTGAAAAATGGGAATAATAGCATTCCCCCTTCCCCGAATTATTGTGAGGGTCAAATGAGATAATAGTTATGAAATTCAGCACAGTGCTTGACAGGTAGTGTTATATAAATACTAGCTATTGTTATTATTAACTCAGACGAGGGAGCTTCATTCAGCTCAATCAACTCGAGGGTTCCTCACTATTTATCCTTGTTGAATACACTTCTCCTGCTATAGATAGATAAGTAACCCTCCTTTTGTTAATTGTTGAATGAAGTGTCCCTTTTGTTCTAATATTGAACCAAAATTACTGAGGAGAGGCCTTTGGTCAGACCCATCCCAGAACATTGAATCTCAAGTCTTTTATTCAATATATCTGCCATCATTACATATATATGGACTGCAACATATTTTCAAGGGTTTGAGCTGCTCTCTATTTTGTTCCAGAGTCCCTGAATAAACAGTAAGAAGCTGTTCAGACAATGGTCTAGTACATAAGTGCTTCTGTTAGCTAAATAAGAATTTTGTGCAAATGCACTAATGAACAGTCATGTAATTTGTGTAACATTCATGTAAAAAAGTAAATTGCGTTCTTAGGGAGATAAATAAAGAGTATAAAGGGGGATTAATATTTAGACAAGCTCATGTCAGAAGAAAATAATCATCATTTCCAGTGCTCCAGTAAAGACTTTAAAGATACAGTTTTGAAACTGGAGATAAACCTCATTATGACAGTATTCACTCTGCTTAATGCATGAAGCACCAAGGGGACCTCATTATAAGGCAATTACAGCTACAAGGGTGCCCTGAAGCATAGACCTTGAGAACAACATGAAGTCAAGGCAGACTCCAGTGTATTTTAATTTTCATCTTTGAATAATAAGGTAATATACGTCAAGCTATAATAGACATTTCAATGTATTGTGAGGTAAAAATTCAGCTAAAAAGCCAATTTATGTACTGCCCTACAATTCAATTTCTTTTTCTCTGACTCATGTATGTACTTCTCTTCCCTACAGCAATCCCTACCATGTGGCTCATGAGAAAAGGAATGAGTTAAGGGCTGAATGAAAGGATAATGAGGAAAGGAACAGAAAAGGATATTTTTATTTGTAGAGTTTTAAGATCAAAGTTCTAGATAAGAAAGCTAAGCTATCAACAATTGGATTGTTACCTATTGCTAATTTTTACTGCTGTCTGATGCCAAAGCTAATGTGGGTTATTTTCAGTTCACAAAAAAAATTGGTTTTATGTTTTTGTCTTGAAAAGTAAATATTTTTTCTTATTCAAGGTAAGCGTCTTACTTCAATATTTCCTAGATTAAAATTTTCCTAAAGTTGTATATTCCCTCTACTCTTGGAAATCACACACAAACCCAAGAGCTAACATTTAAATAGTTATACAATGCAGGCACTGTGCTAAGTACCTTTATAGGTGTTGTTTCATGTAATCCTCAAAACTTCCCTGGGAGATAGATGTTATTATCATCCCCGTTTTATGAATGAGGAAACTGAGGCAAACAGAGGCTAAATATTATACCCAGAATCACATACCTAGTAAATGTCTGAGACTGAATTTGAATACAGGTCTTTCTGACTCCAGCCCATATTCCAGAAGGAAAAGAGATAATCTTTACAACTCAAGGTTCTAGGAATAACGCTGTCCTTTAGAAAATTTGTCTTTTTCCCAGCAGAGTTTCTAGTCTTCCCAGAAGGGCAGTAATTGCTGATCATCTGATGTCTTCTAGTAGACTGCTTTTACTCCTCTATTATTTTCTCTGACTCTCCACTAAGCGGCATTAATAAGCAGTTTTTTTTTCTTGAAAGGAAACACAAGCAACTATATTTCCATAAGTATACACTATCACCAAAACCTATTTTATTTCTTTTATGAGTCAGAACTACTCCGCTACACCTAGCCAGTAGAGTGAATATTGCTTAGCTAAAATTTATCTATTGTACTTTCTTTATTTCCCTCAGGAGTATCTCCTTCAATCCAGGTTGATATTTAGTTTGGTTATAAGATTCATTTTATTTCCCATTATATTCCTGGATAGTAGTGCCTCTAACCTACAAATTACCCAAGAGCTTGACTTAATAAGAATGATGGGGGGGTGGAGGGAAAAGAGGGTGGAGCGGAATGAAGCTGTGACCTTTGTGGGGTGTTGTTATAACCGAAACCAAAGTATTTATCTCCCACTAGCATAAAAAAAATCGCTGTAGTAGGAAAGAGATCTGCTTAGCACCACTGTAATGAAAATATTGATTAGTGGGAGAGAAGTTACCTAGTCATTTGGGGCCTAATTTTCATCATATGCAAAATAAAGAGAATATACTAGATGATTTTTCTAAGGTATCTCATATAACACTAATATATTTCAGAACACAGCATAGTGCTCTGCATATATGTGACTAGATATCAGATCTTTTTGGTGACAATATTTCCTTTATAGATATCGATACCAACTCATTTTAATCTGTGCAATAGTTCTATAATCAAAGTTCTATACATCTCATCTGACGCTTTATTTTATTTTTTTTCAACTTTTGAACAGATGTTTTATTTATTTTTTCCAATTTATTTATTTATTTTTAGTTTTCAACATTTATTTCCACAAGATTTTCAGTTACAAATTTTTCTCTCCATCTTTCTCCTACCCTCCACACCAAAATAGCTAGCCTACTGAATACCCCTTTCCCCAACCTGTTCTCTCTTATATCCTGCTCCATCTCCCCCCCCACCGCTTTCTAGTAAAGTGAGATGGATTTCTATAGCCCAGTGCCTATATATCATATTTCCTTGTTGCATGTAAAAAAACAACCTTTTCTTTATTTTAAACATTTTATCAATTCAACTTCTACATTTAGCATCATACATGTTATCCCATGACTCATTTCCAGTGAAATATGCCTTTGAATTTTCAAATTCTGTTTCTCATTTATTAGTTGAACAGTAATATGTTAGAGTTTACTTACATCCACAGTGCATCTTTCCATAGCCCTTTGAGTCACCTGAAATTTTAAATCATCTGAGATCATGGCATTCCTGAATTCATGGTCACATAGTCTTGTCTAAAGACTTTTTCTTTCTAGGATAGTGGATTTTGTGGGGTGGAGTGGGCATAGGAAAGGCAAGAGGTTACCCAAGTTCTCCCCAGTTTCCTTTAAAACAACTTTAAAAACATTCCTCAAAATGAATTCTGGAACAATATGACCAATAAAAAGAAGAGATGAAACACTTTTCTAAGCCAAGATAACTTAAAAGAACTGCAAGAAAGGTCTGTTTCACTTAACTAAAAGGAGAGCAGAATATGCAATGTTTACTCAAGGCATCCAGAGGCCCTTAACCTCAAAATAGAATATAAACCAGAGCCTTGCAGTCCCTGATCGCTATGGGCCAACATTACATTGGGTCAGCTGTGAGAAATCCAACCCCCAGGCTAGTGGTCAGATCTGTCAGGCCTAGAGGCCTCAGAATATCAGATGGCCCACCAGCTCCTAGAAATCTCAGTACCACAGACTAGACAAAGTTGGACAGAAGGTAAGCCATGAGTTCAGTCTATGAAGTTCAAGTGCAGAAAGCCTGTTACCAGGCCCCTGCCAGGGCAAAAAACATAGGAGAGTACCCCCTATAGCCAAGGAGCAGAGTTTCTTAGGAAGTAGGTTGGAAAATTAGCAAAAAAAAATTCCTGACTAGAGAAAGCAACTATGGTGACAGGGAACATGAAAATACAAACTCAGACCATACAACAATGTCAAACAATCACATACAAAGTCTCAAAGAGAAATGTGAATTGGCCTTAGGCCCAAAAAGTCTTCCTAGAAGAGCTCAAACAGGATTTTAGAAATCAAATAAGAGAGGTAGAAGAAAAATTGAGAAGCAAATGAGACATATGCAAGAGAATCATTTAAAAAAGTAGTCGACAGCTTGGAAAAAAGAAAAGAACTCCTTAAAAAAAGTCAGTCAAATGGAAAAGGTGGTACAAAAATTTGCTAAAGAGAATAAGTCCTTAAAAAGTAAAATTGGAAAAATGGAAAGGGTGGGGGGAGCAAAATCTAAATTAATAAAATAACCTCTTAAAAATTTGAATTGGGTAAGTAGAAGCTAATTAATCTATGAGATGTCAAAAATCCATCAAACAAAAAACAATAGAATAAAAAAATAGAAGAAAATATAAAATACCTCATTGGGAAAAAATGATTCACCTGGAAAATAGATTCAGGAGAGATAATCTAAGAAGTATTATATCAAATATTTTATCAGATTATATATAAAAAATGTGCCTGGATACATCTTTGAAATAGAGGGAGAGGGAGAGATAAACAGGTGGAAATAGGATGGAGGGAAATACACAGCTACTAATCATAATTGTGAATATGAATGGGCTGGACTCACATAAAATGGAACCAGATAGTAGAATGGATTAAAAAACAGAATCCTATAATATGTTCTCTACAAGAAATATGTTTTAAGCAGAGAGCCATATACAGAGTAAAAGTAAAAGGTGGGGATAGAAAGTATTATGCTCCAATTGAAGTAAAATTTAAAAAAAAACATGAGGGGTAGCAATCATGATCTTACACAAAGGAAAACCAAAAATAGATCTAGTTAAAAGTGATAAGGAAAGAAACTAAATATTGCTATGAGGTACAATACACAGTGGAGTAAAGCCAATACAGAACATAAATGCACCAAATTGTACAGCATCCAAATTTCTAAAGGAGAAGTTAAATCAGTTATAAGAAGAAATAGACAGTAAAACTGTACCAATTGGGGAACCTTAACTTTCCCTTTCCAAATTAGATGAATCTAACCACAAAATAAACAAGAAAGAAATTAAGGAGGTCAACAGAATTTTAGAAAATTTAGATATGGCAGAACTCTGGAGAAAACTTAATGGGGAAACAAAGGAACATACCAAAATTTATGGCATGTAGTCAAAGAAAGACTTAGGGGAAAATCTATCTCTCTAAACATTTACAGCAATAAAATAGAGAAAGAGCAGATTAATGAAATGAACATGCAAGTAAAAAAGTTAGAAAAAAACAAATTAAAATCCCTAATTAGACACCATATTGGAGATTCTTAAAATCAAAGGAAAGATTGATAAAATTGCAAATAAGAAAACCATTGAGCTAATAAATAAAACTAATAACTGGTTTTATGATAAAAATAGAATTGATAAATCTTGGTTAAATTTTTTTAAAAGAAAAAAGAAATCCAAACTATGGGTATCAAAAATGAAATTGTTGAATTCACCAACACTGAAAGGGAAATTAAAAGCAATGACTAAAAGCTATTTAGCCCAATTGGCTAAAAGCAGATCACAATCCAGAATAGGCAGTGTCCAGTCAAGGCATCCAGAGGCCCCCAACCCCAGAACAGAATAGCAACCAAAGTCTTGCAGCCCCTGCTCAGCAGGACAGCATTACAGTGAGTCAACTATGAGAAATGCAGTTGTTTGCCAATATATCTGATAATCTAAGTAAAAAGGATGAATATTTATAAAAATTTAAATTGCTCAGATTAAAATAAAAGCAAATAGAATTCTTAAACCCATTTAAAAAAAGAAGTTGAACAAGTCATCAACAAACTGCCTAAGAAACATCTCCAGGGTCAAATGAATTCACAAGTGAATTCTACCAAGCATTTAAAGAACAATTAATCTCATTTCTATATAAACCATATAGCAGTGGGGGGAGGGTAGAAACAGGCAAAGAAGGAAAAACAATCAAAGATGGAGTCCTACCAAATTCCTTTTATGGCACAATATAGTGCTGATACCTGACCAGGAAGAACAAATATAGAGAAAGAAAATTATAGACCAATTTTTCTAATGAATATTGATGCAAAAAATTTTAAATAAAATGCTAGCAACAAGATTACAGCAATATATCAGAATGATCATACACTATGACAAGATAGGATTTATACAAAAAATGCAGGACTTGTTCAGTATAAGTAAATCTATCAGCACAATTGACCATATCATTAATGAAACCAACAAATATTACATGGTTCTCTCACTAAATGCAGGGAAAAAAACTTTTGACAAAATACAACACTGAATCCTATTTTTAAAAAAACAACACTAGAAAGCACAAGAATAAATAGAACTTTGCTTAAAATGATAAGTACTATCTATCTAAAATCATCAGTAAGCATTTAAGTATTATCTATAATGGGGATAAGCTAAAAGCCTTCCTGATAAGATATGAATAGAAACAAGGATCTCCACTATCACAACTATTTAGTATTGTGCTAGAAATGAGAGCTATAGCAATAAGAAGAAAAAGAAATGGAAGGAATTATAATAGGGAAGGAGGAAACAAAACTGTCACTCTTTGTAGTTGATTAGATGATATACTTAGAATCAACTAAAAATTAGTTGAAAAATTAACATTTTAGCAAAGTTTAATGATATAAAAGAAACTCAAATAAATCATCAGCATTTCTATATACTATCAGCAAAGTCTAATAGCAAGATATAGAAAGAGAAATTCCATTTAAAACAACTAGACAATATAAAATACTTGGCAATCAAATACTTTGGCAAGAAAAACCCAATAACTATATGAACACAATTAGAAAATATTTTTTCATACAAATAAAGTCAGACTAAACAATTGGAGAAATAGTAATGGTTCATGGGTAGGCTGAATCAAAAAATAAAAATGACAATTCTACCAAAGTTAATTTACTATAACAACAAGTACCCTAGCGAACCCAATATGATCTGCTAGCACAGGTTCTTTAATCTGCTTTGCTAAAGGAAAGACAACTTTTAAAGGGGTCAACAATCTACTTTAATTATAGTCACTAGTTCAGGGGAAAGGAATTTGTAGAAAATACAAGCAGAGAAATTAGCACAAAGATCAACAGACAGGATTCTAGCTGTCTGAATGAAGTAATGTTGTTACACACTTAACATACATCACTGGGTCTGTAACAGGAAATCAAAAGATCCTTCTCATGAGCAAACCCCTGAAGCAAAATTCTAACCTCCCAAAATATATAACAAAGACTTGGTCACTGATTGGCTCAGAGTCAAGAAGGCACAGAATCTACTTGACTTATCACATCTGCAAATCTCAGGGTTCAAAGATTTATCTTAAGATATTTACAATTTAGCTTGTGCCTGCGAAAAAAATCCCACTTTTTTTGTGCTCACATTTACTTATTCAATGCCATACCAATCAAAGAATAGAAAATAAAAATTATAGAACTACAAAAAAATAATAACAAAATTCATCTGGAAGAACTAAAGGTCAAGACTGTCAAGGCAACCAATTAAAAAAAGGGAAGGAGGTATGGCTAGGTCATGCAGCTAATAGAGCACCAACCCTGGAATCAGGAAAACCTAAGTTCAAATATGGCCTCAGACACATAACTCAAAACTAGCCATGTGACCTTGGGCAAGTCACTTAATCTTAATTACCCTACCTTCCCCTCTCCAAAAAACAAAAAATGTGAAAGAAAGTAGCCTAGCAGTTCCAGATTTTAAAGTGGTAATCATCAAAACAATCTGGTACTGGCTAAAAAATAGAGTAGTGAATCAGTGGAAAATATTAGGTACACAATACACACAGTAAATGGCCACAACTATGGATTGTAGTGCTTGGTAAACACAAAGATTAAAGTTTTTTAAACAAGAACTCACAATTTGACAAAAACTTCTGAGAAAACTGAAAAGCAATTTGGCAGAAACTAAGTACTGGTCAACATCTCACATCATACACCAAGATGAGGTCAAAATGAGTACAAGTTACATATAAAAGGTTATATCATAAGCAAATTAGATGATCATGGAAGAGTTTCCCTGTCAGATGTATGAATAAAGGAATAATTTATGACCAAACAAAAGATAGGGCACATTACAGGGTGAAGAATGGATAATTTTTATTACATTAAATTTAAAAGGGTTTACATAAATAAAACCAATGCAATCGAGATTAGAAGGAAAGGAGAAAGCTGGGAAATGGTTACCACAACCAATGTTTCTGATAAAGGCCTCATTTATTAAATACATAGAGAATGAGTAAATTTTATAAAAATAGAAATCTCCAACTGATAAATGGTCAAAGGATATAAACAGGAAATTTTTCTAATGAAGAAATCAAAGCCATCTATAGTCATACAAAAATTATATAAATCACTATTGATTAGGGAAATGCAAATTAAAACAACTCTGAAAGACCATCTCACACCTATCAGATTGGCTAATATGACAGAAAATGAAAATGACAAATATTGGAGACAATGTGGAAAAATTAGAACATGAATATACTATTGGTACAGTTGCGAACTTACCCAACCATTCTAGAAAGCAATGTAGAACTATGCCCAAAGAGCTATGAAACTGTACATATATTTTGATGCAGCAATACCACTAATAGGTATCATTTTAAAGGAGGAGAAAAGGAGAAAAGAAAAATATTTTTAGAAACTCTTTTTTTGTGGTGGCAAATAATTGGAAATTGAGGGTATGCCCATCGACTGGGGAATGTCTAAACAGTTATTGTCCAGGATTGTGATGGAATATTATTGTGCTATAAGAATAAGATGAGCAAGATGCCTTCAGAAAAACCTGGCAAGCTTTATATGAACTAATTATAAAGTGAAGTGAGCAGAATCAGGAGGACATTTTTTTTGCAATAGCAGCAATATTGTGTGATGATCAGTAATGAATGGCTTCACTATTTTCCACAATGCAAAAATCTAAGACAGTTCTGAAATACTTGTGATTAAAAATGCTATCTACCTCCAGAGACAGAACTGATGCAGTTTGAATGAAGATCAAAATAGGTTTGTTTGTTTGTGTGTTTGTTTGTTTGTTTTGGTCTGTGTTTTCTTTTGCAACATGACTAATATGGAGGTCTGTTTCACATGACTGTGTGTGTTTGTTAAGTTTTTTGCTGTTCAATCATTTTCAGTTGTGTCTGATTCTTTGTTAGGTCATTTGGGATTCTCTTGGTAAAGACAGTGGAGTGGTTTGCCAGTTCCTTCTCCATTCCATTTTACAGATTAGGAACTGAAGCAACGAGAGCTAAGTGACTTGCTGAATTAGGGTAGGGAAGTGGGGGAATTGGAACTCAAAATTTTGAAAAAGGAACATTAAAGTTGTTTAAAACATGTATTCAGGGGGAAAAGAAAATGCTTGGAGAAAAAAAGAAAAGAAAAAGAGTTTTGAGCTAATGAAATGTGAACATCAATGGAAGGAACTAGAAATGTTTACATTGGAGAAGACAAATGCAAACATGAAAGCTTGACAGATGGCCTTGTAAAATAGGGATTAAACTTTTTCTACATGACTGCAGAGAATCAAACTAGAGGGAAAGAATGGGAATTCCAGAGGCAAATTTGGGGTCCAAGTAACAAAAACTTTTGAATAGTTGGAGATACCACAAGGCAGAAAAGACTCTAAAGACGTACTGTTGGTTACCCCTTATTGGAGGTCTTCACTAAAGCCCAAATGAGTATAATCAATGCTCAACACTCCCTCCTTTTATTTTTCCAACTTCAAATATTCCCATGAATTTTTTTAAGTAACATTTTCACTTTTCACTTTATTAACTGGGCACATTTGTTCCTCTGTGCCATAGAGAAAACATGAGAGATACATTGCATGCAAGTTTGTGAAGCAGCTAGTGCCTTACTAAGTGCTTCATGGATCTTGTCCACTCTCCCATTGTGGGATAAGTAGCAACTATGCATATTTTCAGAGTTTGCCTTTAAAACTCAAGTTTTATGTTGTAATTGGGTTTTAAGTCCTTGTGTGCAAAGTCATTGATTGATTTAATTTAAAAAGAGTGTTAGATAAGCTTTGCTTAATAATATAATATAATAATAAAAGAATAGAATGAGATAAACTTACTTCAATAGCAGCTGTTGGCCTAATTGACCAGCAGCCTAGACACATTGAGGCTTCAATGCCATCATTGATAGCAGTCCTAAGGTTAAACTTTGACTTGCCTCTGCAAATGCTCCCATATTCCCAGACCCTTAAGGATCTCAAAAGCTGACATAATTGATAGACTGTTTCAAGCTCATCTATCCTTCACTATCTGCAACACCGTTCACTAGTTGTGAAGAACAGAGTGTCAGAGGCAATTTCAAGATCATATCCCTCTAGTCTGGTGTCAGCACCAGTAAAGTAAGAGCAACTCCTCCATTGGTTTTCAGAGGGTGGCCAAGAAAGAGAGATTTATAGCAGTGTAGAATACAGTACAGTGCCCATACACTTCCATCTGACATACTGGAAGCTTAAGACTCAGGTAAAAAAAATATTTTAATGTTAAGAATTTTATTGGCTATTCAATATTTAGGGTATGAGAGATTTCATGTGCTATAAAAAGTGAATATGAGCTGAAATCAGTGTTTGATTTTGTTATTGAGTGAGAAAGGTTACGAAATTCTAGGAAATTACCAGTAAGAAAAGAAACTTTTCATGCTACTAATTTTATTTTATATACTGCATTTTATGGGTTATTTCATGGTTACTGTGCTTTTTAAAGTACATATTACCAGATTAACATTTTGTTACAAAGAATTTTATAAAGAAATTTTCTTTTCAGTAATATCTGGCAAAATATAATTTTTGATAGGAAACTCATACTCTATTTCCCATAGGTTCATGCATCGATAATCACAATTTCTATTTTTGCTGTATTCTATGAATGTTACCCCTGAAAAAGATAGGGATTGACTGTATCATATAGAAAGGGTTCAATTTCAGGCATAGATTGAACTAGATGGGCCTCTGAAATACTGGGATTCTGTGAAATGAAACTATGTAATATGCAAAACACTTACATACTTTGAAGAACTATGTAAATATCAGTTATTATGAGAGGTAAAATGTAGGAAATCACAAAAGAACTGCCTTTTATGAAGAATATTATATAATGGTGAGCAATAGGAAGGAGCTAGTTTCCATAATTTGTGGTGTGTATATAAGTTTATGGTCAAGCTGTGCAAAGAATGACAGAAAGCTAGGTCTCACCAGGGGGAAAAAAAGCTACATGGCAAAAGAATGTAAAGTCAGCAGAGCATGGAACACCACATTCTGTCAGTGATAACTATATGACCTTTTTTTCCCCTGTCACGTCCTATCAGTGCTTTCATGGTGACTGTGGGAGAGGGGAGAGAAAAATTGGGAAGGGAAAATCAGCAGCTGACTCTTTTTATTTTTCCCCAGTAAGTAAAACCCCATGGGAAGCACAAATTAATAGCAACTCCTTAAAGAATGAATAGGGTTGTTTCCATATGAGAATTTGTCATTCTGGATTATGATTTTTAATGCTTTGTTTCAGGATCTACTTTGGGTGCTAAATTATCTCACTTTAAAGAGGATTTAGAGACTTACAAAAAAAAAAGTACCAATTTAGCTGCTCATGAGGTCTTAATCACTCCAATAGTAATTCAGGAGGATGAGCCATCATCAGACCACAAACATGGAACTTAGAAAACTTGAAAAATCATTTCCCGACTCTAACAGCAATGATTTCTGATCAAAGGCTGCTCTGAAAATAAAGTCAAATTATACAGCTGCTTCCACGGACTATGTAAAGCAGCTCTGGCAGGGAGAGCTTTAGGGATGTTTGTGCTAATATTAGTTCAATTGGGACCCACATATGACTCTCAGAGCCAGTTGCAGCTTCAGTTGTGAGAACTCCAGTATTAATGGCCTTTTTCCTAAATGATGCAGCTGTCAAGCAGTGCCCCCAGCCAACATCTATAGCAGAGGAGTCCCGCCTTTTTGATACAGTGGTTACTTTTGTCAATAGATCTTCATTGTGTGACAAAACAATGTTTCTCAGTGCATGTACCAAAATGATATTTTTCACATCCACATGCTGACTTCAAATCTGTCAGATCTCAACATTCATGGCTCAACTGTCAGATAAAAGTGATTTGTCGCCAGGGAACTTTTCCCCCCTTAGGTTTATTAAATTTCAGGCACACACTCTGCAAAACTACCCACTTTATTCACAAGAAACATCCCAGAATATCCCTGTGACTCAAATTAAAATGAATTTCAGATAAGGGTCTATCTGTATCTTGCATAAAAGTTGAATTTTCTGATTACTATACATACTGTTTTAATTACTTTATTTCTGTAGTGTGAATTTATTTTTATTTTACTTTACATCTTTGTTTTATATTTTCTAGACAGCTTCATATCTATAGCTGAAAAATATCTGAAGTTCTTTCTCCCAAGTAAAAAGTTATTCCCCGGCACAGATTAACCTTTTGATCCTAGAATTTAGTGAAGATTCTTTTGAAAGCAGTATTGAGACACAGGAGGTCATCAATACTTTTAAAAGTACTATTAAATAGGTAAGGAGTCTTCATTCTGTCTTTTCTTCTTTTTAAATATCCTTGGAAAAAACTGGCAACCCTATTTGACATTGTGCTCAAGGACTAATTTAAAAGTAAAACCTCCTAAATTGAGAACACCAATCAAGAGAATCTGAATGCCTTTCAACTCTTCCCATTACCTAAATGCACTTTCCTTTTAACAGAAAAATGTAGGGAGATATTCTCCCTTTTTCTCTAGATCACACAATTTTCCTTTCAAGATGTTCTCTTTGCTTAAGTTGACCATGATTTTAGAAGGAGTATAAAACAGTGCATGGACTTGACATTTCCATGTGGCTGGAAAAGACAGACACTAGTGGGTGTAGTAAGAACTTGTAGAGTCTGTCACCTCTGCAGACTCATACAGAATGACAACATTCTTCAGAAAATGAAGGCAATATGCAGCAAAAAATTTAGGTAAGAGCAAGTATACATTGTTGATATTTGGAAGCATCTATTTCAGATGACAACAAAATTGCTCTTCTATGTTCTGTGCTTCTCAGATGTGGAAAAGAGTATTCTTTCTGGAAGTTGTTACTTTGGTTGGGTAGATAATATGCCAACTCTAAAAAGTCTTTAGAGACAACCAGTGTCTGAACTCTGATTCTCTCATTGAGAAGGGAAATGGAGCTTGCTAGAATAAAAGAAAACACTGAGGAAGCCACATGTTCCATTTCTGTTATTAGGTCTCCACATCCCTAGATCTCTTTGGAGCCTCTATTTTCGTACTTATCATGAAAGTTCCTGGAGCTTGAAACCAAAAAAGCAAAGATATAATTTTACCAATGAGAGAGATATTTTAAATGGGGAACATGAAACACATGGCATATAAGGGAAATGCTAAACTCAATATTCAACATACAAATCCAGCAAACTTTGAATACTAGTAAATGCATGGAGTATCAGGGGGAATTGTCCTAGCTTGGAAGAACTCATGGATCTACCAAAAATAACTACCATGTAATGGAAATATAGTTTTTAACAATAATTTTCTTTCCTCATCTCCACCTAATAACTTCCCTGGATTCTTTCAAATATCAGCTAAAACTATATCTTCTGCAAGGAGCCTTTCTTGTGATCCTTGTGCCTTCTTTCTGTCGATTATCTAATTTATGTTGCTTATGATTTGTTTTTATTTAAATTATTGGCATGTTGTCTTCTTTATTAGACTACAAAAATCCTAGAGAGAAAAAAAATTGTATTGGGGTTTTTTGAGGGGGCATTGCTTTATATCCACAGAATTTAGCACAGTACCTATACTTGGTAAGGACTTGTTAAGTGATATTTCACTGACTGACTAATCTGAATGCAGTGACTAACAGCAAAGAGAGAGAGGGGGAAAAAGAGGGGGAAGGGAGAAACCATAAGGTCAGGGAAAAGCCTCTGCTTAACAAGAGGGAAAATACAGATAGCATAGAGCAGAGTCAAGGAAGTCAAACTTTCATGGTAGATGGGAAGGGGAAAACTAATGTACAGAGAAAATTTCCAAGACATTTGAATCTTGAAGGTCTACTGTTACTGGCCAAGTCATGTCACATAGTCTTAGGGACTGTCCTTCTTGCTGAGATCGAGTGTTGATCTTCACTTGTTTCTCTGAACATGAAATCAATATCTAATCTCTTCTATTCCAAGTTACACCATGAAAAGAACTATTCCTTAAGTCTAGTTCACATGACTTTTTGAGGATCATATTTAAAAATTTTTTATTTATTTCATTAAATATTTCCCAATCACATACATTTTTTAAGTTGACATTCATTTTATTCATTTTGATTTCCAAATTCCCTCCTTCCCTTCTGCCCCTTCTTCTTCTTTGAGAAGCCAAACAATTTAACACCATTATTCAGGTGAAATCATGCAAAATATATTCCCAAATGTTAAAAAAAGAAAACAGAAGCAAGAAAACTAAAGAAAGTTTAAAACAGTATACTTGAATTCAGAGTTCATCAGTTCTCTCTCTGGAGGTGGATAGCATTTTTTTCGCTATAAAGACCATATTTTTTTTTAAATCAAGGAGATGCTTCCTATTCATAAACAGAAAGTCATTTTTTCAAATTGTGTACCTTCATGGTAGTGGTGTGGTCAAGTAATGAAGGAGCAACTTATTCTATACCCCATATCTATTCAAACAGCTAGATATCTTCATTTTCTAAATAAGATGTTGCCAAAGTTGGATAAATTAAGGGAGGTTCCTAACAGATGAAGAAAGGGACTCTTTAGAGAAACTACTGGCTGTTTCTTATTCTTAGAATTCTATCTCCCTCTTCATCTTTACTTCTATGTTTCCTTGAATTCTTTTAAATCTCAGCTAAAATTTGATTCTCTAAGATGTTCCCAAATCTTGTTAATTCTGTTGGCTCCCTCCTGTTAATTAACTTCACTTTATCATATACCAAGCTTGTTTATACATAATTGCTTGCATGTTGTCTCTTCTGTTAGGCTGAGAATTCCTCCAGAGCAAGGACTATCTTTTGCGATTATTTCCTCTGCACTTAGTAACTCTTTAATAGATATTTATTGATTATCATCTTTAAAAATATTCTGAATGGGAGAAGTCAAAATGGCAGAGTAAAAGCAGGGAATTACTTGAGCTCTTCCTCAAACCCTTCTAAACACATGTAAAAATTGATGAAGAACTTCTAGGGCTTCAGAACCCACAAAACAACAGAGTGAAACAAATTTCCAGCCCAAGACAACCGGGAAGATCAATAGTAAAGGTACATTGCACCAGGCTGGGAAAGGAGCATAGTTCAGGGTGGGCCCTGCAAAACATATGAGCTAGGACAAACCTCAGGGGACTGACTAACTGGCAGCTAAGGCAATTTCCAGATTTCTCAACCTACAAACACTAAAGACAACATAGAAGGCCAGGGGAAAAGGTCTGTCCAGACCTGGGTGAGAAAGAAGTGTGGTCTGGTCCCAGCCCCACAGTGTTGTATGTGGTGGTGGTGGCACCAGCAGCAGCAGTGGTAGTGTCTACTTTTAGAGCTCTTGGCCCACAGACAGTGGAGGGATTAAGTGGCTGATGAGAGAGGGACTGTAGGAATGCCTTTGCTAGTGCTGAGACAGGACTCCCTTGCTTAGCCCTGCTTGAATCTGGCTTGCAGTCCTGGGATGAGGAGGAGCACTGGAGTAGCAGAGCTTGTAGGTGTCATGGAAAAGGAATCCTCACAGTTCCAAGGCAGAACTGTGGAGTCACTCACAGATCAAAGAAACATACCAGAAAAGAAATAAATACCTGTCTTTTGATCATACCACCTTGAAAGAATGGAAAATTTAAAGGTTCATAGAAGTATCTCTTAAAACAGCTGCACAAAAACCCCTGAAGTACACCCTCCACACTGGAAGCACCCTCCTTAACAAAGACTTAAAGGGTCAAGTATTTGGCTTGAGTGAACAAGCAAAAACATACTGAAGGAAATAACACCCTAAAAAAAATAGACTGACCCTAATGGCAAAAGAGGTACAAAAAGCCAATGAGGAGAAGAATGCCTTGAAATCATAATTGGCCAAATAGAAAAGAAGGTCCAAAAGCTCACTGAAGAAAATAATTCCTTCAAAATTAGAACAGAGCAGATGGAAACTAATGACTTTATGAGAAATCAAGAAACTATAAAACACAACCAAAAGAATGAAAATAATAGAAGACAATGTGAAATATCTCATTAGAAAAACCACGAACCTGGAAAATGGATCCAGGGGAGATAATTTGAAAATTATTGGACTATCTGAAAGCCAGAATCAAAAAAAGAGCCTAGACATCATCTTTCAAGAAATTATCAAGGGAAACTGCCCTGATATTCTAAAATCAGATGGTAAAAATTGAAAGGATCCACTGATCACCTCCTTAAAGAGATCCTAAAAAGAAAAACTCCTAGAAATATTGTAACCAAATTCCAGAGTTCCCAGGTGAAGGAGAAAATATTGTAAGAAGCCAGAAAGAAACACTTTAAGTATTGTGTAAGCACATTTAGAATAACACAAGATTTATCAGCTTCTACATTAAGGGACCAGAGGGCTTGGAATATGATATTCTGGATGTCAAAGGAGCTAGGATTAAAACCAAGAATCACCTACCCAGCAAAACTGAGTATAATCCTTTGGGGGGGCGGGGAATGGGCATTCAATGAAATATTAGACTTTCAAGCATTCTTGATGAAAGGAACTTAACAGAATAGAAAAGTTGACTTTCAAAAACAAGACTCAAGAGAAGCATGAAAAGGTAAACAGGAAAGAGAAATCATAAGGAACCTATTGAAACTGAATTGTTTACATTCCTACATGGAAACAATATTTGTAACTCATGAGACCTTTCTCAGTATTAGGGTGGGTGAGAAAGGAATGTACTGGGTGAAGGAGGAAGAAAAAGGTAGAATGAGGTAAATTATATCACTTTGAAAGAGTCAAGAAATGGCTTTTATATCGGAAGGAAATGGGGGGGGAGGAGGTAAGAAGAAACGAGTGAACCTCACTTTCATTGGATTTGGCTTAAGGAAGGAATAACACACTCAACTGGGTATGGAAATATATCTTATCCTACAGGAAAGTGGGGAGAAGGAGATAAGGGAGGGATGATAGAGATTGTGGGAGGGGATAGTCAGAAGCAAACACTTTTGAAAAGGGATAGGATCAAAGGAGAGAATAGAATAAGTGTGGAGTGGGTTAGGATGGAGGGAAAAATATGGTTAGTCTTTCACAGAATGACTATTATGGAAGTATTTTGCATAATTACACATGTATAACCTATACTGAATTGCTTGCCTTCTCAATGAGGGTGGGTGGGGAGAGAAGAAGTGAGAGAATTTGGAAATCAAAGTCTTAAAAACAAATGTTAAAAATTGTTTTTACATGCAACTGTGAAATAAGCTGTATGGTCAAAGGGGTATAGAAATCTATCTTACCCTACAAGAAAGTAGGGGGGAAGAGGGGAAGGAAAGAAAGGTGGATGATAAAAGAGACAGCAGATTATGAGAAGGAATAAATAGAATGTATGCCATCATGGAGTGGTGGGAGGGGAGAGATGGGAAGAAAATTTAGAACTCAAAATCTTGTGGAAATGAATGTTGAAAATTAAAAATATATTAATTATTTTAAAAAGAAGAAAATATTTTGAACAAGATCCCTGATATAAGAAATGAAAATCTATAAAAATAAAGTAATTCCAGATATCAATAGCAACCAAACTATAACAAAAATGATGTATATATAACAAGAATCTTATGTATTTATATAATAATTTTTACCTTTTAAAAGTTCATTTATATACTGCTTTTCTTTTATCCTTAGAACAAGACTATGTGGTATAGTAGAAATAATTCCAAACTTGAGACATGAAGATCTGGGTCTCAGTTCTGAGATCTTATGAGCTATAGGACTAGATGAAAGTCATTTAGACTTTTAGTTGTGATATCCTCATGTATGAAATAGGAGTCCTCTATAAAAGCTTTATTCCAAAACCATGTTGTTGTATGTAGATGACCCTTTTTATTTAAAAGCTTTGAAAGTGGTAAGTCAGTGTCTAGTAACTTCCAAACTAGAAAAGGTTTGATAAAAGGTCTAATAACACACTGTATGTTGCCTATCCACTTAATGTCTGAGAATACCTGATCTATCTTTTTTATTATTTATTTGCTTGTTTATTTATTAATTTTGCTATAGGCACTCAAAAATTCTGCCTACAAAGTTACAGGGAATTTGTGATCTGTATTAATGAGGGGGATTCCAGCACCAATGAAATCATAGATTCTTGAAGTATGAAAGTATATAAAATAAGAAAAATTTTGACATCTCTTTCACAGGGCTATTCTGAGGAAAGAGTTTTATAAGCTGCAATGTATTATATCAATACCAGTTATTATTATCAATGACTTTGTAAGATAACAAATGATTATTTCTGATTTGTTAGGAGAGGAGGTCAGATAACATTAGCAAGGTTATATACTGCCAGAAAATGACAGAGTGAGATTTTAAATCCAGAGCTTAGGTAGGGAAAAAAAGAATATGAACCTGAAAAAAAAGTTAATTAAAAACATTGTTTTCCTTTCATCTCTATGTGGTAAATAAGAAAGATAGTATACTGAAAGTAAGCACAGTGTCAGAATGGTCCAGTAACATCATCATAATCAATGACTAGTCAATAGTTTTCCCAGACCATTGGTCTTTATGCCCACACTCCCATAGTTCTTTTCACTGATCACATTAATTCATTATTGACATCTGGTTTCCTAGATTGTGAGTATTACAGAGAGCACATGATGAGCCACAAATTATCCAGGAGGGGAAGGAGGGAGAGATTTTTAGAATGTATGTCAGATATTAATATTTGAACAGTTCCTTGAGCCGAAAGTTTGAAATCATAGTCATCATCAAGGCAAGGTCATAGACAATTCCAGTAGTCAGAAGAGAAAAAAAAGGTATGGTTCAAAACACAACAAAGCAGAGTGATTTCGCATTTGAAGTACCCTTTCTCCTGAAAAGAAAAAACTAAGACATCCTAAGACAAAGAATTCTCAACCTTTTTAATATTTTAACCTTAACCACTTTAGTGAAGCCTATGGACCCCTTTTCAAAATAAAGTTTAATTGTTGTTTTTAATTCATAATTGGAAGAAAAAAATAATCTCAGAGGTTGGTAATATATGTATATATGTATATGTACATATATGAATGCATACATATATAATGTGTGTGTATATGTGTGTGTCCATTGAAGTTCACAGATCTCTTAAAACCTATTCATTGACTCCTTGGGAATTCACAAACCCCATGTTAAAAACTCTTGTGTTAGATGGTAGACAAAAGATGACATTTAATCAAAATTCCCTATTGTAATAGACTGGAATTGATCTATTAAAGAAAAGAGCCACATGTAAATAGGCTTAGAATTCCAAAGGTCAGAGCGACCCCAGTGGAGTCCATAGAAATTGTACATTCATTAGCAATATTCAGAGAAAGTGAATGAGAGATTCAGTAGTGATTCAGGTGAGTCCTGTGTACAATGACTCCACCTTCCAGAGAACACTTGAGAAAAGAACATAACCATTTAGGCAGTAACATGATCATCTAGCATCTGATATTCAGGAGGTGAATAAATAGCATGCTTTCAAAATGAATGGTTCTTAGTCAGCCTGGGGCCCAAATAAATCTGTACGCAAATAGATCCATTGACTATGTAATTGGCATAATATAACCATGTTAGAAGTTTACTGTCAAACTGGACTCATCCAGGGCAGAAAGTTAGAAAGTGTTATCTTCCTTTTAAGTTCTGCCTGTTATTTAAATGGAATAAAAATAGACCTAAAATTGGACAGATTTCTATTCCTGTTCACTTTAGAGGATCATACAACTTTCAACCAAGCAAAGTAGGTTAAAATATAGCAATGACTATGAATTGTTAAACCCCTCTCTTTCTTTGACTGGCCTATAGCAGGCTCCTATGCTCTTTACCCACACATCTGTTTCCTTTTCTACTCCATGGGAAACCCAGTAAAGCAGATAATTTATATATCTCTCTCTAATTGCCAAGATGATTTTTTTTTACCCAGGCTATACAATTTTCTTCTTCCAGTTATAGTCAAATGGAGTCTTAGAATAAAGTATCTGGGCTTATTTGAAATTCAACTTGTCATAACTTTGGGAAGCAGGTACATTTTGTTTCCATGACTAAAAAATATTGGAAAAAATGTAAAGCCAGGAATCGAAAGAGAATAAAAGGGTATATAATTTTTCAGTTACACTATCCATTTTTGTTTCAGCCAACATCTCTAATACAGCTATAATGCATTTTCTGGTAGCCATAACCCTCTATCTTCTCAATTTTTTAAAATTTTCTCTGTTCTATTTTAGCAGTTGCTCTGATATACCTGCTCTTGAATGTGCTACAATTAAGTAATGAAAGTATCTTCTCAGATGTTACAAAAAACTCTAATTCGCCTCAATAAATACTCCTCCTTTCCCCCATCTATATGGATCCTAGGTCATCCAGACCCTTTCTACATTAGAAACAAGCCCTGTGCAATGCAATCTTAGAACAGAAGACGTGCTCTGTGTGCTCTGCATAAGTAATTCATTTCAGACTCCAAAATGTTGAAGAGAGCAGCAACAAAAGTCAATCCTAAATTAAAATTTCCCCAACCCATTCCCCTAACAAGTGTCTTCTCTGCCCTTTCTGAATTACAGAGTGAGGGGAAAATCTTCATGAATCCTATGACAATGGAACAGCACGGCACTACACTATGAGTAAGAAAGCCAAACATTCAACCTTGTCACTTAGAATCAGTAGAGATAAGCCTGCTGGGATTCCTAGCCCAAATAGGAAACATCTACAGTGAGAAACTGCAATCATTTTTCTGTTCATTTTTTTTCCAAATACATTTTTATTAGTATCTCCTGCTTCTTTCATCATCATAGTTATCCCCAGTATCCTTACCCTACACCTCTTAGAAAGCCAGCTTATATAACAAATAACACTTTTTAAAGAAAGAATCAGTACAGCTGATTAATACATCAAAAAAAAGTCAAAAGCATGTGCAATGTGTAACATCTGTGTCCGCCCACCTCCCTGAAGGAGTGGTCTGGAAGTGGCCTTTCATAATTCATCAAGTCATTTTCTAATTTTGTTAGATTCACTTTTGATTTTGTTTGTTTAGTTTTATTGATTCTGCTTACTTCATTCTGAAACATTTTATGTAGATCTCCCCATGCTTTTCTATGTTCATTATATACATAATTTCTTATACCATGCTATCCATTACATTTAAGTACCATGTTTTGCTTAGCTATTTCCCAATCAAAGGATATCTATTTTGTTTCTAATTCTTTGCTATTACAAAAGGCACTACTATCCATATTTTGGAATACATGGGACTTTCTTCTTAAGGATATTTTCCTTTGGATTTAAGCCCAGTAATGGAATCTCTGGGTCAAAGGATATAGATATTATAGTCACTTTGCTGGCATAATTACAAGTTGCTTTCCAAAGTGGTCCTACAATTTCACAATGCAAAAAATAATTCATTAACATGACTATTGGGGCGGCTGGATGGCGCAGTGAATAGAGCACCAGCCCTGGAGTCAGGAGGACCTGAGTTCAAATCCGGATTCAGGCACTTAGCAGCACAAAAACTAGCTGTGTGACCTTGGGCAAGTCACTTAACCCCAACTGCCCTCCAAAAAACAAAAAACAAAACAAAATAAAAACATGCCTATCAGTCCAAGATCCTTCCATTATTGACAATTACCATTTTGTCACCTTATAAGGTGTGAGATGAGACTTCAGAGTTGTTTTAATTTGTATTTTTTTTATTTATTTATGGATAGTCTCAGTTAACCTGATGCCAAAATTAACTCATTCTCAGACTGTTCCACTTTCTCATGGGCAAATCTTACTCCAAACCCCTCTGATTTCTACTTTTTCTTTATTGGTCATCCATTATTATAACATCTTCCAGATCGGGGACATTTTATTCCATTCTATTTGTATACTCAGTGCTTAGCATAGTCCCTGACAGAGTAATCACTTGATAGTTATTTTTAACATCTACCCACCTATCGTCATTTCTACCTAAAATGTTGATTTAGAGATGGTACTTTGCCTAACATCAATAAAATGAGCCAAGACCTCAAAATGTATTTTTCAGGCTTATTATCCTCTAAATCTTATGTAACCTCTCTCATAGCAACAAACATACATTCTGTACTGATTGCCCATCATTCCCCAGCTACTGCTGTATCCTTCACCTAGGAAACAATGATGATGTTATCATCTAGTGATCTAGTTGTTGTTGTTGTTCAGGAAGTCATATCTGACTCTCTGTGACCCTGTGAATCATATCATGCCAACCCTGTCCGTGGGATTTTCTTGGCAAAGATACTGGACTGATCTGTCTTTTCCTTCTCCAGTGGAAATTCTCCAGTGGATTAAGGCAAACAGCAACTCGCCCAGAGTCACATAGCCAGTAAGTGTCTGAGGCCAGATTTGAACTCAGGTTTTAGCATTCTATTCATTGAGCCACTTCATCATCCATAGTGAAATATTAGATTACTATAATTGACAAGTGGATCACAAAACAAAGTGATTTGGCTCCATTATCTCATAACATCTCTCTCTCTCTCTCTCTCTCTCTCTCTCTCTCTCTCTCTCTCTCTCTCTCTCTCTGTCTCTTTCTCTTTCTTAGTGGTCATTCCCTCTTACTGACAGTTTGGAAAATCTCACTATGATTTTTGTCATTATGTGTTTTTCACTTATGACAAGGCTGGGTGATTTGTATTCATTCAACAAAAGTAGGACATCATCTATAGATGATGAAAAAAAAAGGCAGAAACACAATAGAGAATCCAGGAATGTTAATCTATTTTTAATAAACATGTGGAAACTCTTTTCTAGGATATGGTATCCCATAGTGCTAGGTATCTACAATGTACAGCACTTGAAATGGCAAAAATTCAATCATTTAAGCAGTTAGGAGTAAGCAAACAAAAGATTCAAAGGAAATATTTGGAAAACAATTAATATTTCCTGTTCTTTCCTTTCTATTCTTCCCCCACTCTGTAGGCCGCACTCTTTGTACAAATAAAAACAGGTAGAAAGATGAAAAAGAATCTGTCATTATACCCAACAATATTACAAAAGGTAAAGAACGTTAGAATGGAAAGAACTCTAATACTATACAAAGAATCTGAACTCACGTCTTGTCTCTGACATATATTGAGTGACTTTGAGCAAGTCTATTCTCTTTAACTTCATTTTTTTATTTATAAAATGTAGAGATTGTATGAAATGGTCTCTGAGGTGCTATTTAGCTTTTCATCCATAATTCCCTGGTCTTATGAAAATTCTTAACTCACTAAGGCATCATTCCCTAGAACACAGATAATTCATTGAGCCGATGAAGTTGTGAATTGAAGATTTTAACAGGTTTTCGAATTCTTAGTAGCCCTACCTTCTCAGACTCGAAATAATGTTATTTGGCAAGAAAATATATATGCTTTATTATTACTAAACATGGTGTGAAGGTGGATACCTGTAATCCCAACGACATGGAAGCCTGAGGTTCACAGAATTCTTGGGAGTTCAGTTAAAGTAGGCTAGACCAGTCATGTTCCAAACTTTGCACAGAATAAGTATGATGAACCCTCTCCCCCTCCCCAAATGCCCTCCCACTGGATTGCCTAAGGAGTCATGAACCAATCCAGATCAGAAATGGAGCAGGTTAACACAACCATGCTGATCTCTAACTAGTCCCTGCACTGCCAACCTGAATGAGAGAAAAAGACTCATCATTAAAAATAAAGAAATGTAAACACATAAATGAATTAATGAATAAACTATGTTAATATAGAATTTCACATTGCACAATGATCTGTGAAGCGTGTGGAAGAAGAAGGGGCAGGGTCCAAGGTGAGTTGTGGAAAGGTTCTATTCCATTTCAATTTCTGGTGAGAAATTTTAAATTATACAGATTGTTCTTCCAAGAAGGCTTCTTGAAGAAAGAGTTTTTAGCTGAGACTTTAAGGAAAACAGGAGGTAGAAGTGAGAAGGGAGATAATTCCAGGAATGGGGGACAGTCAGTAAAAATTCACAATTTAGAGATAGTGTTTTGTATGCAAATAGCAGCAAGAAGGCCTTTGTCACTGAATTTCAAAGTGCTTAGAAGAGAGTAAAGTATAAGATGACTAAAAGTTCTTTCTAGGAAGGAGCCAGGTTATGAAACACTTTAAAAGCCAGAGGATTTTATATTTGATCCTAAAGGACATAAGGAGTTATAGAATTGGAGGGGAGGGGTGGCCAGATCTGTGTTTTAGAAAGGTCACTTTGATAACTGATGGAAGATGGACTGGAATGGAGTGAGGGGAAAAAATGTATTGGTATCAGAAATACAAAACATTAACTTGTGGGTGGTGGCTGGGTGGAAAGTAGGGAAGAGGTGATAGAAGGGAACATATGGGTGTCAAGGGTGGAAGTGCAAATATCAATTTGTACAGACTTATGCTGACATGGATAAGAAGGGTTAACATGCATAGGTATCTGGCATTTAACTAAGGCCCCAAGGACTCTTAACGTGACTAAAATCTTGCAGTTGGCTCTGTTACAGAGAAGGATGATGTCATTTCTTACACTTGCTATTTCTAGTTCAACTGCTGCAGTGAGACCATTATAACAACAAAACCTCTGGTAGAACCAAAACACCATGGGCCCTGAGAAGGGAACATGCCTGCTCATTTCCTAACAAAGACAATAAAAACAGTCTCTCCAAAGAACATGCTGCTTTGACTTTGAACAAGTAATCTTATTTTCTGTTGCTTCATCAGGAGCCCTGCTTTTCTTCCCTTTTCATTCTCAGAAGTAACATTATACACTGAATCCTGAAAAAGATAGGGAGGAAGGGAGGAAGGGAGGGAGGGAGGGAGGTAAGAGGAAAAGAAGAGAGGAGGAGGAAAGGGGGAGAGTGTGAGATAGATAATTATATCTATTTGTCTATCTATGTAAATAAAACATGCTGGTCAAATGAGATAATGAGATTATGTAAGCAAAATGATTTGTAAACCTAAAAGTGCAATATAAATGTCAACTATTATTACTGCCGTTATTATATCTTGTAGATACAGATACACAGTCTATTTATAGGTATAGCTAATAAGGCTTTATTGTATAATGCATAGAGGCTGTTCTAAGAGTTAGAAAGACCTGATTTCAATTCTATCCTCTGATAAATACTGACCCAGTGGTAATGCATAAATCTTTAAATGCCCCAGAGAACCAGGAGTATATCTTAAAGACAAATTGTAGATCTGTGTTAGGGAAAGAATTTTTCATAGCATAAGTTCCCCATACACATGAAATCACAGGACTGGACCTGAAAGAAATGCTATAAGATAAGAGAGAGAGAGAGAGAGAGAGAGAGAGAGAGAGAGAGAGAGAGAGAGAGAGAGAGAGAGAGAGAGAGAGAGAGAGAGAGGAAGAGAAACATAATATGGTCTATCATAGTTTATATTTGGAGATGGTAATGGCAAACCACTCCACTATCTTGCCCAAGAAAACCCTAAATGGGGTCACAAAGAGTGAACAAGGCACATTCTTCAAAACAGTTCTTTGATAGGTAATACAAATATCATTACCATCATTTTACAAGTAAGGAAACTACACAAAAACACAAATTTTAAGTGACATTTGCAATGTCCTACTGATGGCAGAACCAAGGATCACTTACACAGAATCTTAAAGCTAGAAGAGTGCTCAGAGACATTCAGGTCAAAGCCACTCCTCAAAAGGAATCACCTCTACACCATCCCTGACAACTAATCATTCAGTCAACAGTAAAAGGTGTCCAGAAATGCAGAACCTGCCATCTTCGAAAGCAACCCATTCCACTTCCAGAGAGCTCTAAGCATGAGGCAGTTTTTCCTTATGTTGAATCTCAATCTGCTTCTCTGCAGCTTCCCCCCATTGTTCCTGATTCTCTCCTTAGGGGCCAAGTACAACAATTCTAATCCTTTTTCCATATGATCATCTTTCCAATGCTAAAACTCAGATAAAATACTCACTCTAAGATGTCTTTTTCTCAGAGTTACCCATACCCAATTCCTTCCACCCATTCTTCTATACCAGGACTTCCAGAAATAGTTGCAGAAACAAATCCTATAGAGCAAGTTGTTTTATATAACTTAGGGATTCCAGCAGCCACCATGCAAAATATCATACACTGAAATGATAAAAATATTTACATGTCACTAGATTCTGAGATTTATTGTTATTCAGTCATTTTTAGTTGTGCCTGACTCTTTGTGACCCCATTTGGGGTTTTCTTGACAAAGATACTGGAGTGGTTGGCCATTTCCTTCTCTAGCTCATTTTATACATGAAGAACTAAATCAAAGAGGGTCACAGAATTAGTAAGTTGTCTGAAGACAGATTTGAAATCATGAAGATGAGTCTCACTGACTCCGGGCCTGGTACTCTATCCACTGTGCCACCTAGCTGTTCATATATGTGAACACACCTATAACTTATGTGTATATGATCGTTTTGGGTAGCACTATCAGCTGGGGTGGGGTGGGGCTGTTAAGGAAGGTCTTACGAAGATAGCTTTTGATTTATGCTTACAAGGAAAATAGGAATTCAAAGATATAGAGGTAAAAGGGGAATAGATTCCAAGTATAAGAATGTACAAAAATCAGAGATGGGAGATGGAAGGTAATTTGAATGAAAACAGTAAGAGTGCCAATTTTGCTCTACCAAAAAAAGTAAAAGGAATATTACATAATAAAAAATGAAGAAGTTTGTGAAATGGGCAGCAACTGAAGCTTGAGCATGGGGATGAAATGATTAGACTTTATCCTGCAGAAAAACCATATTGACTTTCATTTAATGTTAAAAATGGACCCAAAGCTTAGTGTTGTTCGTTTGTTTTTTTTTTAATTTTGCTCTCAATTGGTAGAAAACTCTATGTAATGATACACTCTATTTAGAGAATTTACCCACAACAAAATCTGGTTTAAGAAGATATGTGTAGGTGACAACCCAAAGTAAATTGTCTTTATGGATCAAAATAACTCTGTATACTAATTTAAAGTAAATTATTTTTATATAAATTATTTATTTTCTTGTTTACATCATTCATTTCCATGAGATTTTGAATTACACATTTTGTCCCCATCTTTCCCCTACCCAACACCTCAAAACAGCCATCCCACTGTATAACCCTACCCCAGTATGCTCTCTCCTGTGTCCTCCCCCTTATCCCTCTGACTTTCCAGTAGGGCAGGATGAATCTCCCCACCACAGTGCCTATATATCTTAATTTCCAATTGGAAGTAGTTAATAATAATAATTATATATATATATATATATATATATATATATATATAATTTTTTAACATTTGATTATAGAACTTTAAATTCTAGATTCTTTCCCTTCCTCCCTCATCATCCATCCTCACTGGAAGGACAAGCAATTAAATACAGACTGTACAGGTATAATTACTCAGAACATCTCCATAGTGGGCATATTGTGAGAGACTGATTACATGTCCCTCTTTCATATCCTTCCCCACCCTTGTTCTCTTCTCTACCCTGTTCCTATTCCTGTCCCTTTACAGAAGTGTGCACTTCCATCAACCCTCCTTCCCACCCTGCCCTCCTCTCCATCATCCCCATCCCTCCTACTCTCCTGTGTGGCAAGAAACCAAGATTAGAGTTTATGTCATTCCTTCCATAAGCCAAATTCAATGAGAATAAGGTTGACCCTTTCCCTTTTGCCTACCTATTCTTCCCCTCCATTGTAAGAATTATCCCTTGCCTCTTCTATATGAGATGATTAAACCCATTTTGTCTCTCCCTGTCTCCTCTAATTCTAATGATCTCCCACCTCAGAATCTTACCTTTTAGAATATCATCCCTTCCTATTCAATTGATCCTGTGCCCGCTATGTACTCATATATACATGTACTCAAATATGTGCTCATACCCATATATAAACCCTCCTTTATAGACATATGTTCCTGTACATGTGTATATAAACATTTGTATTCTCTTCATCTATCCTCATACTGAGAAAAGGTTCATAAGTTACAATTATTGTTTTTCCATGTTGGCATGTAAATATTTCAACTTTGATAAGTTCCTTATGATTTCTTTTCCATGTTTACCTTCTCATACATCTTGTATTTGAGTGTCAAATTTTCTTTTTAGTTCTGGTTTTTTCAGCAAGAATGTTTGAAAGTCCTCCACCTCACTGAATA
>CM053595.1:240033093-240061952 GCA_028646575.1 Pseudocheirus occidentalis
CTCTCTCTCTCTCTCTCTCTCTCTCTCTCTCTCTCTCTCTCTCTCTCTCTCTCTCTCTCACCCTCCTTCCCTCCCTCCCTCCCTCAAGAAAACTCCAACTCACTTCTTCAGTCCAACAACCCAGCTCCCAGATGCTGAGACAATCCTGCTTCCTCCAACAGGAAAATTTTAATTCTGTCTCTGTCTCTGAAATTCTTGCTTATTCACACACTCACACCAGCCTCCCATCTCAGCCAACCCCCTTCTTTGACATGAACAGGAGAATTCACGCCCTCTCAACAGTGGGACAGGGCTCACACCTTCCATATTTAGCCCTAAGTTACTAAGTGCTAAGTATCTACTAACCTGATTGCTGTTACAAAGACTTTTAAGCATTCCTGATGAGAAGACAAAGTCTGAATAGAAAATTTTACTTTCAAATATAAGATTCAAGAGAAGCATAGAAAGGAAAAGATGAAACAGTAATCATAAGGGACACAATAAAGTTTAATTGTTTGCTTTTCTATGGGGAAGATTATACACATAACTTCTACAAACTTTATCATTATTAGGGCAGTTAAAAGTATTTTTACATAAATAGAACATGCAATAGTGAGTTAATCATGTTGTTATGGCATAAAAGAAATAGATAAGCCAGAAATAGGGCTGTTCTGGGAGAAGGGGGGAGGGAAAGGAAGAATGTGGGAAATAATCTCATATAAAAGAAGTGAGCAAGGAAGAATTTTTACACCGTAGGAGAAAATGGTGGAGGGAGTAGGCTATGCTTAGATTTTAGTCATATCTGAGTTGGTTCAAAAGAGGGGGGGAAGATAGATAGATAGATAGATAGATAGATAGATAGATAGATAGATAGATAGATAGATAGATAGATAGATGGATGGATGGATGGATAGATGGAGAGATGGAGAGATGGAGAGATGGAGAGATGGATGGATGGATGTGTACTCAATTCAGAGAAGAAATCTATCTAGCCAGAAACAGAAGTAGAAGGGGAAATAAAGCAAAAGTTGTTTTTAAAAAAGGAGCAAATAAAAAAGTGATTAGAAGAAAAACAGACTTTAGAGGGACAGAATAAAAAGAGAGCAAGAAGGATAAATGGAATAAAATAGGACAGAGGGAAGTACACAGTTAGTAATTATAACTGTAAATGAAAATGGAATGTACTCACCCATAAAACAGAATTCAACAGTAGAATCAATTAGAATCCAAAATCTAATAACACATTATTTACAAGGAACTCACTTGAAACATACATATACACACACAGAGAGAGTCACAATAAGGGACTTGGACAGAATCTATTATGCTTCAATTGAAGTTTAAAAAAAAGTAGGGATAGGAGTTATGATCTCAGACACAGAAAAAGCAAAAATAGAACCAATTAAAATAGATAAACAAGGTAAATTTAACTTGCTAAAACTTGATAAAATACAAATGTACAATGAAATAATATCAGTACTAAACATATATATATATATATATATATATACACCCAATGCCATAGCATCCAAATTCTTAACTGAAAAGTTAAGAGGATTACAAGAGGAAAGAAATCATAAACTATACAAGTGAGGGGACTTCAACTTTCCCCTTTTAGAGCTGGAGAAATCAAACCATAAAATAAATAGGAAAGAAGTTAAAGAGTTGAATAGAGTATTAGAAAAGTTAGACATGAAAGACTTCTAGAGAAAACTGAATAGAAATAGAAAGAAGTATAACTTTTTCTCAGTCGTACATGACACCTTCACAAAAAAATTGACCATATATTAGAGCATAAAGCCTTCATAACCAAATGCAAAAAAGCAAAAACATTAAATGCATTCTTTTCAGATAATACAATAAAATTGCATCCAATGAAAGCCCATGGAAACACAGATCAATAATTAATTGGAAATGAAATAATCTAATTTTAAAGAATGAGTGGATCAAATAAAAAAGCATAAAAGTAATCAATAATTTCACTAAAGAATATGACAACTATGAGAAAATATACAAAATGTTTAGGAAGCAGCCACATTAGTGCTGAAGGGGAAAATTATATCTTTAACAATTTACATAAATAAAAATAGAAAAAGAGTAATTCAATGAATTTGGCATGCAAGAAAAACAACTAGAGAAGGAACAAATTAGAAATCACCAACTAAATACCAAAATAGAAATCTTAAAAAATAAAGGAGATTGATGAAATAGATTTTAAAACTGACAATCTAAATGACACGAATGAGTATTTACAAAAATACAAGCTGTTTAGGTTAACAGAAGATGAAAAAGAATACTTATATAACACTATCATAGAAAAATAAACTGAACAAGTCATCAATGAGAACCCTAAGAAAAAAGTCCCCAGAATTGAATAGATTTGAAAGTGAATTGCACCAGATATTTAAGGAACAATTTATCCCAATATTATATAAGCTATTTGAAAAAATAAATAAATAAAAAAGGAGTGCTAATAAATTTCTTTCATTATACAAATATGGTTTTGATGCAGAAACTAGGAAAAAACAGAAAAAGAAAACTTTAGAGCAATTTTCTTAGTGAATATGAATGTTAAAATGTTAAATAAAATACCAGCAAGATCATAGCAATATATTACAGAGATCATACATTATGACCAGAGGGTATTTATAACAGGAATGCAGAACTGGTTCAATATTAGGAAAAGTATCAGCATAATTGCACATGGCAATATCAAAATTAAGAGAAATCATGTGACTATCTCAATAGTTTCAGAAAAAAATTTTGACAAAATACAGTATCCATTCTTATTAAACTCACACACATACACACCCACGAGTATAGGAATAAATGGAGTTTTTTTCTTAAAATAATAAGTACTATCTATCTAAAATCATCAGCAAGCATTATGTGTAATGGGAATAAGCTAGAAGCCTTCCAATAAGATTAGGATTGTAGTAAGCATGTCCATTATCACCACTACTATTCAATATTGTGCTAGAAAACTATAGTAATAAGAAAAGAGAAAGTAATTGAAGGTATTAGAATAGGTAATAAGAAAACAAAACTATCCCTCTTTGTAGATGACATGATGGTATATTTAGAAAACCCTAGAGAATCAACTAAAAAAGCTAGTTGAAACAATTATCAACTTTAGCAGAGTTGCATGATAAAGATAAACCCACACATATCGTCAGTATTTCTATACAGTACCAACAAAGTCTAGCAGCAATAGACATTCTATATAATATAACTGCAGAAAACAGAAAATACTGAGGAGTCTACCAGCCAAACAAACCTAGGGATTATATGAACACAGTCACAAAACACTTTTCACAGAGATCAATACATATCTAAAAAACTGGAGAAATATTGGTTGTTTGTGGGTAAGCTGAGCCAATAATATAAAAACAGCAATTCATCCTAAGTTAAACTTACTTATTCAATGCCATAACAAACTACAAAAGAATAATTTTACAAAAATCAAGAATATAAAGGAAATCAATTCTAAAAAAAATGTGAAGGAAGGTAGCCTACCAGTTCCAGATTTCACATTATATTACAGAGAGATAATAATCAAAACAATCTGTTAAGTACTAAGAAATAGAGTGGTGCATCATAGAAATAGATGAGGTACATAATACACCATAGTAAATGTCCATATTGTTCTAGTGTTATCAAACGCTAGTGTTTACAAAAACCCGAAGATCCAAACTTTGGGTGTAAGAACTCACCAGTTGAAAAAAATTTCTGGGACAACTGGAAAGCAGTTTGACAGATATAAGGCATAGACCAACATCTCACACTATATACCAAGATATGGACAGAATGAATACATGATTTAGATAGAAAGAGTGATGTCACAAGTAAATTAGGGAAGCATGGGAAAATATATCTTTTGGATCTATTGATAAGAGAAAAGGCTAAGACCAAAAAAAAAAAAATAGAGGAGATTATGGGGAGTAAAATTTGATTACATGAATTTAAGGGATTTTTCTCCAAACAAAACTAATGCAACCAAAATTAGAATGAAGAAAGGAAACTGGGAAAAATTTGTAATAAATTTCTCTGACAAAGGTGTTATTTCTAAAAAATATATACAACTGAACCAAATTTATAAAAAAAGAAAAATAACAGCCATAAGGGGAGCTAGGTGGCATAGTGAATCTAGAGCACTGGTCCTGACATCAGGAGGACCTGAGTTTAAATCCAGCCTCAGACACTTAACACTTACTAGTGGTGTGTCCTTGGGCAAGTCACTTACCCCCAATTGCCCTGCCTTCTTTCCTCCAAAAAGAAAAATAAGCACCATTCCATAGTTGATAAATGGTGAAAGGATATGAACAGGCAGTTTTCAGAAGAAGAAATCAAAGTTATCAATAGTCTCATAAAAATGCACTAAATTACCAATGATTAAAACAAAGGTAGGGAATCTGTGACTTTGAGGTCTCTTGTTACCCTCTAGGGCAGTGGTTCTCAACCTTCCTAATGCTGCCACCCTTTAACACATTTCTTCATGTTGTTGTGACCCCCAACCATAAAATTATTTTCATTGCTACTTCATAACTGTAATTCTGCTACTGTTATGAATCATAATGTAAATATCTGATATACAGGATGTATTTTCATTGTTACAAATTGAATATAAGCCACAGGTTGAGAACTGCTGCTCTAGGATCTCAAGTGTGGCCCTTTGACTGAATCCAAACTTCACAGAACAAATCCCCTTAATGAAAAACGATTTATTCTGTACAACTTGGATTCAGTCAAAAGGTCTTACCCAAGGACCTAGGAGGCCACATGTTGCCTCCAGGCTTCAGTTTCCCTACATCTGGATTAGAGAAATGCAAATTAAAGCAACTCTGAGATACCTCCTTATCCTATCAAATTGGCTAACATGATAGAAAAGCAAAATGACAAGTAATGGAGGGGATGTGGAAATGTTGGGACATGAATACACTATTTGTGGAGTTGTGAATTGTCAAACCATTCTGGAGAAAATTTTGGAATGAATCCCAAAGAGCTATAAAATGGTGCATATTCTTTACTCTAGCAATATCACTACCAGACTTTTGTCCCAAGGAAATCAAAGAAAAGGGAAAAGAATCTATTTGTACAGAAATATTTGTAACAGCTCTTTTTGTGAGGGCAAAGAATTATAAATTGAGGGAATGTTTATCAACTGTCAAATGACTGAAAATGCTGTGGTATATGATTTTGATGGAATATTATTGTTCTGTAAGAAATTATGTGCCGGGGGTGGCTAGGTGGCACAGTGAATAGAACACTGATCCTGGAGTCAGGAGGACCTGAGTTCAAATCTGTCCTCGGAGAGTTAACACTTACTAGCCATGTGACATTGGGCAAGTCACTTAACACCAACTCTCCTGCCTTCCCCTTCCAAAAAAGCAAAAAACAAAAACAAAAACAAAAATAAGAAATTATGAGTCAGATTGTTTCAGAAAAACATGGGGAGACATATGAACTCATGCAAAGTGAAGTGAGCAGAACTAGGAAAATATTTAATGGAAAGCCAAGCACAAGCAGCTTTCCAGAGGACTGCTGCTGTGAATGTCTTTCAAGGTTCTGATTACACAGTATAGGGAACCCTCTATTTATTCAATAACAAACAAAGACAAAACATTCAAAGAAAATCAACTTATCACTAAAATGGCCATAGTTTTCACCAAAGTGGTCACATAGTTTTAAACAAAGTACATTCATTTAGTAACCCAATCATTCTTAAGGAGGCAAGGGTTCTTAATCGCCCAAAGTACAGAGGTCAAAAGTTTTCCACCCCTAGGTCACATTGTCTTAATCTCTTCAATCAAACAGTCTTCTTCCTTCTTAACTGGAGATTGGTTTCCAATCTTCCTTAATTAGTAAGTCCTTAACTCAATTACCTAAATGTAAACATCAAAGTTCTCCACCCCTAGTAAATCATGATCTTCTCAGTTTGCATTAAATACCCAAGGAGAGGTCTTTTTATCTTGAATGAAGGCTGGATCTCCACTTCCATAGTTCCACTTCAATGGTCCAAGCTCCTGCCAGCTTCTTGGTGTCCAGCTCCTTTTCCAGTTCCTGTTCCATATTGAAGCTCACAATGTCTAGTCTACCTCAAGTCCTTCACAGTTTCTGTTCCTGGGAAGACAAAGCAACACCACAGCCATGCCTCCTCCCAGTTCTCCTCTCTTCTCATTTCTCAGTTCTTCTCAATTCTCAGTTCAGTCCTCAGTTCTCTTCTCTCTCTCTCTCCAGCAGTAGCAGCCCAGCCTCCAGATCCTCACTCCCAGAAGTTTTTGGCCTCTCTCAGCTTGGGCTTTTCCTTATATATAATATTAGCTGCTCCCTGTTCTGCCTCTTCTTGTTACATCAACAAGTCCATCCCCCTATGGGATTCACAAATTCTGGGTCTTAATACTTAACACAGTTATGAACTTGAAACTAAGTACTAAGTACCTTTTAGGTGGCCAATACAAAAGATAGGGAAGATCTTCAAATTCCTATTATCATTACATGCTCATCAACTGGCAAATGACTGAACATGTTGTTGCAAGTGATTTTGATGGAGTACTACAGTTCTATAAGAAATTATGAGCCAGATTGTTTCAGAAAAACATGGGAAGACTTATATGAACTCATGCAAAGTGAAATGAACAGAACTAGTACAATACTACATTTAGTAACAGCAATATTTTGAGGATGATAAGTTGTGAAAGACTTGGCTACTCCGATAAAGGCAATGAACCAAGACAATTCTAAAGAATGTATGATGAAAAAATGTTGTTCTCTTAATGACCTCTGAATATTAATAAGTATAATGTTTTATTTTTACTCTCTTCATTTCTTTTGTTTTATTTTTGTCTGTATTTTCTTTTGGAAAATAACTAATATGGAAATCTGTTTTATATGACTTCACAATTGCTGGTTTTTTCAAGGAGGTGGAAGGACAAAAAGAAGAGAATCTGGAACTCAAAATTTTTTTTTGTTTATAATGATTTTGTTACAGTAATTGCTTAAAGATTTACATGAAATTGAGAAATATTTAATGAAATTAATAAAAAATATATAATAAAAAGAGATTATAGGCATTTAGAATTGCAATTTCTTTACATTTTTTAAAAATGCTAATGGCTCCATGTCATGCCTGGATGGTTAAGGACAATAGTTTGTCTGTAATGATGTTCCATTCTAGAATGGTTTAATCCGTGAATTCTTTAGGATATTTTGAGTTTCTGGATTATAATTCAGGCTGCCTAATTGATAAATCTCAAGATCCATCACCATTTTATGAGGATCTCCAGGCATGTTCAGTTCATTCCTGGCTACATGCACTCTCTCCATTTCTCCTTTTCCTTGCCAGTACACTCTAAACACTATTCAGTTTCCCTTTATAGATAGTCTTACCTTCATTTCATTATGAGATGTCGGAGCATAGGGACTGTCTTGTTTCTTATATTTGGGATGTTAATGCTTATCACAGGGACTAGCAAGTTCTTAATAAATGTTCTTATTATCCCTCTTGTCTCTCTCTCTCTCTCTCTCTGTCTCTCCATTACACCTCTTATCTCCATGAGTATGCACTGGCTATCTCATTTCCTTGAATATGTTCCACACTATCCAGACTCCTTATCTCTTCAAAGCTTAGCTCATGCACTACCTTCTACGTAAGACTATTGATCTCCTAGCTGTTAATTTCCTTCATGCCAAATTATTTTTAAAATTTATTTTGCATATATTTTCTTTAAATTTATATATGTAAATTCTAGACCAATAGTAACCTAGTCCAGTCCAGTGATTCAGGCCAAGGGATTAAAGTACAATGAGTCACTTTTAGACCTTAAAATGCAATAAAAACCAACTTAACTCATCATAAGAAATTAAAAGAATATGACTTCAAAAGTTAAAAGGGATATAAATTGCTACTCTCCTCCACCTCCATAATCACCATGGCAACCAGCCACACTAGGTCAGGAAAGCATTCCCCTGAGGAAATAGGAGCCCAGATAAAAATGCTAACTCCAATAAATTCCCCCTTACATTGAGCCTTTTTATGCTCCAGGCATCAAGGAATCCAAATAACTTTCCCTGCCCCCATAAAAGGACCAGCCTAATACATGGCCCCATAACCAGCCCTGAAAAGAAAAGGAAGAGCTAGGGCAAAAGATAAAGGAAGAGAAGCCTCTAGCTGGGGCTATAATTAAAGATGGAGTCTGGACATATTCCCACCATCAGCTGTAAAATGCACTAACTGAACCACTCCACTCTACCCTATTCACTTCCCCAGACCTCCACCTAAAGACTGCATCACTAGTGTGGCCTCTGAAATAAGCAGCAGCAAAGCAGGTATGGCAGGAGCAGTAGAAAATGACTTGTTTGAGCTTTAACACTCACATTGTCTCCCAAAAAAACATGTAAGATCCTTAAGTCAAGGACTGTTCCATACTTATCTCTCTTTCCTAAGGTCTAGAATGCTGTTGCTGAATAGTAGGCACTTAATGAATGTATATTGACTGATTGGATGTCACACCAGCACATGATACTTAAAACTTCTCAAATTAAACTTAACTATTGCCCCTGCACCTGCCCCTCACTCTGTCTTCTCTATGTTTTGTGAATCTTTCAGTCTTTTAACCTTCCTTACCTCCTATATCCAAGAAGATAACAAGTCTTATGGTCTCTACATCTATATCTCTTTTATCTGACTCCCCTCCATGCCCATTCAACTACCCTAATTCAAGCCAGAATTTCTTTTTATTCAAATATTGTGATAGGTTATGTGTGGGACATGAAATTAGTGAAAAGCTTCTCAGTCTGGAATGTACCCCCTCCTCCTGAGTGCCTACCCTCCTCCTTCTCCTGTCAATTACTTTTATCTTCCTTTGTTCATTTCTTCCCCCCTGGTGAAGGCCAACCCCCTTGTAGTCTCATTGGGGAGGAGGTTGGGAGGTGAATTTTTCACCAATGAAAGAAGGCAGTTGGCCAGGTGAGGGGACGTCCTAATTAGGTTTTTAAACCTTGGAACAGGGCTAGGCTCTCTCTCTCTTCCGGCCCAACCTCATGCATCAACATGGGTAACACATCCTCTCATAGGGCACCCCTTTCTTCCCGGGAGAAAGGGAATAAATTCCTCTTCTTATCTAAGGCATCTCTGTGTTTACTTTTCTAATTAAATTAAGAATAATGGGTATTTTTTATACCACAAACAGTTATAATTGATCTTTTTTATTCTAATACATTCCCTCCTGAATCTATCCTCCAACGCTACTAAAATTATATTTCTAACAAGTCTTTATGATCATGTCACTCCTCCACTTAGAACACTTGTAGTGGTTCCTATTTTGCACTGAATAAAATATAAAGTCTAGCTTAGCATTCAATGCCTTCCGTAATCTGTCCCCAAGTGTCATGGTCCAAACCTATCTGTATGAGATACGAATGAGATCTTCTCCTTCACATACTTTATGCTCCAAAGAATCTGGACTACTCATCATTCCCACCACCTCCTTTTTTCTTCTCCCAATGTCATCCCTTTGATCATGCTATACTTCGTTTTGAATGAATTCTACCCTTTGTCCTACATTTCTATTTGCTGAAATGTCTTCCTTCTTTAAAGATCTACCCAAAGAAGATGTCCATTTACTCCAGGTAACTTTTTCCAACAACACATTTTTCCCCTTATTAGATTATTAGCTTGAAAACTAGTATCTTTCAGACAATGGGGTATAGAAATCTATCCCTATAGGAAAATAGAATGGAAGGGGATTTTTTAAAAGGGTAGGGTAATAGAAAGGAGGGCAGATTGGGGAAGGGGTACTCAGAATGCATGCTGTCTTGGGGTAGGGGCAAGGGACAGATGGGGAGAAAATCTGGAACTCAAAATCTTATGGAAGTGAATATTGAAAACTAAAAATAATTAATAATTTTTAAGTATACAGAAAGGAAGGAGAACCATAGTAATACGGCATCATGGAAGACAATGGAGGGAGAGTTTAATGAAGACGATAGTATGCAGTGTCAAATGCCTAACTGGTCAAGCATGAGGTCTTAGAAAAGTCTGGCTTACTTGACCAAAGGAAGATAATTTTAAAAAAAAACAATATTCTTCTCATTAGTGCATGTGCTCAGTTATTCACCCAACATCTAGTTGTTCTTGCTATCATTTCTACATTGGGATTTCCCATGTCATTTTAGGATAATTCCATACTTTCAATTTCCTCTTGAAAAACATAAATTTGAATCATGACTGATTGCCATGAAGACTTTAAAAGTATAAACAGTTATAAACAACAACAAAAAAAAGAAAGTTAATATCTTTGGCTCCTCAACACCTAAGAAAATTCCTGTTTAATAAAGCTTTGTTGAATAGTTGAATTACCACTGCTGCTGCTGATAATGCTATTAATACTACTATTAGCAATAAGAATCATTAATAAAAAATAATTCATGTTTGTCCAAAGATATACAAAGCAACTTGGGAGAACTGGTCACTGGTCGATACTATTTTGCATGTAGCCTGAGATAAGCCCTGTTTATGTTGTTTGTCATATAAATAAACCTGTTTACTCTTTGATCTGTATGAACATTTGTGCTTTCAAGGACATTTGGTGATAATACACTGATTGTAGACAGAAAGGAAGTTTCCTATCTATGGGGGAAGGGGGAGGGTAGGGAGTCAGAAAACTAAGAAATTCCACAAGATGTAGTACCACAAATCTGTCATATGTTATCCCATAAGAGCTACTGATGTGCAGGTTATTCACGGCTAAGGTGTTTCCTTTATCCTGGTGAATGCTAGATGAGAAAATAAGAGAAGTCACCAAGTCCTGTAAATTATTCTAAAGCAGACCTATAAGTGTTGTTTGACTGATTTTGGGGGTGGGGGGAAAGAGAGTGGTTTTTTCTTGTTGAGACCACTCTCACAGTCTAGATAAAAGACTAGTTTTGCTTTATTCCAATATGTCCAGAGTCATAACTAAGGTTAGAAATAATCAAGGCTTCACTACAGGGCAAAATTTAAAACATTTGCTTCCTCAGCAGCATAGAAACAGCTACAAATCAGGAACTTGTTATTTATATTGGTTAGTAAAAATAATTAAATAGGAAGCTAGAAGAACATATTATGCAACACATTCATTTGTGAGCACCATAACAACTCAATCCCTTACCTATGCATCTGGATCTGTCTTAATTGATTTTTACATTCTTTTCAAATAACAAGCTTGCTTTAAAGATACATTTCCTTTTGATTTTCTAGGACAGTATTGTCTATCCTGCTTATCCCAGGTACAAAAATTGCTAGGTATAGTTCTGAAAATATCAGCATCTATTCCAAATAGTTATCTCTTCATATATAATGAAATGACTAGAACTGATGACTACATAATTGTAGGAGCTTTCAGCTCATGAGGAAAGCTTTAAAATTAGTGCTGGCATCAGGAGACATACATCAGAAGCCACAGAAGTGCTGATGTTGACACCTACTTCAGGTGAGGCTAAGACTATGAAAATCATTCTTATGTAAAGAATAAAATAGCTTCATAATATTGAGGTTGACTCAAAGTAAGGGGCAACTCTAATCTTTGGGGAACATGAAAAGCTCACATCTAATTATCCTACAAAGATATGGAATCAACTCATGCTTCTGAAGAGAAATAAGTTTTCTTCCCTTGCCTCCGTTGTGTCTGACTTTCATATAAGCCTATTTTTAAAAGTTAAGCTACATGTTCATTTAGCCTAAATTATATTACAAGAGATATTTTTGTAAACCTAAAATTCATATTGAAATCTCTCCAATTATTATAATCATACCTACCTCATAGAGAAAGATAAATCATGAATCATTTCAAATTTACATGTGCATGTGTAACGTATTATATGATTTTAGCACCTGTAATTCTATTAATATAATGACCTCCCAGGTAAAGAAATTTCCTTTATCAGTATAGGTATTCCTTTATTGATTTATTTTGCTTTCTGGGTTACTATATTTTGACAGCAGCCACATAAACACATTGAAGAAGAGCCAAGCCTAGATTTCTTCACAGTGACTTTTGTGGCCATGATAGCCAGAAGGAAATCATTCAAGCTCTTCTCCCTTCTGATAATCTAATCAGCAATCAATCAGGTTATAAGATCTCCTAATTCTCTTTCCTATAGTATTATTTACCATATTTCATGCTTCCCTGCATCTTCAACCTTCATTTAATCCCTCAAGAACACACAGAAGCCAGTATTTCAGCAAATAATGTCTTAAAGAAACAAGTTTCTGTAAAAAAAAAAACTGGTAAAAAAAAGCAAAACAAACTTTCAAGAGATAACTTAAGAGATAATGATTGGGGATATAAGAATAAAAGCAAGAAAGGCTTGAGAAAATAGGAGTCTATTCAGTTCTATTATCAGAAAATAGAATGGGCACCTACTGTGTGTGCCTTTCACATATGTTGGCCAAGTCTTTGTCTTAGACTCCAGAATCACATTCTTGGTCTTAGCAAGAGCATTAGCCCATAATACAAGGATTGTATGCACAGTCAATAGCATCTCATCACCTATATGTCTTTGAGCAAGTTACTTAATTTTTGTGGGTCTTCATTTCCTCATCTATTAAAAAAATGGGGTGGTGCCAAATATCATAAAACCTCTCTTTGGGCTCTAAGCCTTATGATTCTTAGATTTAGATATCAATTATATACTACACAAAAGTACTCTATGAGACCTTACTGGTAGTGTATTACCCACATCTGTGATCAGGGAAATTTTATTAGAAGAGGTAGCATTCATATTAATTTTCAAACCAGAAGTAGTACTTTAACAGGAGAAGGAAGGAGGAAAAACATTCTAGTCCCAGGTAATAGTATGAGTAAAAGGAAAGTGGCAGAAGCAGCAATGTATATTTTAGGTGAAAAAAAATAGGTCAGCCTGGCTTTAGGCAGGGTATGGAGGGAAAAGTGTCTTTCCTCTATGTATTTATACAAAAGCAATTTTGACTTAGAGATAATTTTTTAGAGGACATAATAAGTATTTGTTTTTTATTTTATAAATGAAGGCAGACAAATCATGATTTAAAAGAATGTGATTTTACTAGCTTTTTATATCCCTGCTGGGATAAAGGGTTGGGGAGGAAATCAATACTTGGAGAACTTAAAGTCATTCTTGAAAGTGACTGTCAGACTTTTAAAATTTTGATACTTATATTCAAATGATAGGTAGGTATAGAGCATGGGATTTGGAGTAAAAAAGAACAGTGTTCAAATATTGCCATAGACACTAGTTAGCTGCATGACCCTGGGCAAGTCATTTAACCATTTTCAACTTTTGTTGCTTCATCTGTAAAATGAATGCTAAATAACACCTACCTCACTGGGTTATTATAGGGACTGAATTGGATAATAGAGAGAGAGAGAGAGACAGAGACAGAGATATTACAGATATAAGGATAGATAGATAGATAGATAGATAAATAGATAGATGTAGATGCATGTATATATGCATGAATATATGTGTGTATTTATATATGTGTGTATAGTGTATATCTTGGTAAACTTCAAAGAATTATATGTTACCTGTGCAAGCAGTACCTCAAAGTCCATTTGCATGGGTCTCTGTTCATTGATGAAGACTGATTGTTAATTCAATGCTCTACAGTTTCATGAGGACAAAGTTAGCAACAGTTTGAGAGAGAAAATCTTCTGGTTTCTAGCTTGGAAAAAAAAAGATACAGGTGACATAGAAGCAGGAACACCCTGCAGCTCCCACATAATCACCTGAAATAACCATAAAATATGACTCTAAACAAATTTTAGGGCTCCAGAACTCAAAAAATTACAGAAAAACACATCTCCCATTGAAGGCAACTCAGCAGGTGGGACAAGAAGGGCTCATCACAGCACACTGGAGCCAACACCAGCCCAGCCTGAAACTGTGGCTTGACACTGGGGTGGTCAGGGTAAGCTGCAACAGGAACCTTAAGGAGAGTGGATCAGTGGCAACTGTGGTGATTTCCAGAATTAGCAAGCCATAAGAAATAAGGACTAAGTGAAAGGTTAGTGGAACTTGGCTAAATTTGGGGGAGAGGATATGGCCAAACTGCCCCAGGGCTAGAAGCAGCTAAAGTGGTGGCCCTGCATCCACCTCCAAGTGGCTGCTACAGAGCTCCTGGCCTGCAGATTGCAGAGGGGTCATGTGATCATTCAGAGACTAAGTGCTCTTGCCTTAAGCTGCCTGGATCAGGATTGTGGTCTTGGATGGTGGTCCTGGGGGGCGTTTTAAGTGAATAAAAGCTGATGGAGGCTGTAGTGGCCTCCTAATAGCTCAGGAAACTTTGAAAACTCTAGCAATTTAGGACAAAGTGCTCCCTTCTGGAAGCAAAGTTCCACAGAGCGAAAAAGCCATGTAATTGACTGGCAACATGAGCAGACAAAAGAATCAAAGTAAGAACAACACTCCAACTTTAGATTCTTTTTTGGGGAGATGAAAAGGATCAAAGCATGGAATGGGAGGAAGACAACACAGAGCTCCCACACCAAAACCTTCCAAGAAACATGAAGACTTCCTACAAGCCAGAGAGCAGCTTAAGAAGGATTTTGAAAACCAAATAAGAGAAGTGGAGGAAAAATTGGGAAGAGAAATGAGAATGATGCAAGAAAATCATGAACACAGAGTACAAATAGATTAACTCAAATGACAAAAGAGTCCCAAAAAGCCAATGAGGAGAAGAATGCCTTAAAAAGTCAAATTTGCCAGATGGAAAAAGAATCTCAGAAACTTTCTGAAGAGAATAATTCCTTCAGAATTAGAGCGGAGCAAATGGAAGCAAATGATTTTATGAGAAATCAAGATACTATTAAACACATCCAAACAAATGCAAAAATAGAAGGCAATGTGAAATATCTCCTTGAAACAAAACAGTGACCTGGAAAATAGATCCAGGTGAGACAATTTAAAAATGATTGGACTACTTGAAAGCCATGATTAAAAAAGAACTTAAAAAGCATCCTTCAAGAAATTCTCAAGGAAAATTGTCCCAATACTTTGGAATCAGAGGGAAAAATAGAACCTGAAAGAATTCACCAATCACCTCTTGAAAAAGATCCCCAAAAGAAAACTCCTAGGAATGTTATAGCCAGGTTCCAGAGTCCCCAGATCAAAGAGAAAATATTACAAGCTGCCAGGAAGAAATAATTTGAATACTGTGGAAACACAATTAGGATATCTCAGGATATAGTAGCTCCTATATTAAGGGATAGAAGGGCCTAGAATATGATATTCCAGAGATCAAAGAAGCTAGGATTAAAACCAAGAATCACCTACCAAGCAAAAGTATAATTTTTTATACTGTTTTTATAATGTTCCAGGGGAAAATATGGTCATTCAAAGAGGTGGAGGACTTTCAAGCATTCTTGCTGAAAAAAAAACCAGAGCAGAAAAGAAAATTTGACACTAAAATACAAGAAACATGGGAAGGTAAACATGGGAAAGAAATCATAAGTAATTTATCAAAGATAAACTATTTATATGCCAACATGGAAAAACAATAATTGAAACTTATGAAACTTATCTTAGTATGAGAACAGGTGAAGGGAATACAAATGGAATAAATGAATACAAACACATATGTCTATATAGGAGGATATATACATATGTATATATGTATATATCTGAGTATGTATATATGTATGTATACATAGAGGGCACAGGATCAATTGAATAGGAAGGGATGATACTTTAAAAGGTGAAATTGTGAGGTGGGAGATGAATAGAATTAGAGGAGACAGGGAGAGACAGAATGGAGTTAATCATTCACATACAAGAGACAAAGGAAAACTCTTACAATTGAGGGGAAGAACAGGAAGGAAAAAGGGAAAGGATCAACCTTGCTCTCATTGAATTTGGCTTAGGGAAGGGATGACATAAACTCTATAGTGGGTATCCTGCCACACAGGAGAGTAGGGGTGATGGGGATGAGCAGGGGATGAAGTAGCAGAGGGAAGGGTTGGATGGGGGGGAGGTTTGCTGGAAGCAAACACTTCTGTAAAGGGACAGGGACAGGGTAGAGAATGGAACAACATGGAAGAGGGCAGAATAGGAAGGAGGGACACAATATATCCATTGTGGAGATGTTCTGCATAACTACACATGTACAGCCTGTATTGAACTGCTTGTCTATCCAGTGAGGGTGGGTGATGAGGAAGGAAAGGAAAGAATCTAGAATTTAAAGTTCTATAATAAAATTTTCAAAATATATATCACTATCATTATTGTTGTTATTACTATTGTTGTTGTTATTATTAACTACATGCAACTGGGAATTAAGTTATACAGGCACTGGGGTAGGAAGATCTATCTTGCCCTACCAGAAAGTCAGAGGGGAGATGGGGGAGGACATAGGAGAAAACAGATTGGGAGAGAGGTTATACAGTGGGATGGCTGTTTTGGGGTGGTGGGTAGGTGAAAGATGGGGAGAAAATTTGTAACTAAAATTTTTGTGGAAATGAATGATGTAAAGAAGAAAATAAATTAATTAATTTAAAAGAAAAGAAAAAAAAGACACGTGGTTCCAGATACCCTTCAGGTCTTTGGTAGGTGACAAAGACTCTGGGAAGAAACCAGTATGTAGAGGAGATGGCATTCTATGTTCCTATCTTCAGCTTATTTGGGAAATTTGCCTCTTGAATGAGATCTGAGACTCATTCTAAATTGAGCTGAGATTTCTTGTTCCCAAGGAAGATCTGAATTACTTTGTGTATTGTCTGGTATATATTCTCATCAGTATAACTTCCCTTATTTAAGTTTCCCATTAGCTTGCATAAATGGGTTTATTTACTATTTTGTGTGTGTGTTCATTGTGGAAATAGTATTTGGTGAAAAGGAAGTCAAATTTTGGATACACAGTTTGGGGCATCCCTTCCCCATCAAGAAATAGCAACCAGAAGCTCAGTTTGAATCTAAAATATTCTTCCTCTAGTCTAGACTAACAATATTTGACATAGCAGATAAATATAATTCTAGCACAGTATGTTCTCTATGAGGAAAGGAAAGTGTCCAGACTTTGGCACAAACTTCCTGCTCTCCCCTTGGCAGGAACAGAAATAGAGGGCTAGAGAAAGGAGACTTTTAGAGATATTCTTAACTCCCTGCAATCATATCTAGACAGATCCATGAGTACTCACATAATATAGATGGGCAAAAGCACAGCAATACACTTTATATCTATTGCTATTATAACAAAATATTAAACTTCCCATTACTTTAATTCTGACTTCCTCTCACACTATAAGAAAACATCAATATCACATTATTCCTTAGTGCAATGTCATATTGTATTGAGTATATTCATTAATAATTCATTCATTCAAAAAATCAGTAATTGCCTACTCTGAAAAACATCCAGTAAAGCACTTCAGACAGTTCTTACTTTCTATAAATTCACATTACATAAATTTGACTTCATGTAAAGAATTCTGAAAGAAATTTGCACTCCAAAAAGACATCAATGTTAATTTTACTCTACAGTTCTATGTGCTCTCTCTCTCTCTCTCTCTCTCTCTCTCTCTCTCTCTCTCTCTCTCTCTCTCTCTCTCTCTCTCTCTCTTTTCACTCTGTCCCTCTTTATCTCTCTTTTTCCTCCTGCCTCTCTGCTCTGCATACCCTGGCCTCCAACCCCTCACCACCAAAAGGAACCAAAAATAAAATAAACAAATTAAAAGAAGCTAACTCTAAAACAAAGCAAAAAACTCTAAATGAAAGAAAAAGAATGCGTGCTGCTGGATTAGGATTTGGCTTGACATCTCAGGTGCTCTCACATTTCGGTCCCCTCCTCCATGTTCTTCCTCTTAGTTCTGGCCAGACTCCTACATGACTGGCTCCAGCCCTGTATGTTCCTCCTTTTCTCTCACTTCTCTCTACCTGGACCCCACATGTCCTTGACTGGTATGTTGGCCCCCTCTTTCCATGGAGGGATGATTCCCTTCCTGTTTCTCTCCCTCCATTCCCCACATACTGGGGCAAATTCATCCTTTTACACAGAGATCTGAAGAATGGCCCAGTTACCTGAAGGGACAGAGGTGTTTGTATTCTGAGATCTGTGAGTGGGTAGATGGGTAGTCCTATGTTCTCTAAGGCTATGCCAAGGAAGCAGAAGTTCTGGCAGGGCTAAGAAGGCTAGAAAAGATTCAAAGAATGTCAGAAAATTTGAAAATTAAAAGGGACCTCAGCACCTAAACAATACCTAAATGATAAATAAATGGAATTCAAACGTAAAATACTAAATGTTATCATCTAGCTTCTGCCTGAAGACTTCCAAGGAGATGGAACCCATCACCTCTTGGAATACTCCATTTCCCTTTAGGATGACTGCAATTGTTAGGAAGTTTTTCATTACATCAAGCTTAAACTTTTCCTTATTCTTCCATATAAGGCAAAAGAGAAGAAGTTTTAGCCCTCCTCTATGTGATTCCTTCAAATACTTCAAAGACATATGGCATATCTCCCTTGCTTTTCTCTTCTGCAGGCTATATGTGGCCAACTCTTTCAACTTTTTCTCAAATGACGTGGTTTCAAGGCTCACTAGTATGATGGTTATACTCCTCTCCCATCTTATCAATATCCCTTCTTAAACCATGACACCCAACACTGAACACAGTATTCCAGATGAGTTCTGATAAGGGTAGAGTACACACAGACTATTACCTCCCCACTCATCTAAGCTAAATCTCTTAGAGTATATTTTATTTGGGGGGGCTGTCCCATCACATTGATGACATATTAAGCTTGAAGAATTTTTTTTCAGAACTACTTTCTAAACATGTCTTACCCATCTTGTAATTGAATCCAAAATGTGAGACTTCAATTCAATTTAATTTTTATTAGATTAAGTCTAATACACTAATCTCTTAAAATGCTTTGGAATACTGGCATTCATTTTGTTAGCTATCCCTGCCAGGTTTGTGGTTTTGATTTAAATATGGGCCCATCAATAAGTTGAATATCTGGCATCTGAGGGCCAGACTAGCTAAGTTTGGAGAGACAAGGTTGGCATGCTTAGCAAGTTCACAGATGACACAAAGTCATGATGGATAGAAAAAATACTACATAACAAAATTAGGATTCCAAATGTTCTCAGTAGGTTAGAAGGGTGGGCCAAATTTAATATGCTCAAAAGCAATAAGGATAAATGTAAATCCCTTAACTGGCGTTTGAAATCTAAATTTTAGGAGTGTGTGATGGGAGAGGAAGACAGATAACAGCTTATATGAAGAAAATTTAGGTATTTAACTGGATTATAAACACAATAGAAGGTTCATATCCTCTACATCTCTCAAATATGACTCCTCTCCACTCACACAGCTACCACCTTAGTTTCAGCCCCTCAGCACTTCTAAACCATATTACTGCAATAGTTTCCTAATTGTTCTCCCTATATCAATGTTTATACCATCACAGTCTATCCTATCAATTGTTGCCATGTCATTCCCTGATTTATTCAATTCCAGAGACTCCTAATTGCATCTATGGTAAAATCTGAACTCCTTGATTTGGCTTTTAAAGCCCTGCTCAACCTGGCTTCGATCTATATATATTTCTACATTTTATAATCTAATCAAATTTTCTTCTCTCTATTTCTCATGCACAGCAGATCGTTTCCCATTTTCCTGGCTTCTCATGGTCCATCTCCAATATCTAGAAGTCACTTCCTCCTCTTCTATACCTCACAGAATCTTTCTTCTTTTAAGACATAGGTTAAACATTACCTTCTACTTGAAACCTCACCTAATTCCTCCAACTGCTCATGCCACTCTTCTAAACCATCTTATATTTAATCCTTTGTATTTATAAAAAGAAAAAAAGTACAAAATGTACTACACCTGGAAAAAATACTAAATTATGCATGCCATTTGACCCAACTATATAATCACTAGGGTGATAGTCAAAAGAAATCAAAGAAAGAAGAAAAGGTCTCTATGTACTAAATTCTTTACACCATCTCTTTTCATCATAATCAAAAATGGGAACTAAGGTAATGTCTTTCTCCTGGGAAATGGCTTAACACATTCTGATAAAGTAATGGAATATTATTGTTTCATAAGAAATAACAAAATGAGTGGTTTCAGAGGAAACTAGGGAAATCTTTATAAACTTATCCTGAACAAAATGAACAGAATTAGAACAATTCTAATAAGACTATAGAGGAAAAAATTTTCTAAAAACCTTGGAACTCCAATCAATGTAATGAAACGTGATACTCACCTCCTGAAAAAGAGGTGATGAACTTAGAATGCAGAAAGAGATGCACGTTTTTGGACATGGCTAATATGAGATTTTGTTTTACCAGATTATGTAGATTATATGTGTGTATACATATATATGTGTATATATATACATATATACATATACACATACACATATACATATACATAACCGTTTTTAATTTTGGGGGGGGAAGTTCAACGTAGGGGAATAAGAGTGAATGGGACAGATTAATTTCAAATGTAAAAAAGCAATATCCTTTATGTATCTTTGTGTCTCCCCAGTGGCTAGCACAGTGTTATGGATTTCTTATATTGTATAACCTCAGAATCTCAGGATGTACTTCAGAGGCCATTTAGATCACAATAAGAATAACCTTTAGATCACATGACTTCAATTTTCACCTGTATATGACTCCCAGATCAATATCTCTGGTAAAACTCCAGACCTGTATTTCTCATTGCTTACAGGACAGCTCACCAATTTCCTATTGGAAATTTTAAATTGTATTTCAGCAACATCTCAAGCTCAAACATATCTAAAACTTAACTCATGGTCTTTTTCCCAAAACTCTCTTCTAAGTATCTGAATTTCTGTTGAAAGCACCGCTGTCCTTTAGAGGGTTTATAAACTCCAGCATTATCCTTGACTTTGTATTGTCTTTGACTCACATATCCAAAGAGCTGCAAATTTTGTCATTTCTATCTCCACAGTATTTCTCAAATCCAACCAAGTGTCTCTATTCATACATCTACCACTGTAGTTCAGGCCTTCTTAACTTCTCACCTAGATTATTATGGCCATTTATTAATTGAACTCCCTGCCTTAGACTCAGGCCACTATAAACTGTCCTACCCATTGCTGCCAAAATGATTTTCCTTAGGAGCAAATATAATTATGTTTCTCCCCTATTCCATTAACTACATTGAATTCCTGTTGAACCAAGATAAAATAAATACTCCTCTGTTTAGCAATTAAACCCTTTCCCAATCTGACCTTAGCCTATAGTTCTAGCCTCATTGTGTATCTCTCTTTTTTCTTGAACTCTGTGATTCAACCAAATTGACATTTGATACATTCCAACCAAAGGACACTCCATATGCACTGGCCATGTCTTATACCTTGATTCAACTCCCTTCTCACCTCTGCCTTGTAAAAACCCTCTTTCTTTGACAATGCACTTAATTTCTAGAGCTTTCTCTCTTTTAATTAAATTTAATTAAGATGTTATTTTTATTCTCTTTATATGTATTATGTGTGTATAATTTGTAGGTATTTGTTGCCTTTTCCATGAAAACATAAACTCCTTAAAAGCAAGCATTTCTTCATTGTTTTTATATGTCCTCTGTTTAGCACAGTGCCTGGTCCATAGTGAGTCCTTAATAAATGTTCATTAAATGATATCTTGCTTTCGCTGCTTTGCCAAATTGTTAAGTACAATCACCCTAAAGTACAATTGGTTTTTTTTGGTCAAACCAGTTGAACTTTTCAACTTTCTCATTTCTTATTGTTTGTTTGTTTGTTTGTTTTTACCATTTTCTACATGCCAAATCTAAGCAAATTGATAGCTTCAATCCTTTTCTTTATCTTTCAATTAATTTATACTAATGGTTTGTTTGTATAACCTGAGGTGGTGATCACCCATGAGGAAGAAGCTGATGACATGCTTCTGGTAGACTGGAAGACTGGCATATGCCTGGCTATTTGGAGTTACCTCAATTTGTGATTTGGAAACAGTCTTTTTCCATTGCCTGAGTAGTCAGTATTGACTGCATCTTTAAAAACAGCCTTATTGAGCATGGCTAGAGCTTTTTTGCCTATATTTGCATCTGAAGGTAGAGAATTTCAACCATAGCAATTCACATGGCTTCCTAAAGAAGTACAACCAGAGACACTGATATCTGCTTCATCCCCTCCCTTAGGCTATGTGGCCTTGAAAAAAAAAAGATATTTGGTTTTGTCTCTTTCATTTGTGCTTTTCCATTTTAGGTGAATGAGCAGAATATGAACCATTGAGTCAAGGAATCCAAGACTGAGTGTTGTAGCCAGTCCAGTAGAGTGGCTCTGAGTTGAAAGAGTACAGGACTCCAAGTGGAGTTTTATACTTGAACTTGGTTAAACTAATGCTGTGTAGAACTGAGCTAAATTGTAAAGCTGATCCCCCTTCTCTCCTCAGAGACCAGGTAACATAGAGTAGAAGGAGAATAAATGCTCCCAAAATATTGAGGAAATGTTGGTATGTTTGTTTTTGCTAATATCCTTTGTGAAAGCTAATCTGATTTCAAGAGGTAATATAGAATTGGTGTATGTAGCATTGGGCCCCTGAACAGGGAATACAATTGTAACAGCAAGTACCTTAGCATACCCAGTTGGCACACTGAATTTGAGAGAAAATAGAAACACATCACAAGCAGAAAAAATACAAAGAAAATAACACAAATCAACAGACAGGGTTTCTAGCTGTCTGACCAAAGCTATTACATACAGTTAGAGAAAGAAGCACCAACATTTGGGTTTTCAAAGCCAGGGGTCTCCTTAATAGCTACACAAAGTCTCTTTTGCTACCTCACTCAAACATTCTTCCCATGAGTAAGCTCCAAAGCAAAACACTAACCTTCTTCAGGTCAGAGGACATCACAACCATGACCTACTGCCTAATTACAAAGTAACAAAAGGTGTGGGCCTTCCTGAAAAATAGGCCTTTCCTAACCAGGTTTCTCTTTCTGGACTCCAAGTTAGGCCTATTAATGGATGAGGCAGATATTCAGCTCCCATTAACATTACAACAATCAGTACGAGCTGAAAACAATGGCAGAGAAGAGAGCTACCCAGTCACCTTAGGTTACTGGTGCACATTGTGGGAGAAGTAAAATGTAACAGGCCTAGCCTTCAAGCAAATCAAACTAGAGTCAACCTATGTTACACTTATATCTAATCTTCTAGCAAATTCTTTATTCCTTCCTTTAAAATATGTTAAGTTTGTTTCTTTTCTCTCCATCTCTATTACCCCTACTGTGGTAGAGATTCAGCTATGGGAGAATGAGCTCCCTATTCCAGGTCACTAACAACTTATTTCCCTCCTTCCACACTGCTTAAATCTAGACCAGAGGCTTCAAGGCTACATGTGGCCTTCTAGGCCCTCAGGTGCAGAACTTTGACCGAATCCAAACTTCACAGAACAAATCCCCTTAACTGTTTGTGGTATAAAAAATACCCATTATTCTTAATTTAATTAGAAAAGTAAACACAGAGATGCCTTAGATAAGAAGGGAAGAAAGGGGTGCCCCATGAAAGGATGTCTTACCTATGTTGATGCATGAGGCTGGGCCGGAAGAGAGAGAGCCTAGCCCTGTTCCAAGGTTTAAAAACCTAATTAGGACGTTCCCTCTGCTGGACAACTGCCTTCTTTCATTGGTGAAAAATTCACCTCCCAACCTCCTCCCCAATGAGACTACAAGGGGGTTGGCCTTCACCAGGGGGGAAGAAATGAACAAAAGAAGCTAAAAGTAATTGACAGGAGAAGGGGGAGGGTAGACACTCAGGAGGGGGGGTACATTCCACACTGAGAAGCTTTTCACTAATTTCGTGTCCCACACAAAAGGATTTGTTCTGTAAAACAGCAAGGCTTCACCCGAGGACCTAGAAGATCATATGCAATCTGGAGGCCACAGGTTCCCTGCCTCTGGTAGATTGTCTCTATGTTTCCTATTTCATCAAACCCAAATTCCTCTCATATGGGTAGAGCTTTCAAGGCTTTTGTTAATGGGTCCCCAACCTATATTTCCCCCAAGGTATCACTTCACACTTCTTGTAAAGTTAACCTTTTTGCTATTCTTATTCTTGCCACTGAAGCTCTATTCATGCTATTATCAACTCAGTGTGAATTGTCCAGGTCTTAAACCTCATAAAACAAAAAAGAACAATTTAAGCTTTGTCTCTACATTGCCATAGCAGATGCTCGGAATGCCAACAGTGGTCACAATATGAGATCTAGTCTTGGATAAAAAAGAATGTTCCACCTTAAGCCAAAGGAAATTTGTGTAATATATTAAATTTGACTTCTAATCTTAAATTCCTAACCCTCATTCATGGATGTATATAATTCTCCAAGTACCACCATTCTCCCTATTTAAAAACAAACACTACCACCACCACAACAAACTTTTCTCAGCAAAAGAAATTCTAAATTTATTCTGAGAAAGGTACAAAATGTCTATCGTGACTTATGTACCTGCCTATGGCAAAGGTATTGCATTTTAATAGCATATAAGCCTGGAGCCAAAGGAATGGATCTCTAACTGTGGGATTTATAGCAAAGAACCTCAGACTTTCTATAAGAATTCTTTCCTCTCCTCTAGTGCCTTCCCTCTGAAATTACCTACCATTGACACTGGCTCTACATAGTTACTTATATGCTGTTCCTCCCATTAAAATGTGAACTTCTTAAGGGCAGGCACTGAATTTTTGCCTTTACTTATTACAATGCCTGCTATATACTCAATGTTTAATAAAATACTTCTTGCCTGACTGACCAAAGGCACATTCTGATGTTTTCTTGGGACATGTAGTTGACCATGGGCTTTGAAGAATTATGTTAACGGACTAGTGGAATACAAGATTTTACAGGTTCTACCAAATTGGCAAGACTTCAAGTTTAGGCCTCATAAATATTGGAGTATGGGGAGGGAGTAAAGGGAGCAACTTGGAACAAGGGAAAAAGCATGAGATTTTGAATCAAATGGCCTAGGTTCAAATCACTGGTTTGCCACTTCTTACCTTTGTGACCTTGCACAAATCACTTTATTTTTCTTGGCTTTAATTTCCTCATCTGGATCTTATGGCCAGCCTAGTTAAATTCAGAGAGATTCATTATCAGTTAGTCTTCAGTGTGATAACTTTGTTTGCCACAGCAGCTATTAAAGACTATATGCCAACTGTAACCTTGAGCTCAAGCCTGGCATTTGCATATGACTCTCCTCATTAACATAGATAATGATGACTCAGGCCTGCATTAGGGGAAGAGTTTCAGAGAGTTTGAAGGAAGAGAGATCTTACTCTCTGGCCCTTTAGAGAAGAAAGACATAGCTTAAGGATCTCTTCAGAGATCCCTGAAGGAAAAGAAAGACTCCAGGAAGAAGCTGACACATAGAGAGCCATGTTGTTATTTCATGCCAGGGAATTTCCTGTTGGATGAACTCAGGGACTCCTCAGTTGAACTGAGATATCTCATTTCCAAAGACAGAATTCATTTACCTTGTGTATTGTTGAGTACATGCTCACATGTATAACTTTTTTTATTTTTACTTGCTATCAGCTTGGATAAATCATTTTACTCAATATTTGCTATGTGTGGTAGTCTCTAGGTAGCTGGCAGCCAGTATAAAGGGAGTCAAATGTTTAGCTATAGGTTAGGGCACTCCTCCTTTAAGGAATAGATTGACCTAAAAATTGTTTCCTTTAGGCCAAGTGTGTGTAGCCTGAGGCCTTAAGGCCACATGAGGTCCTTCTAGGTCATTAGGTGCAATCTTCTGATCAAGTCCAAGTTCTACAGAACAAATTCTTTTATTAAGGTAATTTTTTCCTTGAAGTTTGTATTTAGTCAAAGGAATTCACTTGAGGATCTAAAGGGTTACATGTGGCCTCAAGGCCACAGGTTCTCCACCCATGCCCTAGACTAACAACATTTAGGGAATAAAGAGATGTAATTTTAGCCAGTTATATCCTCTTGAAGACATGAGAGCTGACAGCCACCTAGACTCTAAGTCCCATTCCCTCTCTAATAGGAATCAAAGTCTCCCTTGCAGAAGGGTGGGTGGAGAAGACTGGAGAAATATCTATTAACACCTCCTTGAGAGTCACATCTAAACAAACCCATGTGGACACACAAAACCTACTTGGGCATCACACAAGCATTACACGTCATGGGAGGAAAGAGCTCCCACACTGACAAAAATCACAGATCTGATCCAAGATTTTAAATGTTTTAGGATATGTGAACTTTTTTATTGCCCCTGAAACCAAACCATATAGGAAGCTATACTCACAGTAAAGTTGGCACTGATTATAAAGATTGATCCTCTTCACGTTAATCTATGCAAGAGTAGTCACAATTTAATTCAATTTAATAAACATCAAATGTCTTCTTTGTACAAGGCACTGTGCTGGGAATACAAAAGTGTGTGTACATACACATGTACACACACACACATGCACACAAACACAGTAATGCCTATTCTCAAAGAGCTTACACTCTCAGATAAACCTGCCATTCATAAAAATAGTGAAAGTGAATTTTCCAAAAATAGTCCACTAAGATACATTTAATTAATAGATGGCCACTACTCAATACAATATACCATGGAATGCTATTCATACATAGCATTAATTTCTTTCTAAATACTGATAGAGACTCAGGTCTTTTGTTCGGTAACTGTAAAAAGAAAATCAATTTGACCAAAGGAGTTTCTCGTACCATGTAACCTCCACCACCACCTCCTAGTTCCTGGCTGGAAGCCCAGCCAGAACTTAGCCCAGGGTTTCTGTAATATCCTCACAGGGACAACCTCTCAAAGTTTGTTTTTGCTCCCTCTCTCAGAAACAAGGTGGAAAGTGTTGAAGTCTATTGTCACAGGGGCCTACCAGCTCCTCCAAAATATGATTCCTTCCTGGACACAGGCTGATGCTAGGATCCATAAGAAAAAAGGAAGGTAGAAGATATGCCCTGTTCTTCTAGGAACATAGGAAAATACTTTGAAAAGAGTGAAGGGCTAGCAACCTTAAAGTCAGAAAGGATAGAGGATATTATTGACCATTGAATGCTTTTCTCCATAATCCATGACCTTTTAGCTCAATAAATAATCAGATATAGCTAAAAGACGCGTGTACTTGACAAAGAGTAGACAATTAGCTCATTAATATAATTAGATTCTATCTATTTTCATGTAACTAAGTTATTGCCCTGACTTTTTTTTAAAGAACCTTACCAGTGATGTAAAAGCTCACCCAAAGAGCTGGAGATTATAAGTAGTTCACCACAATGGTAAGAGAATGAGCGAATGAAATGCTTATTATGTGTACTGAACCAGTGCTGGGGATGCAAATTGAAAAGCACATCAGTCCCTGTTCTTAAGGAACTCACTTCCAAATTGAGAAAAAATACAAAATCCAGAGCAAGTGGAAAAGCCTAGAAATGTCTCAAAGGATCAATATGTAGCAACTGTTTCTTAGGACACCCAATATTGAGCTAGAGAGAATATCTAACTAAAAAAGAACCACATCCATTAGGAAAAATGGAAAATATTTGCAAATAATGTGCAGATTTCTAAAAATTAATGAGTAGAAATTATAAATTATACTAGCTAAATTAGCATTTGTGTAAAGCAGTAAAATTGCCAGAAGCACCAGCAGCTTAGTCCTCAGTTCCTAGTCTTCTTTTCCACATGGGACAGCTCAATAGTCACTGTGAGACTGACCACACAATTGGAAGGTTGGCTGTTTTTCTTGACAAGATTCCAGGAGCAAAAGCTATGCCCAGGCCAGTGTACATTACCTACATCTGCCCTTTTCCTGAAACAAATAATTGAACCTCTTATTTATACAATTTTCCTTTACCAAGAAACTTTAAATGCAACATGCCATTAGATTTTCATCATAGCAACTTTATGAGAAAGGTAGTTAAGAATAAGAGCCTGTAACAGTAATCAATTTAGCATATACTTAGCCCTTAGTAACTTAAGGCAAAGTACAGAAGGTGTGAGCTTGGTCTACAGCTCCTGATGTGGCAGGAGGGGGTTGGCTGAGACAGGAGGCCATATAAGAAAAGTTCTAGAGACAGAGACAGAATGGTGAATCTTCTTCCTGGTAGCTCCTGGTGGAGGAAGCAGGATTGTCCCAGCATCTGGGAGCTGGGCTGCTGGACTGAAGAACTGAGTTGGAGTTTTCTTAAGAGAGACAGAGAGACAGAGAAAAAGAGAGAGAGAGAGAGAGAGAGAGAGAGAGAGAGAGAGAGAGAGAGAGAGAGAGAGAGAGAAGGAGGAAGGAAGGAAGGAAGGAAGAAAGGAAGGAAGAAAGGAAGGAAGAAAGGAAGAAAGGAAGGAAGAAAGGAAGGAAGAGTTTCTCTCCCAGCATTTGGAAGGCTGAGAGGGCTGCCTGGAAGGACTGCCTGGAAGGCCTCCTGAAAGGCTGCATGGAAGGCTGAGATTCCTTCTGGGTCATAGGCCCAGCTGACCTGCTGGAGGACAGAAGAAGGAGCAGGATAAGCCTTGGTTGGTTTGTGGCTTGACTGATCCTTGCTTTCCTGACAACAGAAGTGGGAAAGGGTCTGAGATGTGCCGGACCCTGTGAGCTTCAGTGTGTACTGGGGACTGCCAGGAGGACTGGGCAAGGACCTGGGAGCAATCTACCTTGGAGTGCTGGACGAGAACCTGGGAGCTGTCTGCCTCTGAATCCAGATGACTGTTTTGTGGATTCAGGTAGGAACTGGGACCATGGAAGGGGATCTAGGGAATCTGAGAGACCACTCTGAGTCAAGATGAAGAAAAGGCCTTTCCTTGCATATTGAACAAGTCTACTAGACATTGAGGGGTGGAGGGTTTGTGTAATTTTCTAATGACTGTACTTAGTGATTAATGATATTTAGTAACTGTGAATCTAGATTA
>CM053595.1:240069300-240101764 GCA_028646575.1 Pseudocheirus occidentalis
TACCAGTATACTTGCCCCCATCCCACTTCCTCCCCTACCCAAGTGGATGGAATCTTAAATCTGAACCTACACCCTCCATTGGTCTGTATTTATTGAGCAATCATGGTGAACTTATATGCTGTAGCAATGACCTCATTAGTGGGGGGCCCCTGGAGGCTGCCCCACCAAAGTCACAGTCCCAATAAAGTATGGGAGCTGAAAAAAAAAAAAAGACCATCAGGGAATCCCACTTCTGAGATCATATTGTTGTTCCCAAGAATAAACCCCCAAAATCTGAAATAGTTTTAAAATTTTAATTTGGTCATTTTATAGAAGATAGTGAACTAGAGAAGAGATGTGGCTCCCTTTTCAAGGTTCTAGTAGGTTTTATAGAGTGTTGACAAAGGTATCCACACACAAATCATGCATGAATCATATGATGAGGATATTTCAAATGAGTTGTACATTAATCACATGAAGGGAACTCAAAACACAAACTTTGGTGGACCAAAAGAAATTTATGGGTATGGAAACCTAAAACAAGAATGCTTTGGGTGGATTCAGCTTCTAGGGGAATCCAAATTCTTTGTAGCTATCTCCAGTGCTCTTAGAGATTTACTAAGATCAGGGTAAAATTGTGGATGCAAACAGTTTTTAAACATATAAAATTAAGTTCAAACAATATTAATAAGTAATAGATAACAATTTCACATCAAGAATGGGGAGATATGTATATGTCTGTATGTGGGGGAGTGGAGATAGTAGAGGGAGACTAATAGGCAGATGGGCCAGGGATTAGATTACTTGGGTATACAGTTGTTAGTTTGCCCTATAGTAATTTCCTATTTAAAATAATTAATTTTTCCAACTAGTTGCTAAGTTCCCATGTTTCCCTGCGACAAAAGAACTGCTAATAGTGCCAGTGCCCTGGTCACCCCTCTCTGGTTTCAGCTCTAAATCTATATTTAGCACATCCATCTTATTGGATTTTTTACTGCTTAACTTATTAAGGCTGCATGTTTCTGAAACAGTGCTGAATATTAGTTTGCCTAGGTCTGGGCTGAAGTGCTTGCATAAATGTTGCTGGTATTCAGAAAGAAATACTACAAGGCATGACTCTCAGCACAAAAGAAAGATCTCTCTTTACTATTTGACAGGTATTTCCATTTCCCATGGCTGAAGTTTTTCATGTTCCATTACCTTCTTCTCTGGAAGAGAGTAATTGGCCATGTGTATGTTGGGGCTCTGCATATGGAGGTATGAACAGGTGATTAACAAATGTGAGAGACCAAAGTATAAGAAAGTCAGAGTCAATGACCCCAGATAATCCAAGATTGGTTTGGTTTGAACATAATGCCAAGTGGGGTTGCCATAGGGAACAACAAGTAGAGTAACAAGTGATATTCCCAAGGTCAAAGCCAGGTATTCATCAATAATCAAATTACTTATCCTATAGCTAGGAAGTAAATCATTGTCAAGAATTTGCTGATAACATCTCAACATTCAAGCAGTATGCACATAGAGTTGAGTAAGAAAAACAACATGGAAGGAATGATGGGCTGCTTTGATAATGATGCTTTTCTTCAGGTAAAAGATACACTCAAGAAGCACTGTTTATTTTTTGTTTCAGTTTAACCAACTAGAATTTAGCACTGAACCTCTATCTGCTATTATGATACTGCTTCCTTTTCTGAATTTGTTGTTGCATCACCTGTTTCATTAGGCTCTCCAAAAGAGACTGCAGATGCTCTATCTTTTAGAACCAAATATGCTGTTATATAAAAGACAACTTTTAGTAGAGACTAGTGAGAATGATGGCTGGAGAGAGGATGAAGAGATTGTTTTATTGTCATTGTTGGAGAGGAGCTGGAGAAGACAGAATTAAAGAAGAGGGTTATGTCTTCTTTGATGGAATTATTTTAATCTTTACTTCACAAAAAAAGGATAGAGTTCTTGAGAAAAGAGTTTGCTTTTGTTAGTTTGAGTGACATAAACTTGAATCTACATTTTCCAAATTTAGAAGGAGTCATTTGTAATTATGATGACCATTTGAGCTAATGATGGCTATGAACACTTTTTACAATCAAACTGTAATAAATTATTATTATTATTTGTGTCTTTGTGTTATTGTATGATTACACATAGCCAGTAACTTTAGTGTTCATTTAATCCAAGGAGATTAGTGGTTTAGATCTGAGAGCTATTTGAATAACTGATAATTAGAGGATTTAATGTATTAAACTTTGTTTACTTCATCAGATAAATAATATTTAATAAATTAGACTAATTTTAATGATTAATGAGAAAGAGGTAGAAATTGTACTCATTAATTATAATATATCACAATTCTATGAAACCTGGACAGTATACCAACACCATGCCAGAAACCGAATTGCTTCCATTTGAATTGTCAGGAAGATTCTTAAGATCACCTGGCAGGATAAGGTACCAGAACTGAGCTTGGACTAAACTGCCAAGCATTCACACTCTATGCCAGAGAGCACAACTCTGATGGGCTAGCCACATTGTATGAATGCAAAATGTACATGTGTCAAAAAGACTATTTTATAGAGAACTCACACAGGGTAAGTGTTCACATGGTGGTCAGAAGAAGTGATATTGTGACACTCTCAAAGTCTCTCTCAAGAACTTTGGAATTTATTGTGTGATGTGGGAGACATTGCCACAGTGTTGCTCAGCATGGTGGACCCACATCAGTGAAGGTGCTGTGCTCTATGAGCAAAACAGAATTGAAACAGCTCAAGGGAAACACAGGATGTGCACATTTAGAGTATCCACCCCAAATGTTCACGTATACTATTTGTGCCCAACATGTGGTAGAGCATTCCAAGGTCCTATTGCTCTGTTCAGCCACAATTTGACACATTGAAACTTGACTTTAGGATAGTGATTTAATTTTTGGCCCTCTTTGAGAATGAAGGACAACAGCCAATCATATCCTCCATGACTCTGTAATTTAGGTTGTTCTGAATGAATGTGGTAATATGTCAAGTTATAGCCTGAGTTAATGCAGTTGACCCATAACCCAGATAAATCGTATTTCAACGGACTGTGTTGATGGGATCTTGGTACAGTGGAGTTTGGTTTCTGCAGAAGTAGGTACACATGCTTGAGTATTACAGTCAGAATTTACTCAGTACACACTCAATAAGCAAATAAACTCTCTATAGCAACTAGATATCAATGTATAATAAATATGTAAAACATCTATCAGTTCTGGAAATGCTACAGGACTCCCACTCTCAAGACCTTGGAAATACACCAGACCAAGTACTGATCTAGATCCAGAAGTTCTGGGACACCATTCATTAACATCTTTACAGTTTGTTTAGTTCTCTACTATTGCTCCCCTTTGAGTACACCATTCCTATGTTCCATTCATGAAGTGAGTGACCATTCAAATGTTCAATTCATCAGGCAAAGAAGCAGAAACTCTGTATAAACTCTGGACATGGAACTTGTGACATGGAGTAGATTCAGGATTTTGGATCCAATCTGAAAGGGGAATCTGATTGGCTTCAGGATGGCTTATTCGGGGGCATGAAGGACAGCAAGGCTACCTCATCACAGGTAACAGTCTTCAACCTCCTCTAAGCATAGATAACCTACCTATCATGGTACTATGTGAGCAGACTCAGCTGCCATCCCCAGCAAGGAGGAACCCCAGAATTCCTGGGTTTCAACATTGCTAATCCTGGTAACTCTCCTACTCTAATCCTGAACTTGACTGTAGCATCCTCTGCAGCAATTCTATCTCCCCCTTCACTTCTTATTGCCAACTCAAATAAAAAAAATAATTAGTAATAATAAACACGTGTATCATGTTTATTTTATGCCAGGTACCATGCTAAACCTTTTGCAATTATTATCTCATTTGATCCTCACAACAGCTCTGGTAGGTTATTTTCCCCATTTTACAGATGAAGAAACTGAGGCAAACAGAGATTAAGTGATTTGCCCAGGATCATTCAGCTTCCAAGTGTCTGAGACTAGAGTTTCACTTAGGTCTTCCTGATTCTCAGAATGGTGTTTTATGCACTGAACCACTTAGATGGCCACAAATCCCAATCAATCTGTGCAACAGAGACTCAGAAAAAGTGAGAAGAGCTCTGTCCAGACACAGTTTCTAATTGGTGAGAGTAATCTTAGGTATAAAGGCACTAAATGACTTGCTATGTATATTGAGTGAGTAATACAGTTGAAATTGGAATTTAACTCTTTTGGCACTATTTTTATTTTCTCAACCTGGTGTAATGAAAAAATTCTTACAGAATATGAAGTCTCAAGATATAATTTCAAATTCTGGCACTTTTATTTACCACCTGTGACCTTGGGCTAGTCACTTAAATTCAATGAGCTGTGCCTTCCTTACATGTAAAATGGAGTTGATAAGGTGACTCTTGTTACTGTTGTCTTTCTTTTTTCTTTATTTTTGCTTTTTGGAGGGGGGAAGGCAGGGCAATTGGGCTTAAGTGACTTGCCCAAGGTCATATGGCTAGTAAGTGTTAAGTATCTGAGGCCACATTTAAACTCACGTCCTACTGACTCCAGGCCCCGTGCTCCATTCACTGTGCCACCTAGCCACCCCTGCCATTCATTTTCATAGAGGATCAATGACATCAAGGGATGATGTCTTGACTTGTATGTAAATTGGATTTAAGTGAGGCACAGTTGCTCAAAATCTTCAGTCTCACTCTCTCTTTCTGAGTCATCGAAGTCCAGTGGCAGGATAAAAGTCAAGATGACTGGTGATGGTTCATGATTCAGTGAATGACCTTGGTGCCTTGGATGCTTGACTAAGCTCCCCAGCACTTGCTTCATATACAAAATATATATGGTTCTCGGTCAAGCCTTAAAGAATTCATACAATATTCCAGAGTCAAAAGAGCAGTAGGGAGAATCTAGGACATTGGAAAGGTTACTTGATTATTTCGGCTACTTTCCCATATTCATCAGCTAACCAACCTTTATGAAATTAAGTTAAAATAATGAGAGGTGGCTCTAATAACATCTCAGAATCTTTATGGGCCTACAACTATTATCCTTTCATCCTAGGCATACAAAATATTGACTAGCTTTTAAATACACTTCCAATTTAATACATCTTTTCTGAAGGCAGAAGGATTTCATTTCCTGTATGCCTCAAACACAGGATAGTTTATTTTTTAATCATGCTAACGTCTGCTCCCTTCAGTAGTCTAGACTTCTCATTTATTTGAGTCTACCACACTCTAATAAAGCTGAAAGATAATTCTGAATAGCTACAAGAATTTTATCCTCTTTTAAAGTATTAAATAAAGACTTGAATGAACTTAACCCAAAACACACTTGAAATTTAGATGATATGGAAATTACTCCTCCATTTGTTTTATTTGGATGGTTGGATTTAGAATTAGAAGAGAGCCTTGGAGCAGAAGCATAAAAAGGGTAAATGAAGGACATATATTTAACATGAATTTGCTATCCTAAACTATCAGGATAAGGATCACATTAACTATCCTGCCTCCGCTGTAGAATTAATTACTTACTATGATGCTTTTTGAGATCTGCTAATCCAATCATGGAACAGTTAGGTGGTTCATTGGATAGAGTGTTTTGTCTGGAGTTAAGAAGATTCATTTTTCTGAGTTCAAATCTGACCTCTGATAATTACTTACTGTGTGATCCTGGGCTAGTCATTTAACTCTGTTTTTCTCAGTTTCTTCATCTATCAAAAGAGCTGGAGAAAAGGCAAATTCCTCCAGTATCTTTGCCAAGAAAACCCCAAATGGAGTCACAAAGAGTTAGTCATGACTGAAAAATCATATACAATCATATCACTTACTTGATGAGGAAATGGAGGGTCAGAAATGTTAAGCATCTGGCCAAGTGGACATATACTTTGCGAGCATCAGAATTTCTAAAGAGAATTCTCTTCTACCTCTTTTAGCCTACCATTCTTTACAGCATATCTCTCTCAGGGATGTGCTAGAGCCAGCTTATGCTGGTTCAAGAAAGCTGGTTGTTAAATTTTCAGTGTGAGCATTTATACATAGGAAATTGACAAATGCTACAAATTGGGGCTTGAATTTTTGTTTTCATTGTTTGTCAATTCTTAAGAAAGTAATTGAGAAAATGTTAATAATGCATATTAAACCTGAAAGTCAATTATAAGAAAAATGGTCAAAGAGGAGTTAAAAGTCAATGCAACTGAGCTTCAGACCAGAGACAGAAAAGCAAACACACAAATAACAGCCGCAGCATCAACAACAACAACAAACTGTATGCCAGGATACAGAAAGATCTGGAAAGCTGAGCTGTTATGCATTCCTTCTGAAAGAAAATGGACAATAGGAGCTGGAGGGACTGTGGTGGAGCTTTTGTGGTTTACTGTCTAGGATATGACAATTTATCATGTGATGACTAGTAAACTCTCTCATCTTTCATACTGTCGTTCCTAGATTCCTAATGTATACCCTCTGCTCTTGTGAGATTCATCCTCTCAAGAGTTATCCCCATCCAGATTCTGTTTATTGTTATCTCCTGCTTCTTCCTCTGGCTGCCCCCTACCCCTGCAAAAAAAACAACAAAAACCCCCCACAAAGAACAACATAAACTAGGTCAATTCCTCTTTTCTAGAAAAGTTCTGAATCTGGCTGCTAGACTTGAGCTCAACCTGCCCCCCGTCCTTATACTCAGAAACTTTAATATACATATTTACATATGTTTTAAAATGTTCATTATTGTTATCTTGACCTTGATAAAAATTAACATTACATTAGTATTTCCCTGTACAAAGGAGAGATTGCCCAGCCTTGGCCATATTGGACTCAGCATGCGCCTCCAATTCACTAGGCATACTAGTACTGCTAATGTGGTTCTCTACCTGCTCATTGAAAATGTTGGTCCTTTCCATCATATTACTGGATAAATTTGTTCACAAGAAATCCTTTCAAATTCATATAATGGAAAATATCTATTATACATTTTGTGTACACTTCTACCTCTTGTTTTGGTTAAGAATTCACTCCCTAGACAAGGCCTTGAAAAATACCTTATCTGCTTCTCTTCTGATATTTTTATGGCGTGACATTCAATATTCAGGTCCTATATGCCTTTTTGTTTATTGTGGCATATGGTGTAAAATGTTATAAACATAATTTATGTTCAAGTGCTTTCCACTTTTTCCAGCAATTCATGTTAAATAAGAGGTTTTTCCTCAAGCATAAAAATGCTTCTACAGAAATCATTTGGGGGTCTTTGTGTCAATAAGAAAACCATACTCCTTCAAATACCAACTGTTGAATTTTCCTACATTGACTTGAATTGAATCACTAGATGAAGCTCTATTACTTAGATCTATAATTAAGGAAGCATGGCCTGGACTTTCTCACAGAGAACAGAATGTAGAGGACTGTGGAAATAGAAGGAAAAGACTTCAGTAGATGCTGACATTACCTATATTCCTTTATAGGGTCATAGGATAAGAAATTTAAAGCTGAAAATGATGTTAAATTTTACACATGATTGAATTTATAAGAGAATTTTAGTGACGCTCAGGGTCACACAGTACAGAGGTATGTGAATTATGATGGTCAATAAATAATCTTGACATGATTTCACTTTATGTGTGTGTCTACTGACATTAGACTAATTCAGGATGTTTACACTTTCCCAGAACAAACTATCTTGATCTAGTGTGCCCCTTTAGTAAATTTTCAAGATAATATGAAGACTGGAATACAGAGGGTTGGGAAAATGTAATTTTTGCAGATGAAGCAACTTTTCCATTTAAAGTTGTATGAAAACACTTTTTAGAAGAAATCCAGATGAACATATCTACTCTAATAAATGTTTGGAAGATTAAAAAAAAGCTTCCAGTATGGGGGGGGGGTGGAGCCAAGATAGCAGAATAAAAGGAGGAACTTGCTTTAGCTCCTACTGCAACCACCTCCAATACTTGTAAAATATGACTTTAAACGAATTTTAGAGCTACAGAACCCACAGAGTGATAGAAAGAAACAAATCTCCCACTGAAGACAGCCTGGCAGGCTTGCAGGAAGGGTCTTTCAAACCAGGCTGGGAGCTAAACCAGTCCCATGTGAGCTGTGCCCAGACCCTGGATGACCCTGAACAGTGGCACAGACTGGCCAAAGCAGACTTCAGGAGAGTGAATCACTGGGAGTTGTGGTGGTTTCCAGAATTCTCAACCCATAAATGCCAAAAAAAGGTAAAAGTTCAATGGGGAACCCTGTTGTTTCTGAATGAGAGAAGAGTGTGGTCCAGCCCCTGCCCCTTAGGTAATGGAGATGACAGCTGCTGCCACTGCTGCTGTTTCTGGCTCATGGCCTACAGATCATAGGGGAACCAAGTGAGTGTCCAGAGGGCATTTGCAAGAATCTCTCTGCTGGAACTGAGGCAGGATTCTCCTGCTTTGCCCAGTTTGGATCTGGGTTACACTGTTGAGTAATGGTGCTGGGGTGAGGAGCACTGGTGTGACAGTTTGTTGAGGCTGTCCAGAGAAAGTCTTCCTCACAGTTCTGAGGCAGGTGCCTAGAAAAAAATTCTGACAACAGCTGTGCAAAACTCCAGCAAACTGGGACACAACACTTTCCACTCAGGAAGCAGAGTTATACCATGACAAAGAACTCAAAAGTCAAGGAATTGGCTGGCAAGATGAGGAAACAGAGGAAGCCCAATCTGACTATAGAATCCTTTTTTGGAGACAAAGAGGATCAAAATATAGAACCAGAAGGGGACAACAAAGTCAAAACCCCTGAACCAAAAGCCTCCAAGAATAATATCATCTGGTCACAGGCCATGGAAAAGCTCAAGAAGAATTTTGAAAGTCTAGTAAGAGAAGTAGAGGAAGAATTGGGAAGAGAAATGAGAATGATGAAAGAAAATCATGAAAAATGAGCCAACAGCCTGAATGAAGAAAATAACACATTAAAAAATACAGTAACTCAAGGGAGAGAGGAATATAAGAGAAGGAAATGGGGGGGATAGAATAGGGTAAATTATCTTATATAAAAGTGGAAAGAGAAAACTGTTATGGGGGAGGGGAAGAACAGGAAGGCAAAAGGGAATGAGTCAACTGCATTCTCATTGAATTTGGTTTAAGGAGGGAATAACATACACATTCAATTGGTTATCTTACCCTAAGGAAAATTGGGGGAAAGTGGATAAAAGGGGGGATCATAGAAGGGAGGGCAGATTGGGTGGGGAGTGTAGTTAGAAGCACACACTTTTGAAAAGGTAGAGGATCAAAGTAGAAAATAGAATAAGTGGGGGGCAGGATAGGATGGAGGGAAATATAGCATGTCTTTCACATATATCTACTAAGGAAATGTTTTGTGTAATTATACATGTACAACCTATATTGAATTGCTTATCTTCCCAGTAGGGGTGGGTGAGGAAGGAAGGAAAAGAATCTGGGAATAAAATTTTAAAAACAAATGGTTAAAAAAAAGTGTTTTTTTTTACATACCACTGGGAAATAAGATATACAGGCACTGGATATAGAAATCCATCTTGCCCTACTAGAAAGTCAGAGGGGGAATGGGGGAGAATATAAGAGAGAGCAGATTAGGGGAAGGGATATTCAGTAGGATTGCTATTTTGGAGGGGGATTGGGGGAAGACAGGGAGAAAATTTGTAAGTCAAAATCTCATGGAAATTAATGTTCAAAACTAATAATAAATAAAAGTAAAAAATAGACTAACTCAAATGGCAAATGGTTCAAAAAACCAATGAGGAGAAGAATTAAAAAACATTAAAACAAAAAACAACAATTAAAAAAGCCTTAAAAAACCAGGATTGGTCAGCTGGAAAAGAAATTTCAAAAATTCACTGAAGACAATAATTCCTTCAAAATTAGATTGGAGCAAATGGAAGCTAATGACTTTATGAAAAATCAAGATACCATAAAACATATCCAAACAAATGAAAAAATAGAAGGCAATGTGAAATATCTCATTGGAAAAACCATTGACCTAGAAAATAGATCCAGAAGAGATAATTTTAAAATGATTTAAATACCTGAAAGCCATGATCAAAAAAGAGCATAGGTATCATCTTTCAATAAATCCTCAAGGAAAATTGCCCAGATATTCTAGAACCAGAGGGCAAAATAGAAATTGAAAGAATTCATTGATGATCTCTTGAGAAAGATTCCAAAAAGAAGACTCCTAGGAATATTATAGCCAAATTACAGATTTCCCAGGTCAAGGAGAAAATACTGCAAGCAATGTGGAAGAAAAAATTTGAGTACTGTGGAAACACAATCAGGATAACACAAGATCTAGCAGCTTCTATGTTAAAGGATTGAAGGGCTTGGAATATGTTATTCTGGAGGTCAAAGGAGCTAGGATTAAAACAAAGAATCACCTACCCAGCAAAACTGAGTATAATACTTGAGAGAATTATATGGTCATTCAATGAAATAGTGGACTTTCAAGCATTCTTGATGAAAAGATAAGAGCTGAATTGAAAATTTGACTTTCAAATATAAGAATCAAGAGAAGCATGAAAAGGTATACAGAAAAAACAAATCAAGAGGAACTTACCCAAGATGAACTCTTTACAATCCTATATGGAAAAATTATAATTGTAACTCATGAGACTCCTCTCAGTATGAGAATAGTTGAAGGGAATATATATATACATATATATATATGTATGTATAGGAGGGTATATTTGTGTGTGTGTGTGTACATGTATACATAGAGAGGGTGCAGGATGAGTTGAATATGAAGGGATGATATCTAAAAAATAAACTTAAGGGATGAAAGAGGAATACATTGAGAGAACAAAAAAGGGACAGATAGAATAGGATAAATTATCTCACATGAAAGAGGCAAGAGAAAACTGTTACAATAGAGGGGAAGAGCAGGAAGGTTAAAGTGAATAGGTTAACTTTACTCTCATTGAATTTGGCTTAAGGAGGGAAAAACATACACACTCAATTGGGTATTTTACCCTACAGGAAAGTAGAGGGGAAGAGGATAAGAAGGGGGATGATAGAAGGGAGGGCAGATTGGGGAGTGGGTAGTTAGAAGCAAACACTTTTGAAAAGGCACAGGATAAAAGAAGAAAATAGAATAAATGGGGTGTGGGACTGGATGGAGGGCAATATATTTAGTCTTTCAAAATATAACTACTACAGAAATGTTTGGGGGTAACTACGTATGTACAACCTATATTGAAATGCTTTTCTTCCCAGTCTGGGTGGGTGAGTAGGTGAGAAGGGAAAGAATCTCAAAATCAAAGTTTTAAAAACAAATATTTTACATGCAACTGGGAAATAAGATATACAGGCAGTGGGATGTAGAAATACATCTTGCCCTAGAAGAAAGTAAAGGGAGTATGGGGGGAGGACATAAGGAGAACAGATTGGTGGAAGGGGTACACAGTATGCTTGCTATCTTGGGCTGGGGGTAGGGGAGATATGGGGAGAAAATTTGGAACTCAAAATCTTGTGGAAGTGACTGTTGAAAAGTAAAAAATAAATGCATAAATTTAAAAAAATTAATAAAAAAAGAAAAAAAAGAAAAAAAAGAAAAAATACTTCCAATATGCCTTGCTGTCTTCCCTCATAGGAAGAATGACAAACTCTGATAAAACTATCAATACTAAAATTAGAAGAGTTGTTCCAAAATGTGGCAGTCTTTAAATGGAGATGGAACACTGCAACACAACATTTACTATGCCACCATGAAAGGTGTTATCTAAGAAATGGCAATAAGTTTCACTGGCTTGGGAATTTAAGTTAAACACACTTAAAACCATTGAGCATTAATCAAGTCTTGATTTTAAAATATCATCTTCTCACTAAGGATATGGTCAAAATTCATTGTAATAAGAGTGGAGCTTGATTATGAAGAACTAAAGAATATATGTCAAAATCTTATGAACTCAATGGCAGATACGGTAAAACAAGTGATTGCAGCTAAATGAGGATATATTATATAGTATAAATTTTTACAAAAATAAAAATTTGTAAGATTTACTGTTGGAATCAGTGAAGTAAATTATTTTACTCTGTGCCAGGTAAATCACAAACCACTAAAAGCATTTGACATAGAGTTTGAACCCAGGTTTTCTTACCATGAGCACTTATACTGTGATTTTTACCATAACTACTGCCCTCCAAGATCAAATGTTTTCCTTACATTTTTTTTCATTGCAATTGAAAAGATTATTCTTCTGTCATCCCTTTTTGTAGAAACTGGATGATGATGCTTTAAAGATTTAGCTGTCAGTGATTGTGGTTTGTCATTCACTCTGGAAGAGGACTGTGACATCAGGAAGATGAGGTTGTGACTTGCAAATGAATTGGATTTAAGTGAGGGAGTGCTGTGCAACATCACCAGCCTCACTTTATCCTCCAACACCAGATATAGATATAGATCAGGACAACTGGAGGTGGTCCAGGACGCGGTGGGACACCTTGACCTTTTTAAGTTAAGGTCTTTTCTGAGTTCTGACTTTGAGACTATGCCTATTTAGTGATTAAGACCATTTAAGTAGTGAGACTCTGAGGGTTTCTAGTCAAAAGAGAAACAATAACTATTTAAATTCATTCTGAGGCATCATGGCCCCCAAAATAACCACTGAATGGCTCTTGAATAGGGACCTATTGTCCAATCAATGAAAGCCAGGGAGAATTGTGTTTAAGACACGGTCTTTAAGAAAGAAGTGTAGGTAGTAAATCCCAAGATATTAAAGTAGGTTTCAGTCACAAAAATTTACCTTCCTTCAGACAGAGAACCTAAGGACATGATGAGGAGAGGAGAAGAGAAGAGAGGAGGGAGGGGGAAGATCTGTTGCCCAACTGGAACTGGCCAGTTGGTTGCATAATGGATAGCTCTGACCACTCATAGTTTGTAGTTTGTCTTTCATTCTTGAAGAGGACTATGTCATCATAAAGATGATGCCATGACTTGCAAAATAATTGGATTTAAGTGAGGGAGGGCTGTGCAAAATCACCAGCTTCACTTTCTCCTGTAGAGCTGTCTAATTATGTATCAAATGTTATGGTCTTTGCAAACAGAATCCACATTATTGCTAGTAATATTTCCTGCCAATTTTTCATCATTGTTAGAACAATTAGAGATAGAAATTCTATCATTTAAACATTGATAGAAAAAGAAAACATTTAAGATGACCACTGAATAAATTCTTTTCTTTAAATGCTTATCAATGAATTTCTAATTATCAGACAATTCTTTGGGGAATTGTCCACTACATTTCATGCCATTGCTAGACATACCGACTTTTATCTTGCCACCAGACTTTGATGACTCAGGAAGAGCGAGGCTGATGACTTTGCCCAATTCTCTCTCAGTTAAATCCAATTCATGCACAGATTTAGACATCATCTATGATGTCATTGGTCCTTTTCAAAAATGAAGGATGAACAACAACCTCCCAAGCTAGTGCCCTATCCCTTTCACTGTGTTGCCTAGGAATAACAGAGGCTGCCACTTAGCTAGTTAGAAAAAAAATAATTAAAATGGGAAGCTGCCAGATGGGTAGGGTGAGCTCCTCTCCACCCTCCCTTGCTCCCAACACACCCAATAGCCTTCCCAGCAGTTGACCTATACAAATATTCAAGCGTCTTTATCTCCCTGATCTGGTGCAATATTTACTTAACTGTTCTACTCTCACTGAACACCCACTTAATATTCTTGACTCAGTCTGGGTTTTTTATGCTTTTCATGGGAACACACACACACATTCACATTCACACTCACACACACACAAATACACAATATCCTAGTTATGGCTTCAGTCTTTGGAGTACTTGGGTTTTGGGCTAGGAAATGCTGATTTCAGAGGGAAAAAATACATGAGGAGGTTAGTCACATATTGGGAAAGTGGAACGGCCTGAACATTTCAGCTAGCTAAGGAGCTTGCTGATAAGCACATGGGAGAGAGCTCTGGAGAGGTTGGTAGAAAAGCTTTGTAGCTGATTACAATTTGAGTGGAAAATATGTACTATTGGCACTTTCCCCCAGCATGAATTCTGTTAATTGACCAGACTTTCCACCATGCCATTCTGTGCTCACTTCGTTTCTTCCCTGGTCCAGGACAAGTTTATTCACACTATTTATTGTTATTTTCTCCTATGTCAGCTATCTTAATGAGATAATAGATCTCCATTGTCGCTACTGAGGGTGAGAGATTTCTTTTTTCCCCAACAAGATCTTTCATGACCTTTCTTGTGTCTTTTTTTTTTTTTTTGCTGCTTTTTGGAGGGGGAAGGCAGGGCAGTTGGGGTTAAGTAACTTGCCCAAGGTCACATGGCTAGTAAGTGTTAAGTGTCTGAGGTCAGATTTGAACTCAGGTCCTCCTTACTCCAGGGCTGGTACTCTATTCTCTGTGCCACCTAGCCACCCCTCTTGTGCCTTTTCTTACGGAACAAAAGGGGTCACTAGGGAAATACTAGAACTTTTAGTTTTCTTATCACTTGTGGCCCAATATACATGTACTATTTGAGTCTAGCCAGAGCACAATAACAGGTCACAAAAACCTACACAAATAAGCAGAACAGCGAACTAAGTCCCAACCTTCTTGAAAGTAAAACATAATATAGTGCTTCTTTATATATTCCCATATCGATTCCTCTAATGAACAAAACAAAAATAACTCAAACCACCAAAATATTTTATATAAAACTCTAAGTTAAATGACAAAATTGTTTTGGGTTTTTGTTTAGCTTTTTTAGCCCTTCAGTGTATTGTAGATATCATTAGAGATAGGTTCATAACATCATGGATTTAAAGGGAAGGAACCTTAAAAGTCATCTAGAACAACTCCCTTCATTTTACAAATGAGCCTGATGCCCAAGACAGATGAAGTAATTGTCTTAGGCTCCTATAGATGGTTAGCGATATTTTACTGAGGCCTTCTGATATCCAGTCCAACATTCTTTTCACTGTGTGAGGTTGCCTTTCATACCTTAATAGGGCAGTGAGGGGAGTTATAAAATCCTAATTATTTTGGGAGTGTTTCATAGCTTTTCATAGAAACCCTTTCAGGGAAAGATTACAAACTCTGTAAGTGTAGGAACTGTGTATCTTTTAAAATACTTAATTTAGAGGTAACTGGGTAACACAGTGGATTGAGTGGTAGACCTAAATCATGAAGACTTGAGTTCAAGTATGACCTCAGATACTGGGTAGCTATTTGACCCTGATCAAATAACACAGCCTCTGGCTTCTTTTCTTCAACTATAAAATGGGGATAAAACAGCACCTAACTCACAAACTTGTTGTGATAAAATAAGATAAAGATAAAAGATAAGATAAAATTTGTAAAAACATTTAATATAGTGTCTTTCACATATTAGGTATTATATAAATACTTATTTCTTCCTTCTTTGTCTAGTATAGGGCCTTGAAGAAAGTAGGCTTTCAATAAACATTTATGGAATTTTAAAAAATAAGCTTTCTCTCAATAAATTTTTTGTTCCTAGATTGGTCTCCTAAATTGTTTTATCTGATGAGGTCAAATGTAAAGGACATTAAATCTCCAAGAAGTACTTTATGGGAAGCTAAAGTAGAATGAAATGGTGTTTCACTAAAGAAAGGGTGCTCTACTAAATATGATGGGAAAGACTTACACAAGGGTGTGTCCATTCCATCATACTAAAAGTGGTTTCTAAGTTGGTACCTAGATCCTTAACTTTTATAACAGTGCTTCTGAGTTGCTTAATTGGTAATCACAATCAACATCCCTTGGAGCAGAAGGTCTTGGTGCTAACTTCTTTTGGACAAAGGAAAGAATTTTGAATCTTCAGTCAGATGCTCTGGGTTCAAATCCCACCTCTGGTACTTATCTGTGTGACTTTGGGCAAACCATTGCGTTTCTTTGGGCTTCAATTTTCTCGTCTGTACAATTAAGGGTTTGGACTAAGATGGCTGTGGCTATTTCTAACTCCAGAACTTTGATACTGTGATTAAGATTTTGGTGTTTGATTTATCATCTGAGAATGATGTTCTTCTCTTCTACTGAGTTCAATAAAAACAAATGACGTCATGGAATTTTATGACTGTCTATTCTCCTGGAATAGTAACATTTTGGGAAGCAGCAGCTAAGGAAGGCTTTTGGACACCATTTCCTGGACTATTTATAAAACCTCTTCCTCAAGGTGGTTACCATTTGCATTCTTATATCTTTTAAGTAAAATGCTATCAGTAGTTTTAAGTCTTAGAAAAGATTCCCTGATCTTTATAGAAAAATAGCCCTGTTTTCCTTCAAGACTCAGCTCAAGTATTACTTTCAACACGATGGCTTTCCTGGTCACCTCATCCCTAGCTGCTAGTGCATTCTTTCCCTAAACTAATAATGTTTAATAACAATGATATTGATATAGAGTCTGTTATGCGCCAGGCACTGTGCTAACCACTTGACAAATACTATCTCATGTAATCCTTACAAAATCCATGGGCAGTAGATACGGAGGTAGGTGTTGTTATTATGGCCATTTTACAATTGAGGAAATGGAACTGAATGGAAGCTAAGTGACATGCACAAGGTCATATAGCTAGTAAGTATCTGAGGACAGGGGTGAACTCAGAGACTTTGGAGTCCAGAATTAGCACTCTATCTGTATACTGCGCCACTTAGGGGCCCAACTACACAATTTCCCTTTTATATCCATCCTGTATTTTTATTCTCTCTTTCTCTCCACACACATGTACAAACATATATGTATATGTTCATACATATACATACACACATGCACAAGCATATACTTATATATACATATATGTGTGTTTATAAACAGATAAAAAGTATTATTGGTATGTATGTATACACTTACTTATGTGCAGGTTTTCTTCCTTGTTCGTATACAGGTTCTTTGAAGACAGAGATTAACTTTACCTTTCTTTGTATGTCCAGTACCTAGCACAGTGCCTGGCACTGCTATATTCTATTCCACTTTGTGGTTGCTGGTAATATTATAAAATATTATTAAATGCTTGTTCATTGATTCATTGATATCTCCTTCCCCTAACCACCAATAATATTATTTATAAGCATGATTGATTCCAAGCTGCTGTTACCCCAGGAAATTTCTCTAGTTGGGGTTCAGAAATACACATAGTAATGCCCTGAACCTTCACTTATTGAATCTTCCCACTTTGAAGCACCCAGAATTTATCACATGGCCTCTTATGTAATGAGAACAAGAACAGTTTACCTAAAATAGAAGACATGGAGATTTCAAGGAAATATCAGATGATGAACTTCATAAAATATATCCAATGTAATTATCTTCCCAAGCCATAGATTTTTAAGGCATTCCTTCCCATGACCTCAGCTCCCAGCAGCCAGCCTTCAATTAGCTAGGGCTATAAATGCTGAGACTTTGCTTGAATGACTCTACTCTAGAAATACTCTGAATACATGGAGTTTAGGGGGAAATATGATAGAACTTGCACAGATGATCCCTAAAGGCACTATATGCTAATGCATGACTGGGCAGTATCTCTTGTCACTGCACAGATGACCCCTGAAAGGTCCAATAGAAGTGGGAAGTTTCAAATGTCATGGTACTTCATCATATCCTTAGTGCTATTGGGAATGAAAAAAAACCTCAATAGTCTCTTTGTGCTATTGCATTAGCCATTGAATCTACCATTGAAAAGCAAGAGAATATGTCAATAATTATAACATTTAGCAGGGAAGATGGGGATTAAAGGGTCCATTACTACAGCAATCATTCTCACCTCTTCTGCTATGTTTTCTTCCTACACTATAATTTAACCTTAAGGCTTCATTCTCTTGTCAACTCATGGAAATTCCCACCATTCCAGCCGGCCAATTCCATGGGCTAGAATTGTTGCTGCATTCAACGGATGCATTAATAGTAGCTACCAGAAGACAAGAGTTCAAGGAAACAGAGGAGACCTCATCTGTTTGTGTCTGCCTGTCAGATCAACAATTAAGGGAAACTGAGGGTAGGTGTTTTGGAATAAACATGATTTTTCTGAATTTAAAATGAAGGAAGGTAACTAGCAGAATACTTCTTACAGAAGTGTTTTTGCTGAGACTAGAGCACAATATTCTGCTTTTGATAATGGCACCAAGCCACTGGATCATTTTTATTCAGTGAGGACAAATGCAATGAGGCAGCACTAAACCTCAGATCAAAGAAACAATAAATCACAAGCTATTGCAGGCCACCCACAACAATGATGGATGCAACCACTGGCTCCCAATGGCATTGTCTGAATGGGAGAGGCACTTGTGTATACTTATTCCTATATTCTATTCCACTTTGTGGTTGCTGGTAATATTATAAGAAGCTAAATGGCACCCAAGGAGCTAGTAGAAACCAGTTAACTGTGATATAAAGTAAAGGGAAGGTTCGCTTGAGCGGGCCAAATGCTAAGGATGTGAATTAGTCTAATCTTCCATGGCTGGCCATTTTGTTGGTAACTGGAATTTGCAAAATGTTTCAGTTGGTAAGGCTTGTGGTCATTCCATATGGCATTAATCAATGACTTCCAGCTTAAATTTTCTTTCAATTTTCTTTCACTTTATTTCTTTAATGTGACCATTTCCCCCCAAAGTTCAGAACTTATAGTTCTTGTTTTCAGAAATGAATTTCCTATGTTCAGGAGTTCCAAAGCTTTACTAGTCACCCGAGTATAGTATTAGCATAGTAAAGCTCAGACAAGCTATGGTTTCCTTTCATCTGATGTCATGTACCATATATTTTAATAGACTGTACGTCTATTAGATTGAGACGATTTCTTAATTGGCATCTTTCAGCTTCTAAGAGACTGGTGCCAATTAAAGTGGGTTCTACTTTGTTCATTATGGATGAGTTGGTTACATCTGGTGACATTTCTGTGATTCTTAAAGAAAAATTCTCCATTCTAGAATCAGTTTTTTTGTCCGATCAAGTAGGAAGCAAAACTGTTTTCAAAAACTGAATCATAGGGCTTTGTAAAATCATAAAATAAATGGAGACAATAAAGACAAAAATAAGACAAGAAAAATGTGTTGATTCTTCATTTAAGTTTATACTGACCTGATTTGTCCTACAACACCTTACTTATATCCAATCAGTCAAAAAATATTTAGTGCCTAATATGGCCCAGTCCCAGTACTAAATGCTGAGAATATAAAAGAAGACAAAAGAGAGTTCCTGCTCTCAAACAGCTCATATTTTAATGAGGTAGATGATATGCAAACAGCTATAAACAAACAAGACATATACATTGACCAATGAGGCAATCTGAAATGTAAAGTCTTGTAAAATATGTTTTATGGAAATACATTTTTTTAAAAAAGAAGAAATTCATGCTTTCTGGGGCGTGTTATAGCCCTGGAAGGATAGGAATGGATTAGTACCATGGCATGATAGATCTGAAAGGGACTTTAGTAATTGTCCAGCTCAGATCTATCATTTTATAGATCAGAGAACTAAGCTCTAAAGAAGTAGAGGATTTTGTCCAAGGTCATATTAATAAGAGCCAGGACTAGAATTCCAGTCTCATAGAATCACTGTTCCAGAGCTGGAAGGAACTTTTCAGAGGTCATCTAGTTCAAACCCCTCACTCTGTAGAGGAGAAAACTTTTGCCTAGTGAGTTTTAATTACTTGTCCAGACTAAATGAGGCCGTATCAGAAAGGTTCATATCCCAATTCTCTGACTCCAAAGTCAGTATTCTAAGAAGTGTCCTGTCCCTTATGCTCTTCATGAAACACCATTCTGACTATTTTGGACCTGGGTTCCATGTTTGAATCTACCTTTGCCCCTACCTTCTCCCCTCTGATCACCAAGGCCTCTTCTTTCCTTCCTTTTGCATTGCAAGGCAATTGGGGTTGAACAACTTGGCCAAGGTTACATAGCTAGTAAGTGTGCAAAGTATCTGAGGCTGGATTTGAACTCAGGTCCTCCTGACTCCAGGGCCAGTGCTCTATTCACTCTACCACCTACCTGCCCCCTCAAGCCCTGTTTCTTCTAAAGCTCTGCCACAACTGTTGCCTCTTTCCCCATTACTATTGCCCTAGTCCACATCCCCTTTAAAGTCTGACAGAATCATTACAATTGTCTTCTAATAGGTCTTCCTTCCTCTCTACTCAAATTTGTCCTTGATATTAACGTTTCTCAAACTCTGCTATAAGGAATCCTAAAAAAAATTTAAAGTTTCTTTTCTTTTAATGAATTATGGTTTTTGTTAATAGTCATTAAAATAATAATTTTAAAAGATTCTACTATAAGGGTAGTTCCAGTTTCATTTAAATTGAAGAGTTTTATCACTGCAAAAAAGTTTGAGAACTTTACCTTATTCTCCAAATAATCTTGCTTGTTTGTATAATTATTCATAACCACCTTTTGTGTATATCTGTGCACTGAAACCCTTATCTCCACCCTAGCTTAATTCCTGCTAACATCCCAACCAATAGCTGAATACCAAGTAGAGCAGGCAGTGGGGAACCATTCCACTTTGTCAGGATGTGTCCTACCTGGATAGAAATTAAGGATCAGCTTCAATCACAACCTAGGACCCATTACCCACTTCAACCGTCCTTCCCCAATATGATCATTCATACTACTTTGAACATGGAGAAACAAAATACAATTCTTTCAATAAGATTGAGGACCAGTCCTTTCCACTTGACCTACAGCTATGCCCCCTAGCTTCCTGCAGCCTAACCATCCGCCATGTAATGTTGACCTGTCCAGACTTTGTTTCATCAGTATAGGACACTGATCTTTTTGTAGTCCAGCTAATGACCACTAGGCCTGTCTCTTTATCTTATTGCTGATTCCAAAGTTGTTAAATTAAATATGAGTTCTTAGAGAGAAAAGACTATCTAGCTTTTTTTTGTACTTAGCAGAGTGTATAAAATATTGTAAGCTCATAAATGCTTTTCCATTCATTTGTATTACTTGTCTGCTCATTATTTTCCCCCAGTAGTTCCCTGTTGCTCATTGAATAAAACAAGTCCTTATGTTCTTTCAAAATCCTAAATAATTTGGCTAAACTTGCATTCTTTAACCTTATTTCCTCCATGCTGTCTATGTCCTGGTCAAACTAGACTATTTTTCCTAAACAATATCCAGTCTTCCTTCCTTTTCTTTGTTTATATTGTTTTTGATGACAGGAATATTATCCTTCCACAATTTCAATTACTATATCTCTTCAAAACCTTTAAAGTCCAACTTAGTGCTGCCTTCTCCAGGAAGGTTATCCTGAGTCACTCTCTTTCCAAGTAAGGACTTGTACTTCACACAGCACTTTGTTTTATGTACCACAAGCATACTGGACATGTACTATTATTTGTGTGTGAAGTTCTATTAGTTTATAAGCTCCACAAGGACAAGGACAGACCATGTTTAGTTTCTTAAAATTTTATTTTATTAGATGTCATATCTGTTTTAATCATATGATTTGAAAATTCAAATAATGTATACTTTACATCCTGTGTGCTTACTATACCATTTTTCAACAAATTCTCCTCATTCATTTCCAATAATAGTAAAATCAATAACAGTTCTATCCCATTAAGATGGTTCATTGAAATACTTTTATTTTTTTTGTTCATAATAGTAAGAGTTATACACTGTAATTTCTCCATTCCTTTGTAACTGTATGGTTAAGTGCTTGAGTTTTATTTCAGAACATACAACCGCACACCAATCAATTATATAGAAAAAATGAGGCATATCACAGAATAAATATCTTTTTAAAAACTTTAATCTGTCTCTTTCAGGACCCTCTCCCTTTTGAGCAAATTTTTATTCTTTAAAATATATTTTAATTATTTCATTAAATAGTTCCCAATTACATGTAAACAATTTTTAACATTCGTTTCTAAAAATTTTGAGTTTCAAACTTTCCCTTTCTCTTGTGTCTCTCTCCCAGTCTTCAAGAAGGCAAGCAATTAATATTGATTATACATGTAAAGTCATCCAAAACATATTTACATATTAATCAGGTTATAAAAGAAAATATACAAACAAAAAGAAAGGTAAAGGAAGTAAAAATGTATCCTCCTATCTACACTCACAGTTGAATATTTAGGTGAATATGGATAGATACACTCTCAAATAATTTATAACTTGTATAGTTATTTGGAATGGAGGTTCTCTTTCTAGGTGTTCCTTCAGGTTTTATTACCTACATATAGGAGTGCTAATGATTTATATGTCTTTATTTAATATCACACAACTCTTTTGAAATTAGTAGTGATCTCAATAAGTTTTTTTATAGTTGCCTCTCTTCTCTAAGTACATCATTATATCACCTGCAAAAACAATAAGGTTATGTCCTCTTTACCTATGTTTACTCTCTCATTTTTTCTTATTGTTGATACAGCTAGAATTTTTTTAGCACTATATTCAACAATAGTAGTGATTACAGTCATTCTTGACTTACTCCTGATTTTAATTTTTACAGATGATATTTTCTTTTATAGTCAGATAAAATATTTACTATTTTAAAGAAAGATCTATACTTTCCTGTGATTTTTAGAGTTCTTCATAGAAATAGTTGTTAAACTTTGTCAAAGATTTTTCAACATCTATTTACATAAGCTTATATTTTTATTGCTATTATTAATATGATTTGCTACATTAACATTCTTCCATATGTTGAACTAATTATAAGTTCCTGGTATAAATACACTTTGGTCATAGTGTATACTTTTAAATATTGTTACTGTAGCATTTAATAATATTTAAAATTTTTGTATGTATTTTCTTTAGGGATATTGATCTGAAGATTTCTTTCTCTACTTTGTCACTTCCTGATTTAGATATCAAGACAAAATTTTGTAGTAGAAAGAGATTGAAAAGGAGCCCTCTTTTCTCATTATTGCAAATAATTTATTTTATTTGGGGATTACTTGTTTTTTGGAATGATTGATAGAATTTATTCAGAAAACACATATTCTAAGCTTTTTAATCTCTACCAGTGTTTATTATAAGGTCTGAACAAAGCATTCACTTATCAAGTCTAAATGTTTGTAAAAATTAGAATTGGAATAATAGGAACAAAGAAGATAAGATAAATAAGATTTGTAAAGCAATTATTAAATAAATAGTTATGACATATAACCACACCAAATATTCAATATAACATTATATTCTAATGAAGTGTTTTATTTAATTAATTCACTATACATGGAATCTTCAGAAAATTGGAAGGATGTTGTAGTAGAGAGAATTTTTAAAAAATGAAAATCAGAAGACTTAAGAAATGTGATTCTGTCTCTACCACTAGATATCCTCATGACATTGGCCAATCTATCTCACTTCTCTGAGGCTCAGGTTTCTTTATCCATAAAATGGGGGAGCAGGATTAGATGACCTCAAAGATCTAGATGCTGGCTAGAGTCAACAGATTATAAGAAGATCTAAAAAGAACAGAGTATTGGGCTAACTCAGATGAAATGCAAAAAGATAAATGCAAAGTCTTACAATAGTGGTGCTTTTAAAAAATACAATTTAATAAGTACAGGACATAGAGAAAAGATGATTAAAAACCATCTGTGGGTAGAGACTTGACAGTTAATTGCATATAATGTGAGTCAACTGTATGAAGCAGGAGCAAACAAAAACCCATAACCCTGTTGTAATTTAGGCTTTTGTAAAGTAAGTCATAGTTTCTAGAAATAAGGCATTGATAGTCTCACTGTACTGTGCCCTACTCACACTACACTTGGAGTGTTGTTATATCGGTTTTGTTTGCCACAATTCAAGAGGAATTAGTTGCTGTCCTTTGTGCTCAAAGAGGATCAACATAACATCACTATGTTGGGATCGAGGTACAATGTGTCCAGTTGTGGCTATTCAAACTAAATACAAGCTTGAAACACTTTAACTCAAGTCAGGCACAAATAGTTCACATGAATATTTGGAGTGTAGATGTCTCTAAATTTGTGCATCTTGAGTCTTTTGAGCTATTGAAATTCTGCTTTGCTCACAGAGCACAGCACCTTCTTTGATGCAGGCCATGCTGGGTACTACTGTGCCATTGTCTTCCATATTTCTTAGCTGATTTTAAAGTTCCTCAGAGAGACCTTGTGAATGTTCTTGTATTGCTTCTTTTGACCTCTCTGTGGGTCAAAGTCCCACTCTGTGAGGACTTGTCTCTTGTTAATTCTTTATAAAACAATCTTTTTGCATTCAGAAAACATGGCCAGCCCATCAGAGTCGTGTTCTCTGCAGTAGAGTTTGTATGATTGGAAGTTCGGTTCAAGAAAGGACCTCAGTGTCTCATAACTTATCTCACCGGGTGATCTTCAGAATTGATTCAGTTCCCTTGTGTGATATTGGTATATTGTCCATAGGCATGCAACAACGTGGTCGGCACAGTGACTCTGTAGACCATCAATTTGCTAGGCTTCCCTCTCCTACCTTTTTTTTTTTGGCTCGGCAGGAGATATAGCAGAATGCTACTAAGCAGGAGAGTGTCCAGAGGAGGAAAACTAGGATGTCTTTGTCAAATATTGAAGGAACTCAAGGAGTATAGCCCAGAAAATGGAAATCTTGATGGGAGGTGTGTGAAGGGGGAGATGATTCCTGTCTTTATGTATCTGAAATGCTGTCATAGGGAGGATGAAATACAGTTGTTTTATTTGGCCCCAGAGGGCAGAACTAGAAGCAGTGGGTAGAAAATATAAAGAGACAAATTTGGATTTGATATCAAGGAAATTTCCTAAAATTTGAGCTGCCCCAAAGTACAATGTAATGATTTGAAGGGTTAGGAGTCCTTCTTATAGAGGTATATAAAATTATTTCAAGGTCTTCCAATAGTCTAATTGCTGATTTATTGTGTATATGCAGTTTGGGCATAAGCAGCTAGATGGCACAGTGGAAAGAATGTGGGAGTTGGAATTAGAAAGTTGTGTTTGATTTTTGCTTCTGACACTTAGTAACTAGGAAGGTCCACACAAATCACTTATCCTCAATAAATCTAATTTTCCTCATCTGTAAAATGGTGATAAAAATAACACCTATGTCACGAAAATCACATAGGATAATATATTTAAAAGGCATTCAAAGTGTAAAAAAAATATCAGAATGATAATGATGATGATGCATTCACCATTGTTTCTAGTCATGAATTGAAGAGACCCCTTTGAAATATAAATATAAAAATATGAAATACAATATAAAAATATAAATTCTATGCTTTTGTAATCTCTTTCAATTTTAACATTTGAATGTTCTTACTTTCTCACACATGTGAACTGATTATAACCTTATTGATAGATCTGGTAAATTTTTAACAACTCAGCTCAAATCCAGCCTTCTATAAGAGGCCTTTACCTTTACTTTCTTTCTGCTAATGCTTTCCTTCTGAGATTAATTTCCATTTATACTGTATATATCTTGCAAGTCCATAGTTACTTGCATGCTATCTGCTTCATTATAACATGAGTTCTTTGAGATTCTGTTTTTACCTCTCTTTGTGTTTTCTTGTAGGCAGATGGTAAGTGCTAAAGAAATCCTTGCTGACTAATTGACTGAGAGGCACAACAAATAGGAAGCCCTTTCAATAGTCTGGTCAAGAAAAGATGATGGTCATATGAATGGAGAGTAAAAGATGCACACATGAAATGTGGTAGAGGCAGAATTGACAAGACTTGAAAAATGGTTTACTTTTTGGAGGCTGGAGGATGCTGAGGTCTTGAAAATGATTCCAAATTTTCAGAACTAGTTAATTATAAGTATGAAGGGCCTTAAACAGAATTAGGAAAGTTTAGAAGACAGATTGGTTTTGGAGAGCAGATAAGGAGTTGTTTTGGATATGTTGGTTATAAGATACCAATAGGAACATGGTTTTAAATGTCTGTTGGGATATTCATGATCTGTAATTGGAGCTCAGGCAAGAGACTAAGATTGAATATACAGATTTGAGAGTTCTCTGTATAGAGAAAATGATTAAATCCATGAAAGCTAATGAGATCATCACAAAAGGGAGTTTAGAGAAAGAAGAAGAGGTCCCAGGAAGACCTCTAGTTATTTCCTCTATAAAGGGACATGAAATGGATGATGATCCAGCAAAGGATATTAGGGAGTGGTCAGAGTGGTAGAAAAACCATTAGGAAGGTGATCCCGTTAGGCAGATGATGTGGGACTGGAGTTCCAGATAAAGATATATAAAGAAATCTGGGAGCAATCTAAAAACACTGGAGGACTGAACCCATGAGTTTACTCTTGAGATATCCAAGAGGATAGAGCTTGTCAAAAGAAAGAGGAGATGTTGGCCTAGGATAGGAACTTTGAAGATACCTGTGTTTAGGAGTCTCTCTCATAATAAATGAAAACCCTGCAATGGAGACTGATAAAATGTAGTCAGACATGTAGGAGAAGAGCCAGTAGAGAGAAAAAAATCAAGAGAGATGAGGGAAGAGAAATTAAGCTAGGAAGAGATGTGGTCAACAGTGTTAAAAGTTTGATAGTGGTCAAGCAGTATAACCCAGGAAAACCTTTTTGGGATTTAGCAATTAAATGAACCTTATTAACTTTGGTGAGAGGACTTTAAGTTGAATAGAAGAATCTGAAATAAGAACATAAAGATTTAAGCCTTGAATAGGAAAGGAAGGAGGTAAGGGTCAGCTTTTTCTAGGATTTTGTTTATAAATGAAAAGAGAGCTATATGAAAATAATATTCTGCTTTTACAAGCTCTTCTTGATTATTAGGTGATAACTATGTCTAGTTGCATAGACATAGCAACTTGGCAGACATGTAGTAACAAGGAAGATGGTAGAGTAAGACAGGAATTCACCTGAATCCTCCCAAATTCTCCCCAAATCAAAACAGCCATAAAATAATGTCTAAAATGAATTCTGGAGAGATAGAACCAGTTACTAAAGGATGGAAGTAAAACAATTTGCTAGCCCAAGACAACTTAGAAGGTCAGCAGGAAAAGTCTGTTTTGCTGGAACAAAAAGGAAATGCAGTCTAGGGTATGCAGTGTCCAGGAAAGCTATCAACAGGCCATGTCCCAGCAAGCCAGCAATGAGATCCAGAGCCCTAGGAAAAGCCCCTAGTAAGGCCCTGCAAAACAGACCAGCAGTTAGGTCCTGTGGACCTGGCCTCTGACACAGATCATCAATGTCCCATGGTCTTTGGAGTAGCCCAGCTGAAAGGCCACATGGCCCTGAGGAAGAAACTTGGACATACCATAGTAGCATAGCCCAATTTTAAGATTGAGTTAAAAATCAAGAAACAGACTGGAAAAATAAGCAAAACAAAAACAACAGTGAAAAAGAACCTAACTATACAAAGACACTATGGTGGCAGGGAAGATCAAAACACAAACAGAATATCAAATGCCTACATATGAGGTCTCAAAGAAAAATGTGAATTGGTCTCAGGTTCCAAGAGAATTCCTGGAAGAACTCAAAAAAGAATTTTAAAAAATTGACTAAGAAAGGTTAAAAAAACTTGGAAAAATAAATGAGAGTGATACAAAAGAATCATGATAAAAGAGTCAACAGCTTTGTATAGTGTCAGCTTGATGTTTCTCCACCTACCTGCCTTTCTCTTTCACTGGGTTGATTCTTATCTGAATACAAATAGAAACCAAGTCACCTTATTATGCCTTTCATGATAATAGTGGTTAAGGCCTGGTCCCAGGAAGTGGGTAGCAAATAGTTTTGATAAGACAACAAATATGGAGATTACCTGGTAATTGCACCAAAATTAAGCAGGTACCCAGTAGTGACTGCTTCTATGATTATGGGATGAGGATAACAAGAGGAAAAGAATTAGAGTGGGGCACATACTACTTCTGCAGTGTTCTTGAGTGGTCCAGATACTTCTATCCTCCTCTTGTTGTGGGGGAAGTCTATCTGCCAGGGAAAGAAACTTGAGAGGAAAGAAATGTAAGGGTATAGGAGTTTATGGAGATCCTGAGAATTCCTTCTATCCACTGGAGAACCTCTGAGGATCCTTTGCTCTGAGTTTTCTATTCAATGAGAAGAGAACTGGACAAATTATTCAGAATCCATTTGATTGTAGCAAATTAGGTTACCTCCTGACTCCTGACTGGGGAAAATTCCATTCGATTCATACTAGTTATTGCTTTAATTTGATGTCTTTGAAGGAAATAATGTAGCCTAGTTTGAGTATAACACAGAATACATGGAATAGTAATACTAGACAAACCTAGGGTGCTGACAAATAAGGGAAGAACTTGAATGTTAAGCACAGAAATTTGGGGTGTGTGTGTGTGTGTGTGTGTGTGTGTGTGTGTGTATGTGTTTGCTGAGGGGAAGGCAGGGCAATTGGGGTTAAGTGACTTGCCCAAAGTCACACAGCTCATAAGCGCTGTGTTTGAGTCTGGATTTGAATCCAGGTCCTCCAGATTCACTGAGCCATCTAGCTGCCCGTAAGCACAGAAGTTTATATGTAACTCTGAAGGGAACAGTAAATGATTATTTGTGAGTTGTTGAGTGTGACCTGTTCAGATGTTCAATGATTTTTTGCTTATTGATATATTTTTGATGGGGGAGGGCAGGAAAATTGGGGTTAAGTAACTTGCCCAGGGTCACGCGGCTAATAAGTGTTTAGTGTCGGAGGCTGGATTTGAACTCAGGTCTTCTTGACTCTAGGGCTGGTGCTCTATTCATTGCATTACCTAGTTGCCCCCTGCTTAATTGATATTTCAACAATACACATTATCTGCTCTTTCAATCTAATGTTAGAGAGTTGATGTATTCCTATTGTTTAACTTTAGCTCTAACATAAGCAGTACATTGCTTCTAGAAGCATATCAATAGCAATCGCCTCCCTTTTTCTTTATTAGGCGACTTTATGTTAATTAAATATCTGTTCCTCTACACTGGCAATAACCCAATCTTACATAGAATGTCAGCATTTAAATCTTTTCTTTAGTTATCATAGAATTCTCTTCATTATAACACTGCATGACATGTTTTTCTGTAACGCACAGTGGGTGGATTTCCCATATGATATGGATCTTGCTTTGTATTACATTGTTCAACTGTTTCACAAATAAAAACAATGTGCTCTTAGCAGAGGCTTGGCTATTGAAAGTGGACAATTTGAATTATTTATGGATGATTTGAATCATGGGATAATTTCCTGCTTGAATATTTCACTGCGAAATGAAAGCAGACAGAATTATAGGCTGCTTTTTTTTTCAGTCTGAAACAAATCTAGCTCCCAATTCTTCTGAATTCTCTTGGGAAAGCAAGGGAAATAAACGGGGTTGATTGCTGAGGGCTGTAGCTAGGGTCTGCACTTGGACAGTTTTATTATTTTCCATGTTTCACTGCATGCTCCCAATGTCTTTCAATTCTCCATCATTTAGGACCATCTGTCAGATATTGCTTTCCAAAAGATCAGCAAGACTGATCACGTAGGAAAGATAAATCAATAATCAAGAGAACTTTATTTGACCAACATGAATAATTTACTGGCATTTCAGAAACAAGATGCCTTATCTCACCAGTCTGTATAAAGTTTAGTCATATAAAATTTCTCTAAAATGAAAAAGTCAGAATAATAAATGAAATAACAAAAATTTCCTGGAGGAAAAGCCTGTTTAAAAGTAGAAAACAGTTAAATTAATGTAAAAAACCTTCCAAATTTCCTGAATCAGACCTAGTCAGCAATTTGCACTAATAAATTCAGAGCTTTCCTTCTCTTACCTCAGATGGCCTTGAAATTGTTGATAGAATTTTTGGTTGTTGTGTTTTGCTTTTATTCAAACCCATAATTTCCTCAGTGAGGGTCACTCCCAATGTAGGAACATTCTCCAATAAGATAGGTGGATAACTTGACTATTTTTTTTTCTTTTTTAGGCGGGGAGGGCAGGGCAATTGGGGTTAAGTGATTTGCCCAAGGTACACAGCTAGTCAGTATTAATTGAGTGTCTGAGGCCAGATTTGAATTCAGGTCCTTCTGGCTCCAGGGCTGATGCTTTACTCCCTGTGCCACCTAGCTGCCCCAGACAATTTACCTGTTACAGCACTATCTCATTTGCTCCTCACAACACCCTTATATGGTAGGTGTTATTATTATCTCCCTTTTACAGATATATGGGGCTTGGAAACGCTATGAACATATAACTCACTAAGATAGGATTCAAATCTAGTTCTCTTTGATTTCAAGTCACCATGATGCTATACTGGCTTTCAGTAATGATCACCTGACTCTTCTCAATAAATCAATTCAGAAAAAAAGCATTTCTTGAATGAACTATATAAATGATGCTTCAAACTAGTGGGTAGTTTCTGCCTTGTTGTGGCAGAGGTGTTTGTATAGCTCAATAAGGCTGTGGCCTATGAGATAGGCCATGCAGGGTTACCCAAGACATAGTGGAGAGTTCAGACAAACAACTGATGCACTAGAGAAGGAAATAGCAAACCACCACAGTATGTTTTCCATGAAAATCCCACGGATAGTACTAAAATGATAAAAGAGATGACATCAGAAGATGAACCTCTCAGGTTGGAAAGTGTCTGGCAGACTATTGTGGACAAAAATTCCACAGAAGAAATGGAGTAACCCTTATAGCTAATAAAAAGCTGAGAAAAATAGTACTAGAGTATAGTCTCAGAGAGAGCCCAATGATATCTGCTCAAATTCAAGGCAAACCATTCAACATCACAATAATACAAGCCTAGGCTTCAACCACCGACACTGAAGAGGCCCAAGTTGATCAGTTCCATTAAGACCTACCACAACTTCTAGTTACACCAAAACAAAACAAAAAAAGATGCCAGATTCATTATAGGGGATTAGAATGCTAAAATAGGAAATCAAAAGATAAATGGAAGAGCTGGCAAGTTTGGCCTTGGAGTACAAAACGAAGCAGGGCAGAGACTGATAGAGTTCTGTTAAGATAACTCACTGGTCATAGCAAACCCTCATTTACAACAATCCAAAAGGTCACTCTACACACTGGCAACACCAGGCAGTTAATACAGAAATCAAATTGGTTTTGTTCTGGCAAACAAAGATGGGGAAGCTCCATACAGTCAGTTAAAACAAGAGTTGGAGCTCATTGTGGATCAGATTATGAGCTTCTTACTTTAAAAATTCAGACTTAAATTGAAGAAAGTAGGGAAAATCACCAGAACATATAACTATAACCTAAATAACATCACTTATGTATATGAAATAGAAGTGATGAACAGATTTAAGGAATGAGATCTGGTAGATAGAGTACCTGAAGAACTATGGAAAATGGTACCCAATATTGTACAGGAGGCAGCAACAACCAAAAACAAACAAACCAACTTTCCAAATAAAGAAAAAGAAAGCAAAATGACTGTCTGATGATGCTTTACAAATAACTGAGGAAAGAAGGAAAGTTAAAGATAAAGGAGAAAGGGAAAGATATACCCAACCATACAAGAAAGATCTTAATATCACTAATAACCATGATGGTGTGGTTACCAATTTAGAACCAGACATCCTGGAGAATGAAGTCAATTGGGCCTTAAAAAGCATTGCTAACAAAAAGGACAATGGAGGTGTGGGATTCCAGCTGAGCTATTAAAAATAATTTAAAATTAAAAAGAGCTGCATTCGGTATGTTTGCAAATTTGGAAAACTCAACAGTGGCCACTGAATTGGAAAAGATCAGGTTACATACTAAACTTAAAAAAAAGGACAATGTCAGGGGTGGAGCCAAGATGGCAGAGTAAAAACAGGACTTCCACGAGGCTCCAGCTCCCACCACCTCCATTACATGTGAAAAAATGACTCTAAACAAATTTTAGAGCTACAGAACCCACAAAGTGACAGAGAGAAACAAATCTCCCATTGAAGGTAGCCTGGCAGGCCAATAGGAAAGGTCTATTGTAACAGGCTGGGAACCAAGTGCAACAGCTGAAATTTCTTGTCCAGTCCTCCAGGCAGTTCCTGCTACACACTGAGATTCACAGGGTCCAACACATCTCAAAACCTTCACAACTTCTGTTGCTGTGAACTAAAGGATTAGCCAAGCGACAAACAAAAGTCTTATCCCAGTCATGCTTCTTCAGTCCTCCAAAAGTTCAGCTAGCCCTAGGATGCAGAAGACATCTCAGCCTTCCTGGCAGCCTTCTTGGCAACAATTTCAGCCTTCGAGATTCTGGTCTCAAGAAAACTGCAACTCAGTTCCCAGTCCAGCAAGTTGCAGCCCAGCTTCCAGATGCTGGGAAAATTCTGCTTCCTCCATGGGGAGCAGTAGATAGAAGGCAATAGAAGGCAATTTGAAATATCCCACCGGAAAAACCATAGACCTGGAAAATAGGTACAAGAGAGATAATTTAAAAATTATTACACTAACTCCTCCTCCTCCTCTTCTTCTTCCTCCTCCTCTTCCTCTTTCTCCTTCTATCCTCCTCCTTCTCCTCCTCCTCCACCAGCTTCTCCTCCTCTTCCTCACTACCACCACCATCATCTTCCTCCTCCTTCTCCTCCTGCCCCTGCTCCTGCTGCTGTTGCTTCTCCCTCCATTCCCTTAGAACAGACCATCCTGTG
>CM053595.1:240112133-240137604 GCA_028646575.1 Pseudocheirus occidentalis
CAAAATAGAACTTGAAAGAATACACCAATCACCTCTTCAAAAAGATCCCCAAAAGAAAACTCTTAGAAATATTATTGCCAGGTTCCAGAATACCCAGTTAAAGGAGAAAATATTACAGGCTGCCAAGAGAAAACCATTTGAATAGTGCAGAAGTACTATCAGGATAACCCAGGATCTGGCAGTCTACACTGAGGGATCAAAGGGCCTGGAATATAATATTTTGAAGATCAAGGGAGCTGGGATTAAAACCAAGAATCAACTACCCAGAAGACTTGAGTATATTATTCCAGGGGAAAATATGGTAATTCAATGAGGTGGAGGACTTTCAAGCATTCTTGCTGAAAAAACCAGAACTGAACAGAAAATTTGACGCTCAAGTACAAGAAGCATGAGAAGGTAAACATGGAAAAGAAATCATAAGGAACTAATCAAAGTTGAACTATTCACATGCCAACACGGGAAAATGATAATTGTAACTAGTTGGTAAGATACAGAGTGTTTGCTAGGCAATATCTTTCAATCAGTTCTGTTCACTTGACAGTCAAAAATTGAAACAGAAGGGATCAGAGCAGGAACAGGTGGGAGAGTTGTCCAGTCTCAGTAGCTGATGGAGTGAATTTGAATAACTCATTTTTATTCTATTTAATGTTCCAAGTTATCTTTGCTATCTTTGGTCTTCTATCATATTCAGTTAAGTATATATCTCCTTAATCTTTCATTTTCAACCTAATATATAACCATTATGTTGACATAGCCTCAGGTTGTTTGCTATTCCCACTGCCTAATGTTTGAAGCTTTATCTGCCCTATCTGTATGATGTAACCTGGGCAAAATACTTAACCTCTTTCAGTATCACTTTATTAAAAATGAGAGTAATAGCTCCTACCTCAAAGGGTTGTTGTGGAGATAAAATGAGATTTACGTATGGCATTTCTGTAATGGTAATAGGATTTGACAATCGTCCATGCCCCTTGTATTGGCAAACAAGCAAAACAGGTACTTAGCACCTTTTTTCAAGATTGTGATTGTGTCAAGTATTAAGATGCCAAACTTGTGGATCCCACAGTGGGACAAACTTGCTGATGTAATGGGAAGGGGCAGAACAGGGAGGAGCTACTATCATATATAAGGAAAAGACTACTCTAGAGAGCCAGAACTTCTTCTGAGAACTGCTGAGAACTTCTGAGAGCTAGCCAGAACTTCCAGGAATGAGAATTCTTGGGAGCCAGAACTGCTGGGAGTGAGCAGTGTAGGGGCTGAGGAGCTACCGTGAGTGAGGAAAGGAAGATCCTTGCTTGAGGGAGCCTATTTTGTTTGTGTACCAACTTTATGGTTACTGTAATGACTTTGACTTTCTGGGTTTGGGACTCAGTTTTCTAGTATTTGAATAAATGCATTGGTTCTGTCCTCCATGTGGAGAGCTGTTACATTTTGTGATTCACAACTACACCAACATATTCATAGCCACTGTAGGTGCTATGAATATGGCATTGCTGGTAATACACCTTTACAAATATTGAAGTTTTATACACATACACATACACACACATATATACATATCTATACATATATACACATACATATATATACATGTATGTGTGTAGATATGTGTGTGTATAAATGTTAAAGTTATTAGGAGAAGCAACGCATAGTCAGGAGTAAGAAAGAACTGAATTCGATTTTAATCTCAGATATTCTTTAGCTATGTAATGTTGGGCAAGTCACTTTTGTTTACCTCAGTTTCCTTATTTCTAAAATGGGAATAATAATTGTACCTTCCTCACAAGGATATTGGGAAGATCAAATGAAATAATTTGTAAAACACTTAGCATAGTGCATTCCACATAGTAGGCATGATGTGTAAATAGCAGCAGCAGCTACTCTTGATAGTTAAGCCCTGGAATACTAATATTTTCATACTGATGGACTCTGGAAAATAGGAATGAAATCATTCAGTCATGCTTAATTGTTCCAGAGATGTATTGATATGACACTTGTCTAAAGCAATGTCTTCTATAGTTGAATGAGGAAATATTCATCTGTGTTTAGTTCATTTGGGATCTTCTTCCACCTTCTAGATGATTTGTTCCTCCAAATGAATTTTGTTATTGTTTCTGGTTTCATAAAGTATTTCTTTGGTAATTTAACTGATGTAGAACTGAATCTCTTAATCAATTTAGTTAGTATCTTCATCTTTATTATATTTGACTTGCACAAACACAAGTAAAAAGTAGTTGATTACTGAAGCCTTCTTTTACCCTATAATGTTTTGTAGTTTTATTTAAATTGATCTTGCATGTATCTTGGAAGGTTAATTCTTAGATATTTAATGCATATTAAAATGAAAATGAATGAAACGTTTTTATAATTTCCTCCTGAGTTGTATATAGAAATGTATAGAAACTATGTAGAAATTATGCTAATTTCTGTAGATTAATTTATCTTTCACCAAAATTGTTCATTTTTATTTCATTTAATCTTCACAATATCCTAATTCACATATTGCTTTATTTTTAAATTATATCATCATATTACCTATAAATATGGTTAATGATTTGTCTTTGTTAGTGTTTGTGCCTTTAATTTATGCCTCTTGTCATTATTATATTTAATATTTTAGAATATCAAATAAAAGAGTTGGGAAATAGGAACTTATTCTAATTTTATTTCTAATTTGTTTGTAGTAGGAAAGCTTCTAATGTTTTTCTCCTACAAATAGTACTAGTTCTTGGTTTTATATGTATATTTTCACTTATTAAAGTAATATCCTCCCATACCGTAGTGGTTTTAGGGCCTTAACAAAAATGAGTGTTAACAAAAAAGTCAAAGCCTTTCCCCACATTTCTTAAAATAGTCATGAAGGTTTTTTTAAAATTATTTTTGTCATTAAAAATTTGGCTATTGGTTTTCCTAATGTGGAATTATCCTTGCTTTCCTGTATGATTCCAACTTGATCATAGCAAATTATTTTCTGGACATATTGCTTTAGTCTCCTGCAAGGGTTTTATTCAGAATTTTTGAGTCAATATCCATTCGTAGAATTAGTCAATAGTTCAGTAAGCCGTCTCGTACCTTGTGGCTTCAGCTTGTGCTCCTCAGCTCTTGTCTTCCCAGACACAAGGGTTTGGGGAGGGGAGCTGCCAGTATTGACACCATTGTTGCTTACTACTGCTCAGTGTGTCTGAGGGGAAGTTCTACCACCTCTCTTTCTACTTCCTTTCAGTTTCACCATAACTGAAAACTTCATCCTCCAGGCCTACTTTGATGTTAGAAATCTGTCTTCCTGAGCAGGGAAGAAATACAACTTCCAGTGTCTTTAGCAACTTGCCCCCACCTCTAACATCCCACTCCCTCCAAGAGGGGGGAGGAAGTACAAGCCTTACCATAAGGGCTGTTATATTTGCAATATAAGAAACCACATTTAAAACAAATAGATTCACCAAGAGTTAAAATCAAAGTCAGGAGCAGGGTCTACTATGCTTCAGCTGAACTCAAAAAAAGCAAGGGTGGCAATCATGATTTTAGAAAAGGCAATCATAGAACTAGAATGACAAAAAGAGATAAGGAGGGAAACTGCATTGTGTATCAAGGCATCATGGATAATGAATGAGTATCAGCATTTAATATATACAGATTCATTAGGATATTGCTACATAGATATCCTGAGTGACCATTGTATTGGGACTTATTTTTTCCACCTTTATCAGATCTGCTATGACTTTATTTCTCTCCATTGCTGTGTAGGAAGTTATTGAAGGAGTTTGGAGAGGGCCTCCCAAGACACCTCTGAGAAGGAATTCATAAAGAATTCTTTGTACTGACCTGTTTTCTCCCCCTTTCTTTCCCTCCTTCTATAGGTTGCTTCATCCTGCTGTGCTATATCAAATACTTGTAAGCAGTGCTAGATTTCTGATTTCTTCCCTCTAAAATCTCCTAAGACTTCACACTTCCACAACAGACCCTTTTCCTTCTTTTGGAGTCTTGTCTTTTTCATGGACTTCCCTTCTGGAAAGGGACACTCTTAGGAGACTGACAGGAAGTTGTTAATTCAGAAAGTTGTTGAGCAAAATGTTTATACCCTTCATGGTGACAACATATGGTAAAGCAAAGACTGAGGAAAGAGGCAAAAATGGTATCCCCAGGAACAATCAGTCCATTGGCCGATGAGCTGATCTTCAGTTATTTGATTTTCTGTAAAAATTGCCTTGTTCTGGGTTCTTTTACTTTTGCTCTTATTGTCATTATGGTTTTCTACTTTTGGGGGGTGCAGGGAGTGGTAGAAATTCTTTGTTGTGTTGTATGGTATGTTGGGGTCCTCACTCTGTGATCTCTTCAGAGTTGCTATGTGGATTCAGTATTAAACAATAACCTGACAAAATAACCTTCGTAAATCACATTCCTCCTTACTACACCTGCTAACCAGAAAATCAATAATATGGATTTCCTGACTGTTAAAATGTATAGATACATATTTACTAACCCTAAATCGAGCTGTGGAATAGGATAAAAAGACAGGCAGTGAGTTTCGATGCAAGAAGAGGCAATCTAATCAATACAAAACTATATGAAGATTTAGAGATGGAAGCAAAAGACCAGGAGTCAGATGGTCTCCAACCTGTGCAGTACCATGGCTTAAGCAATAGATTGAGTTTCCAGTATTAAACAAGTTACTTGAGGTCCTATACCCTCTAAAGTTCAAGTTCAAGAACTCGGCAAAAACACAAAATTAATAAGAGCAATAATTTCTATTTTGATTTTTAAGACTTACTAAGTGTTTTCTTTGCAAGTGATTATGTAAGGAAGGTCTTTCAAGCAATGTTATTTCTTTTTTTATAGATAAACTGAGTATGAATTTAAGTGACTCACTCACGTTTATATATCCAGTCAATAGCCAAGCTGAGATGCAAAGCCAAGTTTTCTGACTCCAACTCTAGTATTCTTTTAAGTAGGAAAGTAACGAAGATCAGAAAATGGGTTGAAACAAATCAATTATGAAGAAAAGGACTAACCTCTGACTTCCAACTTCCACCAAATATTGAAGAGTTTGCTATATTATATAATTTGTTAGGGAATGATTCCTGGAATCTAAATTCTTGGATATAGAGTATCTAGAAGTTGAACCCAATAAAGTAAATAAGAAATGGGGGTGGGGATGGAGGAGAAAGACAGAGAAAGAGAGAGAGAGAGAGAGAGAGAGAGAGAGAGAGAGAGAGAGAGAGAGAGGAGAGAGACAATGAATATTGAAAAATACATATACTGGTAGGAGAGTTCTTAGCTCAGTAACACATATAATAGTCTGCAATACCTAACCAACACATGGACTATCAGCCAGATTTATTAGCTTAAAATGGATATGCAACCATTCTTCATTCAGCCACTAAAATTATTTTCCTAAAACACAAGTCTGATCATGTTAGGCTCCCTATCCAATAAACTCCAGTGGCTTCCTATTGCCTCCAGGAACAAGAAAACAGTCTGTTTCACTTTTAAAGCCCTTTATAATCTGATCACCTCCTACTTTTCCAGTTTTCTCACACCTTACTCACCTACACACACACACACACACACACACACACACACACACACACACACACACACACACACTTTGATTCAGTGACACTGGCCTCCTGTTTGTACCACAAAGAAGACATGCAATCTATGGGCTTCAAGCATTCTCTCTGGCTACTTTCGATTCTGGGAATGAACGTTCTCCCTCCTCCACTCCAACTACTGACCTTCCTGGCTTTCATTAAGTCTCCACCAAAATCCCACCTTCTACAGGAATTCTTCCCCAACTCCTTTTAATTCCAGTGCCTTCCCTCTGTTATTTATTTCCTATTTACAGCTTGCTTTGTATATATTTGTTTGCATGTTGTCTTCCGCATTATACTGTAACCTTCTTGAGGGCAGGGACTATCGTTTGCCTCTTTTTATATCTCCAGCACTTTGCATAGTGTTTGGTATACATTAATATATAGTATACATTAATAAATCTTTATTGGATTTAATTGATTTGAAAAATCTAAAAATGACTTTAACATAGTAAAATTAAAATCTTTACTATATTAAACATATATTGGAAAGAATTAATGAACAGATAAATATTTGTTGGTGGTACAATGAGACCTTCTTGGTGTTAGGCCATATGGACTTTCCAAATCCTAGTAGAGCAGGAAAGCAAGAAAAGAAGTAATAGAGAATAAAATTACTCGCTCTTCAGTTGAGCAGAAAAGTAACTTTCTTTTCTTTTAAATTTAATTATTTTTTCCCAATTGCATGTAAATATGGTTTTTACATTCTTTTCTCAAATTTCAAGTTCTGAATTCTCTCCCTTCTGTCCCACTCCAAGGAGAAGGCAAAAAATTTAACACAGGTTATACATATATAGTCATGTAAAGCACATTTCTATGTATGTCATTCTATGAAAGAAAACAGACCAAAAAAAACCCTCCAAAAATAAAGTAAGGAAAAAGTATCTTCAAACTTCATTCAAGTGCCATCAGTTCTTTCTCTAGAAATAGACAGCACCTTTCATCAGAAGTCCTTGAGCACTGTCTTAGATTATTGTATTCTTGAGATGGCAAAGTCATTAAAATAGATCATCATGCAATATTGCTGTTATTATGTACAATGTTCTCTTGGTTCTGTTAATTTCACTCTGCATCAGTTCATGTAAGTGTTTTGGATTTTGGGGGTTTGTTTTTTGTTTTGCTTTTTGGAAGGCAATTGGGGTTAAGTGACTTGCCCAAGGTCACATGGCTAGTAAGTGTGTCAAGTGTCTGAGGGCGAATTTGAACTCAGGTCCTCCTGACTCCAGGGCCAGTGCTCTATTTGCTGCACCACCTAGCCACCCCCTCATGTAAGTTTTTTTTGGAAGCATCCTGTTCATCATTTCTTATAACACAATAGTATCCCATTGCAATTATATATAACAACTTGTTCAGTCATTTGCCAGTTAATAGACATCCTCTCAATTTCCAGTTCTTTCCTACCACCAAAAAAACTGCTATAAATATTCTGTACATATTTTTGTTTTTATCTATTTGGATACAGTCCTAGTTGTGGTATTGCTGGATCAAAAAGTCTGCATGGTTTTATACCCCTTTGGACATTGTTCCAAATTGTTCTCTGGAATGGTTGAATCAGTATACGTTTTCACCAGCAGTGCAATAGTGTTTTAATTTTTCACATCCCCTCCAGCATTTATGATTTTCTTTTTATGTCTTAGCCAATCTGGTATTGTGTGGTAGTAGCTCAGAGTTGTTTTAATCTTCATTTCTCTAATCAATAGTGATTTAGAGCATTTTTTCATATGATTATGCATAGATTAGATAACTTTGAAAACTTCCTATTCATATCCTTTGAACTTTTATCAATTGAGAAATGGCTAAAAAGACTAACTTTCTAACCACCTTTTTTATTTATGGGGGTTGGAAATCAGGTTCTCGTAGGCCTCAATTTGGGGCAGATGAGGAACCTAGGATAAGAAATAATTCAGGTTGCTTCTGTATCAGAGGTGACTAGAAAAACAAAGTAAAATTCAGAGAAATGTAAAAATTAGACCGTTTTCTTCATTGGTCATAAAGGAGAAAGAATTTAAGGAAGAAAGGCCCCAGAAGACTGATATTGATGTCCCATGCACTAATTCAGTTCAAGTAAAATCATGCATTCTCCTTCACTTACAAGGCTATCCATAGTTCCAAAGTTAGGCGGTACTAGCCTTTTCATGACAGAAAGTCAACCACTTAACCTGAGACGCCTTAGACAACTAGCAGAAACTCACTGAAATAAAAGAAACCCTTTCCTCAGATGCCTAGAATCCATGCTCCCAGCCTCAGGGAAAGATTATCAATTCATCACTAGAGTCCCCACCTTATGATCGAAATAAAATGGTGACAAAGTGCAGATCAGCTCATTTGACTTATTATATATACTAGTTGGCTCCTTCCAGTAACAACAGAATACTAGGTGTGAGTTCCAAATATAACAATTCATAATTGTCATTTTCTTTACCAACTTCCACCCTCAATTTCAAACTTTATTTTAAAAGTATGTTTAGGTGATGCAGTAGATAAAGCACTGGCCCTGGAGTCAGGGAGGACTTGAGTTCAAATCCAACCTCAGACTCTGTGTGACTCTGGGCAAGTCACTTAACCCCAATTGCTTTGCCAAAATAAATAAAAATATAAGTATTGTTATTATCAATGCCTTTTTTATTTTATACTAAAGCACCAGAATACAAATACAGAATAAAGAAAAGAAAAAAATATCATAAGCTTAGATATTGGAACTTAAATACAAAGTAAGAAAAGAAAAAAATGTCATAAGCACAGCAGAACATGAGAGGTTTCAAAATATGTGACAATAAATTTTCATTTCAAAAATCCTGTATAATAAATAGTACACATTGTGTTGAAAGTTGTCCATTTTTTGTCCCCTTCTAAGTTTCCTTTTGTTATCTGTTGTGCGTTTTTTAATTTTTTCTTTTTTTACTTTTGTTCTTTTTTCACCCTTCCTCCCTCAGAAGATTACAATTAAGTGAAAATATATTTCTATACATGTATAGATATATACATACACATATATAGAGAGAAACATATACTTTCCCTAACAAATTCTACTCATCTTTCTTTTTATGTTTGTGCATATCTCTTGTTTCCTATCCTTCCTGACTCCTCTATTTTACTCCTACCCTAGCTTGCCCTCCTATTATTCAGCTTACCCTCCTCAAAGAATCTTCCCCTCTCCTCCTATTCTTATAAACTTCATAAACACAAACACTTTTCTATAGCCCTCTTTAACCTATTCCCTCACCCTCCCCTCTAGAGATATCTCCCTTGCTTTCTCCCCCCTCCCTCTCCCCTTACCATTTTATTTCTTCTGAATTTAGAAGACTTTTGGACTATCCATCTATCATCTATCTATCTATCTATCTATGTATCTATCTATCCACACATACATATATTATATATCTATATCTATATATATTATATCTATATACATACACATATAGATAATAGTTATTTACACATATAGATAATAGTTATTTACACATATAGATATAGATCGATAGATGTAGATACATATTGTTCTCTCTTAAACCCATTCCTTATGAAAGTAGGTTACCAGAACTACCCAGCCCTCCTCTCCCATCTAATTCCTCTATGTCAGTTCTTCCTCTTGAACATCATTTGTATAAAATAATCTCTCTTGTTTTAGCTGTTCCTAACTGGTTTTACTTTTTAAAGTCATATCACATTCAGGTCTATGCCAATCTTTCTTATGAACTACCCCATTACTAATGACAATCTTAGACATTTTATATATATAAAAAGTAAATGGTCTGTCCTTATTGAATCTCTTGTAATCAGTCTTTGGTATGTACTTTTTGTTTTTCTTGGTTCTTGTATGTCAAATCTTCTACTAAGTTCAGATGTATTTTTTTAAAACAAAGTCATGAAAGTATGACAGTTGATCAAGTTTCCATTTTTTCATACTTTGTATTTGAGTTCCAATATTTAAGTTTATGCTATGTTTTTTTTCCTCTATTCTGTATTTGTATTCTAGTGTTTGAGTCTAAAAGATTGGACGTCCTTCAGTGTCTCCACTGCTAGGTCTCATGTATTCTAATTGTAGCACCATTATATTTAATTTTTTTCTTGTTACTTCTAATATTTTATCCTTCAGATGGGGGTGTCAGAATTTAACTATACTATTCCTATGAGTTTTCCTTATAGGATCTCTTTCAAGTGATGATTGATGGATTTTTTTTCTATTTCTACTTTCCTTCCTTGTTCTAATGCTTTAGGACAATTTAATTATTGTATCGAGATTCTTTTTCTGATCATAGCTTTGAGATAGTCCAATTATTCTTATGTTTTCTTGATCTGTTCTCCAGATCAGTTGTTTTTCTTATCAAATGTTTCACTTTCTTTTCTATTTTTTTCATTCTTCATATTTTAATTATTTCTTGATCTCTTATAACTTCATTGTCTTCCCTTGCCCAATTCTTATTTTCAAGGTGTCATTTTCTTCCTTAAGATTCTGTATCTGCTTTTCTAATTGGTTGACTTTTTAAAAATAATCTTCTTGTTTTTCTTGTATTATTCTTGCTTTATGTTAGTTTTCCTCCATCGCTCTCATTTGATTTTTAAAGTCTTTTTAAATTAAATTAAATTTTTTTAAATTCTTTTTGTGCAGGTTACCATTTGACATTACTCTTAAGGGTAGAAAAGGATTTCTTTGCTTAACTATCCTCTTCTGAAGATGAACTCCTATCTTCTCTATACCCATGATAACTTCCTATGTTGGAGTCTTTCTCTTGCCTGTGCATTTTTTTGTGGCAATAGCTTAATTTTTGTAATCACCTCTAACCCTGGGGTATGTGGGATGGTTCCTCTTGCCCCAGATCTTCAGTTCTTCCTTCTAGCCTGGAACCAAAATCAAATCTCCAGCCTCCTGTAAGTGCCCACAATTAAGGGCATTCTGCTCCACTGCTTCTGCGCTCACTGGGCATGTGCTGGCCCTTCTTGCCTCTGCTGCTCTCCACAACACAGCTGGGTCCAGAGTTCTTTATCAGTAGAGGTTCCCTGGATATTTGCCAGCTCAGATGCCCAACTCCCTTCACTAATCCAGGGATAAAAGTTCCTGTGACTGGGGCCAAGGCAGTCTCCCAAACCAACTAAACCTGGGGCTTGCTACTTGTTATTTAAGTAGCTTGTCACTTCTTGTTAACAGGTTAGAGGTTTTTACCTTGTCCTAGGAATTTCATTCCCGTCTTCTAGAATTGTTCTAAGAAGGCACCTGCTATGCCCCTGTTCTTATGTATTTGTACCCATACTTTGTTCAGCCTAAGGTGCTATTTTATCTTTTTTTTGTGGAGGAAATTCTTGAGAGTTTGGGATTCTCTGACCTACTCTGCCATCCTCCCAGAATCCTCCATCAATACTCTTTTGCTCTGGAATAATTAGGTATTGTTGAGAGTTCAGCTGGGTTGCCTCTAAGCCACCATCTTGGCCCCATTTTGTCTTCTTTTTTCTAACACTGAACATATTGATACACAAATACATACAGATGCCCTGAGACCTAAAGAAAATAAAAAGCTATTACCTACCTCCCCCAAAATATCAAAGCAGTAAAGGAACAGATCTACTTAACAAGGCAATAACAAATAAAAGGATACCAGAAATGATTTGGAAAGACAAGCCCCCTCCCAAACTGGAGTGGAATATCCTGACTTTTTTTTTCTAATTTACTTCTTTGTCTTTGTATGCCAAGTGCCTAGAATAGTACTTGACACAGAATAAGAACTTTAAAGAATGATTGTGGAATTGTATTGATATAACATACCCTAATATATTTCAACAAATCTAATGATACTAAGACATTTGAGACACTGGGAGAGTCTCCTCTACCCAACCCATTCCTTTCTTGACATTGCCCAGGGATAAGAAATAAAAAGTTACACAACTGCTCCTACTAAATCAAGAGAGCAAAAATAAAAAAATTCTGCTCTTTAGTGCCAACCTCTACCAGATTGAAATCTTAATGCTGATTTAATTCTGCAATGCTGACAACCTCCCCACAAATACTGGTTTAGGGAAACACAGCATAACATTTTAGTTTCTTGTCCAGAAGGATCACTTTATATATAAGCCACAGTCATCCAAATTCAGGGTGAAATATGGCTAACATTAAGTAGCTCGTGCAAGTGCCTGTAGAAGAGAGGAAACTAAGCTTATGTATTCAAAATTGAATCGGAAAGTTAGGAGAGCAAAAAGCAATTACCTGTGTTAGCATCTGACCAGAATTCTTAGGTTAACTAGAATTCAATGAGGAATCTTGGCCTTGCAGGATGACCTCACTTTAGTACTGATCTAGGTTTCTCTTTAATAACAGTCTATGCATGCAAATATGTGCTTGAAAATGTCATGGACAAAGCTCCAGTTTTCTAATCCTCTCCAAATGAATTAGCAATAACCAATGTCAATTGTCAAATGGCATCATTGTTCAGTCAAGTCTAGTCAATATAGGTCTTTCAAGGGACAAGATGTCCTTCCATTCTCAGGGAATATTCACAGATGATATGAAAGCAGTTCCAATATTATTAAAGAAATTGCAAGAATACTGAAATTTGAATACTGTTAGACTTAAGGCCTAGCAACTTTATCTACATTTTGTACAAAGTTTTAAAAACAATTGCAAACAACAAAAATGAAAAGGTCACAACATTGCTTTTAGGAGGGATGACATAATAATTCCCCTGCTAGGTTGTAAACTGGATCAGTTAGGTGTCACAGTGGATAGTATTTGGCCTAAAACAAAATCTAACCTCACACACTAGCTATGTGAACTTTGGTAAGTCATTTAACTCTGTTTGCCTCAGTTTCTTCATCTGTAAAATGAGCTGGAGAAGGAGATAGCAAATAACTCCAGTTTGTTGGCCAAGAAACCCCGAAACTCACAAAGAGTCAGAGATGACTGGAAATTACTGAACAATAAGAAAAAAGAAGACAAAATGGGGCCAAGATGGTGGCTTAGAGGCAACCCAGCTGAACTCTCAACAACAATAACAAAAATAACAACAAATCTTATATCTACTCCATATATTTTCATAAGTCATGCTCATCAGTGCTCTTAATTTGATGGGTACCCTCTTCTAGATGGGTGATCCAACTTGGCTATTCCTTTTCTAAAGCATAGTATCTAGAGCTGAAGACAGTACACATCCAAGGAAAGTGGTCTGACCAAGATAGAATATAGCCAAAAGATCACCTCTTTCTATTGTGTTACTTTCTAAATGTAGAATGGGTTAACATCAGTTTTTTGGTCTTCCACATGCTATTTATTTATATGGAATTTATGGTTCACTAAAAACCTATCTCTCACCATTTTTCCCCCTGGAACTCTTGTCTAACCACATTTCCTCTATTATGTGTATTTGTATGTATGTATATGTATGTATCTATACATATTTTTTCCTTTTGAGTTACATTATATTTAATAAGGTTAACATCAATCAGGGCTGAAGTCATTGACTGTTTACCTCAGGTTGAAGTCAATCTCTTCTTAGCTGAAGTTCTAACTGAAGAAGAGGTCTTGAATACTAAAAGGCTCTTTTCATGTGACAAAGCACCTGGTGCTGATTCTATTTCTACTGAAATTTACAAAGTGTGTATGGAGGATGGGCCATTGCTCATAAAAAGATGACTGAAATTTTCCATATTATATGGAAAAAGGAGATTATCCCCCAGGAGGTTAAAGATGCCTCTATTGTCCATCTCAGTAAAGGTAAAAGAAACAGATTGTCATGTGGCAACCACAGGAGGCTCTCTCTCTCTTAGTCATTGCTGAAAAGATTCTTGCTAGAGTCCTCCTTTAATAAACTAACCTTTCACCTGTAAGATGGTCATCTACCTGAGAGCCATCGTTACTTCAGAAAGAGTAAAGAAATGGTCAATATGGTGTTGCCGCTGGACAGCTCTAGGAGAAATGCCAGGAGCAGAGCAGAAGTCTGAGCAAAATATTTATAAATCTGACCAAGACCTTTATTACTGTCGGTCATTAGGGATTATGGACAACTGTCAAAATGTGGTTGCTTAGAGAAGTTCATCTGTATCGTATATCAATTTCATGACATGCTTGCCCAAGTTATGGATAATGGATGATGCTCTCATGCTTCCCAGTCACCAATGGAGTGAAACAAGGCTGTGTTATACCTCTCATGCTTTTTAGTTTGATGTTTTCAGTCATGTTGCTAAATACCTTCAATGAGGATGAACATAGCATCAAGGTCAGCTGCTACATTGATGGTAAATTCTTCAACATGAAAAGGCTATAAGTCAACACCAAAGTGGAGGGAGTAGTGGTGCATGTTTTTGTTGTTGTTTACAGATGATTGTGCACTCAACGCAACCTCTGAAGCTGAGATGCAACAAAGAATGGATCGATTCTGTACTGCTCATGCTAATTTTGGCCTAACAATTAATATCAAGAAAATAGGTGCTTTATCAGCCAGCACCGCACCATCTGTATGTGGCACCATCAATTACAGCAAACGGAGAAGTTTTGAACACTAGTTTTACTTATGTTGGCAGTACACTTTCCAGTACACATTGAAGCTAGCTCAGTGTTTTGGAGACTCTGAAAAAGTGTGGGACAAAAGAGGTATTAGTTTGACTACCAAACTGAAGGTCTACAGAGTCATCGAGCTGATATCATTGTTGTAATCCTTGAAATCTATACGGTATATCAGCATCATGCCAGGAAATGGGATTGCTTCCATTTGAATTGTCTTGGGAGGATTCTGAAGATCACCTGGCCGAATAAAATATGAGATACTGAGGTTTTTTCTCAAATTGAACTACTAAGCCTTCAAACTAAGGCTTAACAGCAAAGAGCACAACTCTGATGTGCTGACAATGCTGTTCAAATGACAAACATACGCTTGCCAAAAAGACTTTTATGGAGAACTCACAAAGGCAAAGTGCTCTTGTGGTGGTCAGAAAAAGTGATACTAGGACACTCTCAAGGACTCTCCTAAAAACTCTGGAATTGATTTGTGACATGGGAGCATGACATGCCCTCATCAGAGAAGGTGCTGTGCTCTACAAGCAAAGAAAATTGAAGTAGCTCAAAAGAAACTCAAGACGTGCAAATTTAGAAAATCTACCACAAATGTTCACACAGATGATTTATGCCCGACCTGTGTAGAGCATTCCAACCTTGTATTGGTCTGATCAGCAACAGTTTGACACACTGTAACTTGACTCTAACATAATGATATGATTTTTGTCCCCTTCAAGAACAAAGGACTACACCCATCACCATTTGTGGCTAAATTCCTTGAGAAGGATATTAACAAGAGGTGCCTCTGCTTCCTCTCCTATTGTTCTGTTCTTAACCCTCTACAATCTATCTCTTCCACCAAAACTGCTCTGTCCAAAATTACCACTGATCTAATTGCCACATCCAGTGGCCTTTTCTAAATCCTCATTCTTCCTGACCACTCTGTAAACTTTGAAACTATCAGTCATCCACTTCTTGATGCTCTCTTCCATGTAGGTTTTGAGGACACCACTCTCTCCTGGTTCTATCTATAAAGTCGTTCTTTCTCAGTCACTTTTCTAGATCCTAATTCAGGGCATACACACTAATAATGGATGTCCACAGTTTTTTTCACAATGAAGGCCATGAAGTTCTCTAACATAAATGAATTTATTCTTCTCCAAAACAGTTCAACCTTCCAAACTTGCCTATAATTCTCAAGGACATTGTCATCCTCTCAGTCCTCCAAGCTTACAATCTATTTCCTGACTATCTCTCATACCCCGTGTCCAATAGGTTGCTAAGGTCTATTGATTTTATTTTTTCAATATACCTCCTTCTCTCCTCTGATACTGCTTCCATCACCGCATGCCTGGACAATTGCAATAACTTGTTGGTTAGTCTGCCTCCTACAAATCTTTCCTTGCTCTAATCTATACTCCATTCAGTCACCAAAGACATTTTCCTAAAATGCAGGCAAGATAAACCATGTCAACACCATACTCGAACAACTTCACTGGCTCTCTATCATCTCCAGCATCAGAATCCAACACAAAATTTCTCAAACATTCTAATCTCTTCATAACTTAATCCTCCTCCCCAAACTTTCCAGTATTCTTACACATTCTTCCTCTTTTTCCCCCAATCTCTTCTATCTAGGGATACTGGACTTCTTCCTGTTCTACATACAAGATAATAGTCTCAGCTCCAGTGATTTTCTCTGACTGTGTCCCATGTTTGGAATTCTATCCCACCACATCTCCACCTCCTGGTCTCTCTGAGTTTTTTCTATGAAATTTTTACCCAAATCTTTTAATTGTAGTGCCTTCCTTCTATATGCTATTTCCTACGTATCCTGTATATAGCTTGTTTGTACATATCTGTTTGCTTATTGTCTCTTATCATATTATGAACTCCTTTAGGGCAGGGATTTTTGTGCCCTTCTATGTCCTCAGAACTTAATACAGAGCCTGGCACATAATAGGTACTCAATGGGGGTTTATTGATTGACTGACTATATGAGGAATTTTGACAAGAACTGAGAGAAGTAGGGGCGGAGCCAAGATGGTGGAATAGAAGAAGGAAATTATGTGACCTCTCCCCAGTTCCAACAGAGTTCCACACAGGGAAAAGAAATCATAACTAACTTTTTAAAATTGAACTATTTACATTCCTACATGTAAAATGATCATTGTAATTCATTAGACTTTTCTCAGTATGAGGATAGTTGAAGGGAATATATGTGTGTATATGTATATATGTATATGCATACATACATATATGTTTACATAGGAGGTTATATGTGTATATAAATACATATGTGAGTGTGTGTATATATGTGTACATGTATGCATAAACAGAGGGCACAGGATCAGTTGAATGGGAAGGGATAATGTCTACAGAAATAAAATTAAGAGGTGAGAGAGGAATATAATGAGAGGAGATAGGGGGAGATAGAATAGGGTAAAATATCTCATGTAAGTGAAGCAAGAGAAAACTGTTACAATGGAGGGAAAGAACAGGAAGGTAAAAGTGCAAATGAGCCAACCTTACTCTTATTGAATTTGGTTTAAGGAGAGAATAACATACACACTAAATAGGGTATCTTACCCTACAGGAAAGTAGGGAGGAAGGAGATAAGAGGGGATAAGATAGAAGGGAGGGCATATTGAGGGGAGGGTAGTTAGAAGCACATACTTTTGAAAAGATATAGGGTCAAAGTAGAGAATAGAATAAGTGGGGGGACATGATAGGATGGAGGGAAATATAGTCATTCACATTATATCTACTATGGAAACGTTTTGCATTAACTACACATATATAACCTATAGTGAATCACTTTTCCTCCCTGTAGGGGTGGGTAATGAGGAAAGAAGGGAAAGAATCTGTAAATCAAATTTACAGATTTAAAATCAAATGTTGAAAATATATATATTTAATTTACATGCAATTGAGAAATAAGATATGCAGCCACTGGGGTAGAGAAACCCATCTTACCCTACTAGAAAGTCAGGGGGAGGAGATGGGGGAGGATATAAGAGAGCAGATTGGGGGAAGGGGTATTCAGAAGGCTTGCTATCTTGGGGTATGGGTTAGGGGAAAGACAGGGTGAAAATCTGTAACTCAAAATCTTGTGGAAAGGAATGTTGAAAACTAAAATAAACAAATTAAACAGAAAAAAAGACAATTAAAAAAAGATCGGAAAGAAGTAGACAAATTCTTTTTTTTTTAAACCTTGTCAGGGCTCAAATATTCTTGTATTAATTTTGTTTTTACCACTGCTAGAGAGAGGGGGTACCTTGGGATGGTAGCAGAATGGATTTGGGGACCACTAGGATCATTCTCTAAGGGGTTCTTCTTTTCTTTAAGGCAACTACCCAGTGTTCACCACTTGCCATATGTTATTACTTCAAGACATTGGAAACTTGCCTTCTCTCAGTTACAATTTAATACTATAACTTTGAAAGTTAATTCATAAACTATTAAGCTGAATGGCATTGCTAATCTTTGTGTGTGTGTGTGTGTGTGAAACTTAAAGACATTGCTTAAGATGTCATCCAATGCTCTGTATAAAAATGGCAAAAATCGCATTTAAGTTACTAATAGGGAAAAATATTTTCCCTGCAGATGGTTTTGTAGGCTTTCCGATGTAAGAACCAGAAAACCATATGACCTCCTCCTCATGTATTCATAGGATCACATGTTTAGAGATAAAAAGAAGCATAGAGGACATCAAATTGTTACATTTGAAAATTAAGGAAAATTGAGAAACAGCGATCTAAGCATGATCAATTTATTAGTTAGGCCAGCAGTGACCAGTAACCTGGGTCAATGTTCTCTCTCAATGGCCAAAGACCAGGAGGTAGGGCTTACTATACTTCATATAGCATTGAGAAGCTCAAGAGAACAAAGAACAGATTTTAAAAGGTGGGAAAACAATATAATTGGTTACAAAGTAGATATCATCATGGGGGGAGGGGTAACATGATTGGCTGAAAATAAAAAATAAGGGAATAGTGATAACTCAATTGTTTCCTCCTGTAAATAAAAATTATTCATTGTTTGAGTCCACTTGCAAAGTTAGAAATTCTTTTGAATAAAAAGCCAGACATCTTTTAAGAATGGCTGGGTGGTATAAAGAGACTAGACCAGACTCCCTGGTGTCCATCTACCTCCATCAAGGTTAAAACATTTGCTCAACACAAGAGTAGAATAATGATTAGCAAGAGAACTGGATTCTAAACTTAATTCCTTACAGACCAATTGAATTTCTGAACTAAGTTCAGAGACAAATAATCATGATTTAGCCAGTTACAGGACAAAACCAAACTATAAATAGAATACATGTTTAAAAAGACAGAATCAATCTGATTACTTCAAAGCCCAATCTTCTCACATTATGGATGAGGAAAGAGAATTTGTGAGAAGTGAAATGACTTTTCCAGGATGATACTACTATTACTAATAATGATGATAATAATATAAGTATATAATATAGAACAAAGAGAACAAAGGACACTAACCAACCAACTAATAATAAGTATAGTGCTTACTATGATCCAGTAATGCTTCCGTGCTTTCTCAGTCCCTAATGGAGGGAAACAAGCATAATGTTTTCAGCTATTTTGTCAAATGCTTTTAATGAGGATGAACACAGTGTCAGGGTCAGCTACTGCACTGATGGTAAATTCTTCAACCCAAAAGGCTACAAGCCAAGACTAAATTGGAGGGAGTGGTGGAATATGAGTTCCTGTTTGCAGACGATTGTATACTCAATGCAGCCTCTAAAGTTGAGATGCAACAAAGTATGGACTGATTCTCTGCTGCTTGTGCTAATTTTGGTCTAATAATTAACACCAAGAAAACAGAGAAACTCTATCAGCCACGACCACACCACACATGTGTGGGACCACATGGAGAAATTTTGAATGCTGTGGATAAGTTCACTTACCTTGGTAGTGTACTTTCCTGGGATGTACACATTGATAATGAGGTTGACACATGCATTACTAGAGCTAACTCAGTGTTTGGGGAACTCTGGGAGAAGATGTGGGAGAGAAGAGGTATTTGACTAACAAACTAAAGGTCTACAGAGCTGTTGTGCTGACCTCATGTTGTGTACCTGTGAAACCTGGACAGTCTACCAGCACCATGCCAGGAAACTGAATCACTTTCATTTGAATTGTCTTAGGAAGATTCTGAAGATCACCTGGCAGGATAAGATAACAGACACTGAGGTCATTTCTCGAATTGACCTGCCAAGTATTCAAACTCTGTCCAAGAGTGCATCTCTGATGGGTTGGCCACATGGTTTGAATGCAAAACTTACGCTTGCCAAAAAAAGACTATTTTATGGAGAACTCACACAGGGCAAGGGTTCACATAGTGATCAGAAGAAGTAAAACAAAGACACTCTCAAGGTCTCTCTTAAGAACTTTGGAATTGAGTGTGCGACATTGGAGATATTGGCACAGGACGACTTAGCATGGTAGGACCCCATCAGAGAAGGTGTGCTCTATGAGCAAAGCAGAATTGAAACAGCTCAAAGGAAACACAGGATACACAAATTTATAGAATCCACACCAAATGTTCCCATGGACTATTTGTGCTCCACATGTGGTAGAGCATTTCGAGCTCATATTGGTCTGATTAGCCGTAGTTGGACACTGAAACTTAACTCTAACATAGTGATGTCATTGTGGTCCTCTGAGAACGAAGGGCACTAACCAACCAACTATGCACCAGGCACCTTACAATAGTTATCTCGTTTTATCTTTACTACAATCCAAGAAAGTAGTTACTATTATTATTCTTACTTTACAGATGGAGAAACTGAGGCAAATAGAGGTTTAATTATTTCTCCAGGGTCCCACAACTTGTAAACATATAAGGCAGGATTAGAAGTCACACCTTCCAGACTCTAAGCCCAGTCAGTGGTCTATCCACTCTATCATGGAGCTACTTGCATTCACTTTTTGGTCTTAGCCAGCAAATTTAAAGCCAAATTTATTGTCCAAGCATTTGAATCTACTCATTTCTGATGACCTGAAGGCTTCTGCTCTTTCTTCATTCCTAAAATGACTTCTGAGTTTGTTTTAATGCCTAGTCTTCATCTCCAAACCATATCTGATCTTTTTGTAAGAAAGAAGGGCCCGTGTCTTAAATAAACTAAAATAAATGTTGCATCTTTTGAGATGACACAAGAGTATCATTTACATAGATGGAAGGCAGTAATGGGGGAGGGCAGAAGGGGGGTGGGTTGGCCCAGGGATTTGAGTTCATCATCTCCCAACAGGAATTTTTCCTTAGACATAAAAAAGCATTAATGTTTCATGGCATCTGGAAATGAGTAAAAGCCAAACAACTGTTTTATTCCTATAATGACATTTCAAATACCATGTCCCCTGAAGAGAAATTGCAATATAATGGGCATAGATTTGAACTAAGTTCAGGCAAGTACATATCATACTAAAAAATCAAGACAATTCATATGGTAAGGTCGTTATGGCACACTTATGATTGATAGCATTCAGCATAATGCCTTTTCACTGAAGTGTTACTCTTCAGTACCTTTTTTTAGATGAAAATACTCTCAGCATTAACCCTTCATTACAAACTGGCAAAGGCATTGCAATCGAAAGCTAATAACAGACAGTGTTTCTCCTAACTATTCCAGATTTCTCCATCACAATATTATGCTATACTCCTGGTACCTTCACAGAGAATGTTTTTCATTTCATTGTCCTTTGTTTAGAAACTTTGTAGCTTGTCATTTAACCCTTCATATTCAGGCTATTAAACACTTCCAGATATTTCACACAACTCACCTTCATAAAATTCACATCCAGCCAAACAATTTCTGACTGTTCCCCAAATTCATCCTTCCCTCATGTACCTTTCATGTCTATACAGAGGCTGTCTCCCAGGCTTGGAATGCTCTTCCTCTTCACCTTGTATCTTCCTTCAAGGGTCATTTCACGTGCTACCTCCTAAGGTAAAACTTTTCCTTTTCTCCCCACTCATTATAACTCTCCCTTCTCAAATGCTTGTATTTACTTATTTGAATATATTTTTCTAGCAAAAAAGTAAATATGAACTCCTTGGTGGCTGGAACTATTTTTCATTTTGTCTTTGTATCCTGAGCTCCTGGTACATTGTAGGAACTGAATAAATCTTTGCTGAATGGAATTGATAAGCTATTGCAGTTGTTTTGTTTTGTTTTTTTTGTGGGGAGGGTAGTTGGAGTTAAGTGACTTTCCCAAGGTCACACAGCTAGTAAGTGTTAAGTGTCTGAGGCTGGATTTGAGCTCTGGTCCTCCTGACTCTGGGGCCAGTGCTCTATTCACTGCGCCACCTAGCTGCACCAGTTACTGCAGTTGTTAACAATTGATCAGCTTCTCTTGCCCCATTACCCAATATTTGGCAGCATGCCCAAATGGAGGAGGAAGCCATATCCTCAGAAAATAAGAGGCTTAACAATTGGCAGGAAGAAAATGAGGGAAAGTATAATATATAAATGTGGTCATGCCCTCTTCCATACCAGCTTGTTAGGAGTATCAAAGTGAGTTATAGATACTACTCCTAATAATAATAACAATATATAACAATCCTAATCACTAGTATTTCTCTGGTGCTTACAGTTTGCAAAGTGCTTTATACATTTTATCTCATTTAAATGACATTCACAACAATGCTGCAAGGTACATGCTGCTGCTATCCCCATTTTACAGATGAGTAAGCTAAAGTTGAGAGATCAAGTGATTTGCCAAGTGCCTCACAGTGAGCAAGTATCTGAGGTAGGATGTTAGCTCATTCCTTCCTTACTCCAAGTCTAGCACTCTCTGTACTCTTCCACCAACCTAACCAGCCTGTGTAGACACCAGGCAGCACAGAAGTAGCTGTAAAAGCTCTATGACTCCCTAGGGCTAATAGAAACTATAGGCTGATCTCCAGGATTCAGATTGGGTTTTCTGGAGAGGCCACCGATGACAGATGACACTGATAAATCTAAAGTAGACCTGAAAAGGCCATGATTATGGGTGCAGAAGATACGGGGCAAGGAAGTCTAATGATGAACTTGGTGACATTTTATTCAGGTTCTGAAATTTAGTTTGTAGACATCCCTTTGATTAATAGTTCAGATTTATTAAGTATTTGCTATGTGCCAAATGTTGTGCTAAGTGATGGGGGTATAAAGAAATCCCTCCTCTTGAGGAGCTCAGGATGTAATGGAAGAGACGACATACAAGAACTATGCACAAATATATTATGTTAAGGGTTCCTTGGAAATGAGATGGGGAAAGCATTAAAATTAAAAGCCATCGGGGAAAATCTTCCCACAGAAGGTGAGATGTAGCTGAGACGGGAAGGGATTCAAGGATGCCAGGAGGTAGAGATGATGAAGGATCATATTCCATGCAATGACAATTCCCAGAGTGCAGAGTTCAGGGAACAGAGAGGAAACCAGAATCACTGGATCACAGAGCATGAAAGAGGATTTAAGATGGAAAATGTAAAGAGCTGCATGTTTGGAAGGTTGTTAACCATTAAACAGAAGATTTTATACTGGATGACGGTAGCTGTTTTCTTGGTCTATTTGTTGTTTTCTTGTTCTTGTTCTTGTTTTACTTTTGCCCCCTTCAGAAACAAGATAATTTTCTTAAAGTAAAACTTGTCTCAGGATTCTATGCTTCAGCTGTTCATTTGAACATGAGAGAATGGAGAACTTTGGAGAAAATAACTGAGGAACTTTGACTCCCAGAATATTTTTATGATTATTGACAAATGTCCTTCGACTGATTATGTTTTAGTGGGTAGAAATGAGAAAGGGAGATAGAATAGGAAAAAAGAGGGGAGCAGTGAGGGAAAATGAGGAGTGAAATAAAAGAGTGAGAGACAGAGGAAACAAGAGTAGAAAATAGGGAAACAAGAAGAAGGAGAAAGAGAGGACATTGTTTCAGGGCAAGACAGAAAAGATGATGGAGAGAGACTGGACCTTTCTCGCCCCCCCCCAACCCCATCAATGTCTGTGCTATATCAATAGCTATATCTTTATATTTTCCCCTAGTAGATTATAAGCTTCAAGACAGAAGGGTCTATGATTTAGGTAATGTGTTAATCCCCCCTCCGGTGCCTAACACAACATTCTTAATAAATGAGCCTTATTGAATGAATGATCACTAAATTTAATGGATGGATTTTTTAACCATAGTTTGAACTTAAAAAGATGGCATGAAAATATTGCGTTGAGGATAAAAGGGATGTAGGATTAATGAAGTGATGTTTACAAACCCTAGATTTGGTGGAGAGAAGAAGTCTGGGATGCAGGGGTGATTAGACATTATTAGGAAATAACGACACAAAGTATTTATAGGGGAACCAAAAAACAAAGTTTATTTGACAGAAACACGACTAGGGCATGTTAGGGCAAGGTGACAGATGAAATCAGACGTTTTTACAGACAATCTTCTGGACCATTTTTTTCCTTAGACTTGCTATTCTTCTGGTTTGGTCTTTATTTCATTTACTATCATCTATTTATTTGTTTTTGCTTAATTAGTTTTTTGACTGAAGTGACAAATCATTTCTTTAATTTTCCTTCAGCCTTTCCTAACTTCATACTGAAAAGACAAATTTAGAAACTGGATAATTTAAAATAAAGACTGCCATACTAAGACATTATGCATTTCCGCACCATTTTTAAACTATCCTAAGAGAAATAAAATTCTAAATCCATTCTAACCCAAAATCTGGAAATAATTCAAGTTTCAATTCCCAGATCTATGGCAGAGACAAATTGCAACATAAGTAGAAGAAAACTGAGATGTGTTTCTGCTACTTTTTCAGAAAACTTCATTAGTAGAGTATATCACACAAATCATTATCTGTTCTCTAATGATCTTATATGTTATTGTAACATTAATTTGTACTGTGGAGCCACAAAGACAAAGCAAGACTCCTATCTTGACAGATTTTCTTTCATTTGCCTGATCAGTGGCATATTAACTCAGTTGATATTGAAAGTATCTGGTTGTGATGTTGTAACGACTCTGATGCTAATCTAGGGCCATTTACAAGGAGGGGCTTTAGAAATAGCCTTGGTACCAAGATGAGTACCTGAAACTTTGGTTTTGACTTCAAACATTTTTTTAATGCTCAGAGTTTGTAAATTTTATTTATTTATTTTTAGTTCCACATTTACTTCCACAAGATTTTGAGTTACAAATTTTATCCCCAATCTCTCCCCTACCCCCACCCCAAGAAAGAAAGCATACTGAGTACCCCTTTCCCCAATCTGTTCCCACTTATGTCCTCCCCCAATTCCTCCCCCTTACTTTCTTGTAGGGCAACATGGATTTCTATACCTCATTGCTTGCACATCTTATTTCCCATTTGTATGTAAAAAAAAGCAATTTCAACATCTGTTTTTAAAACTTTGATTTCTAGATTTTTTTTCTTCCCTCCTCATCCACCCCCACTGGGAAGACAAGCAATTCAATATAGGTTGTACATGTGTAGTTATTGTAATAGTAATTAATTTAAATTGGAAGACCCCTTTTTGTTATGTCAAGTAAGCGGGTACTCAGCCCTTAGTAACTAATCAAACCTTTGTGGCTAAGGGGCAGAGGGTGTGAACTCTTTTTCCTGTTGATGACATAACAGGAAGGGTTTGGCTGAAACAAAACTTACTTAGTTTTTTGACTGAAGTGACAGTGTGTGTATACAAGAAGAGCCCCAGAGAGAGACAGTCAGAATTAGGCTCCTGGTGAAGAAGAGAGAGAGAGTTTCTCTCAGTGAGCATCTAGAAGCTGATTGAGAACTGAGAGAGGATTTGCTTGAGATCAAAATCTGGTGAAGGCTGAAGTTGTTGCTAAGAAGGCCGCCTGCAAGGCTGAGATTTCTTCTGGGTCCTAGGGCCAGCTGAACTGCCAGAGGACTAAAAAAGCATGACCAGAATGCTAAGACTTTGTTTGTTTGTGGCTTGGTTGATCCTTGAGTTCCTGGCAACAGAAGTTGTGAAGGTTCTGAGATGTGCTAGACCCTGTGAACTTCAGTGTGTAGCAGGAACCACCCAGAGAACTGGACAAGGACCTGGAAACTGTCTGCCTCTGAATCCAGGTAACTGTTTGGTGGATTCAGGTAGGAGCTGGGACCATGGAAGGGGATGCAGGGAATCTGAGAGATTACCCTGAGGTGAGATGAAGAAAAGGCCTCTCCTCGGATATTAAATGCTGTGATGAAACTGAAGTCTACTAGAGACTGAGGGATGAAGGGTTTATGTAATTTTCTAATAATAGTATTTAGTGACTAACAATACTTAGTGACTAATTGCTAGATAAGTGACTGATTAAGTCAACCTATGATTGCCACATGAGTGGAAGACTGACTATTGCATTGTGAGATGACTGAATGACTGAGTAAGGAG
>CM053595.1:240138104-240157333 GCA_028646575.1 Pseudocheirus occidentalis
GCCAGGAGTAGGAAGACCTGAGTTCAGATCCAACCTCAGACATTTCCTAGCTCTATTAGCGTGGGCAAATCACTTAACCTCTACTTATTTCAATCCACTAGAGAAGGAAATGAAAAACCACTCCAGTATATTTGCCAGGAGATTTCCATGGACAATAGGGCATACTACAGTTCATGAGGTCACAGAGTCAGATACGACTGAATGACCAAACAATAGTAATAAGTAGTAATACAGCTTTCACTTGAAGTCCTTCAATGAGGGGAAATAATACTACTCCCAAGGCAACCCATTAGATGTTTGCGTAGATGTAACTGTTAAGAAAGTGTTCACAGAATTACAGTTAAATCTACCTGTTGGAAACTTCCTTGAATTTTTAACTTTGCCCTCTGGGGCAAATATTTCTTTAGGACAGCCCTTCAAATACTTGAAGATAGATGAGAGACAGAGAGAGAGAGAGAGAGAGAGAGAGAAAGAGAGAGAGAGAGAGAGAGCTATAGAGATGTCACATCTCAAATGTGGTACCCAGAATTGAATAGAGTGCTCAAATGTGGTCAGAAAAGAGCAGAACAGGGAGGCTAGGTGGCACAGTAAATAGAGCACCGGCCCTGGAGTCAGGAGTACCTGAGTTCAAATCCGGCCTCAGACACTTAACACAAAAATCTAGCCATGTGACCTTTGGCAAGTCACTCAACCCCAACTGCCCTCCAAAAAAAAAAATCAAAAAAAAGAAAGAAAAGAGCAGAACACAGTGAGACTATAGCTTCATGAGATCTAGACCCTCAGACTTACATAAGATCACCTTAGGTTTTATTTGGCTGACCAAATCCCAATATCTTTTTAGGAAATTTACTACTATATAGCCCCAGAAATACAAAATCTCTAATCTTGAATTACTAATTTTTGTCTGTTTTTTAATACAAGCATAACTTTATTTTAATCCTATTAAATTTATCTTTTAAGATGGGGTTCAAGGTTATTATTTGATGAAATCTTTTTGGATCCTGATATTGTTTTCTAAAGTATAACTATCCTCTCAGCTTCATGTCATTCAAGCATGTCATCTAAACTTTTAAAGAAGTTATTACTAAATTGAGCCTTTGCAAAAAGGACCTGCTGACCTCACATTGACCATTCTACCTACAGAAAGCAACCAAAAACAAAAATATAAAGGATGTTCATGTCCATAAAATTCTATGTTCTTATTCATTATCTAAATCAATGCTAGCCCAGAGACTCAGGACTAGAGTGAAATCAGATGGAACCTTGAACAAATTGTGTACTAAGAAAGGAAATATGTTAACAAAAATGGAAAATGCAAATCCCATAACTCTTCCGATATTTCTTTGGGTCTCTGTTTCTCTCCAGCATCTAATAACATCATTGTTGAAATGTCTGCAAGAATCAGGACTATTAAACAGTATTTTGGAGGTCTCAAAATCTTCTTTTTGTCTTATCTTTGAATCCTCTTCAAAGTCTCTTTCTGAAATTCAGTCTTCAAAAAGAGAAAAGGACTTCTGGTATGTCAAATTCCCTCTATAGCATATTATAGCAGTATTTTATACCTTAGATCACTACTGGCTAGATGATTCATTTTTCAGCTGAGCTAACCTTGCTCTACAGAAAAGATCTGAGTACTTTACCCTTTGTAGATGATGCGGAAGTGAATGATGGAGGAGTGGGCAGATTTATTTTCCCTTTAGCTAACAAGGCAGAATTTTAGTTAATATCCAAAGCAAAGTGTATTCAGGAGAAATAGTAGTGGGTATGTTCATATTTTTCTACTATTCAAGCATAACCAATTTAAAACTGAGTCTAGTATAGAGTGAAAAGCAATTAAATGCTCTAGAGATGAACTTAAGCTCATCCTATTTTATAATTTTCTCCTTCTGCATCACTATCCATCATAATAGCGCAGCTCCGTATGATGGTTTCATATCATTTGCTCACCATTGACAAGGCAGTATACAAATTCACAGCCCTGTGTTAGAGCTGATGTCATAAGGTAACATTGTACCACTGCTTTATTATTTTTTTCCGGGAACAACATGTAATATATCGAAGTTGTTCTGGAAAGGAAAAGCATATTTTTTAAAGTCCCAGGTATAAATTCACAGAAGTGGGAATTTCGCATCTGAATAGTCACATTAAGAAATGCATTGCCTTCCCTTCCACATAATTGAGTAGCAAAGGTGATATAGAACACAGTCAGATTCCCAACTTGCACTGTTTACATATTCATTCGATATTCTGCTGCAAATCCTTTAAACCCTAGTTAAGATTGGGAGGTCTTAGACATTGAAGACAAGATCATAATTATTTCTCAGAAAATAAGTCTTCAAACTTAAGCTCTCAAAATGGATCTGCCTACCCTTTAATGGGTCAGGCAAATGAATATATTGAAATATGTACAAATGTTTATCCACTTGTGTTCAACTTAGGAATATGTGGAGGTATATTAACTTATAGTTTAGAAGAGCAGTAGACTTTTAGAGCAGTGGGAATTCAACTTCCACATAAGAACAGTTGTCTTTCAGCATTAGCATGAAATCTTAATTTGCTGTCTATGAATCTTTTTAACATTTTAATAACTAATTATAATTGTTCTGTATACATACAAATTTTATTTTCATACATGTATTGTATTTTATACATCAAAATGCTATTCTGAGACATGGTTAATGGGCTTCATTGTCTTATCAGAGGTGTATATGACACAAAGATAAGAACTCCTGACTTAGAGTCTTATGCCTTGTACTTTGTTTTCCAGTTGATCTATTAGCAACTTTATTCCTGTGAGCACAAATGATATTAAAAGTAAAACTTTTCAAATTTATATAAGCAAAATAGTTCGTTGAATTAGTGATTCCTGCATTCAGGGAATGTTGCTTTTGTTTTCATTTTTAATTGTATGAATGGGAGCCATAATAGAAAGTAATTTTCTTGCTTGTACCATCTGGCTTAAGTTGATTTTTCCACCACCAGTTTTCTATAGCTTTCCAAAGCACTCATGGTCTGAAGGAGAAATAGACTTTTTTCATTTTGAATGTGTTTTTAACCCTAGGTGTCTTCAGCAAAAAGCAAATCAAAAACAGATCCAGATTAAAAGCAAATTACAACTGGAAATGCAGAGCCTTTATAAAGTTAGTGAGTGGAAATACAGCTGTTCTTACATACAAGTAGAATGGCAGTTGACAACATTTGAGAGACTAGGCAGAGGAAATAGAAGAAACCTCATAGGGAAGGTCAATGAGAAGTATACAGGGGCAATGAGGTACATTTAAATTTTTTTTTCTTTTTTGTAACTATCCTCTACTAAAGTTCCACTCTGATACCTTCCGTAGAGTTAAAGTTATTCTGAGTACTCCTAGCTTATGCCCACAGTTAAACTTTGCCAGATTCTACCTAGCATGAAGGAGGCAGCTAGGTAGCTCGGAGGATAGAGTGCTGGGCCCAGAGTCAGGAAGACCTGAGTTTAAATCCCAATTCAGATACTCATTGGCTGTGTGACTTTGGGAAAGTTACTTAACATCTGTTTCCCTTAATCCACTGGAGAAGTAAGTATCATTCAGTATCTTTGCAAAAAAAAAAAGAGAGAGAAAAAGAAAAAGAAAAAACCATACAGCATCATAAAGAGTTGGACACAACTGAAAGAACAAAGCAACACCAACAAACCCAGTAAGACAGGCTTTGAGATGTAAATTGATAAAACCCTGAGGTTTTACTTGGTACCCTACGAATTGGCAAAGATGAAAAAAATGGGAATAGACAATGCTGTGGGGATTATGAGAAGATAGGCTCACTAATGAGTGGTTGATGGAACTGTAAAACAGCATCACCATAGTAGAAAGCAATTTGGAATTGTCCAAGTCAAGTGACTAAAATGTGATGAATACAAAGAATGTGATGTGTGATGAATGTGATGAATACAAAGAAACATGGGAAGATTTACATGATCTGATTCAGAGTGAAGCAGAGGCAAGAAAATAATATACACAATGACTACAACAATGTAAATAGAAAGAAGGAATGAAAGTAAATGTTACAAAATCACAAAGGACAAAGCAAGGCTCCAAAGAAGAGAAAGGAGAATTCAGCCCCGCTCTATTCCTTGTAGAAGAGAGGTTCACTGATGTGGTGAATTAGACATACTTTTTTATGTATTAATCAGTTTTGATTATTTTTCCTCTTTTTTTCTGTGTTTTTTTCCTCTAAGACTTACATAAGATGGCCCTCTGGGAGTGGGGCAGAGGGAAGGATACTGGAAAAAAGAAAAAAAAGATATTCATAAAAATTCATTTAAAAAAATAGCAAGATCCCTTCAGTTTCAGATAACCATTCCAACCTTGTATCTCCTTGGCATTAGTGGAAATCATCTGTCTGATTGTCTAAACTATGGGACCAGAGCAGTGTAGATATTGGCAACTGCAGTAGACTATCTGTTCTCCCTACTCTACCCACAGCACCTCAGTCAGTCCCAGGCATATGCTTCTTCAGAAGTTTGATGAACTTCCTTGTCTGGTAGGGGTGAGTTTCAGGTCACTGAATCCTCTAGGAAATGCTAACTGTCCTCTTTTCTCCTGTGTCTCCAGAGTTATGAGACTTGGATCCAGGCTTAAAAAGGTCTCCTGTTCCCGAATGAGTCTTAGCCATTTTTCAGAAGTCCTTATTTCAACAACTTGTCTAAAAGAATGCTTAACTGGGAGCCAAGAGACCTGAAATCTATATCTTACTCTGATGCTAGTGGTGTTTTATCCATTAAAATAAGTGTGGACAAGGTGAACCTAATAACTATGAACCTGTGGAACTTGGTCAGTATTTGATTATATCTCAACTCAATTTAAATTTCAATAAGAACTAAGGTGAAGGAACTTTCCCCACAACTCCATTCCCCCCGACCTCATTCAAATTAAAATAAACCTTTAGTCTTTGCCATAAGTGCAACAAGCCCTGATAATGGCCATGAATCATCTTTTTTTTTTAAAGAAATGTATCCTTATGAATCATAAAATTATTTATTATGGCAGAAGGGGACCTTAGAGGTCATATTGTCCAATTCCCCCATTTTACAGATGAGGATGTTAAGGCCCAGAAAAATTAAGCAAATTACTTGAGGTCACACAGGTAATAAGAAGCAAAGAGGGAATTCGAATATCTTCTGACTTCAAAAATTCATCTCTTTTTTTTTCCCCCCAAGAGCCTGTGCCCAACCTAGATATGCTCAAAAAACATCCGTCATTCCTGGCAGTTGTCTTCTTTTAGTGGGAGAGACATCATCCAAATTTCTTTGGCAGCTCCCTCTGGCCAGGTATTATTTAAGTTTGTGTTTATGTATGCCTATCACATTACCTCTACTCCTAAGACTCAAACAGGAACATCAGTAGAGCTGACAGCTGCCTTTTTCATATCTCTCAGGGTTGTCATGAGGGAAGCACTGAATGAGCCTTAAAATAACATATAAATGTGAGCTATTGTTATTAATAAGGAATAAATAATCCCTTCTCTAGGGAGTTTAGGTTTGGTGGGTTATTGAGTGAAATCTCAACCTTTTCTGTTCAAATAAAAGACCCAAATATCAATATCTCAACTTAATAGGTAAGAAAGCAGTGGAACACTGCATATAACTGACTTGTCCTAACATACAACAGAGTAGCCTGAGATCGACTTCTATTCTATGACTCTCTCACCACCCCTCCCCTCAACCTCAATCTCATTTTTATCACTCAGTTTTTGGACCTCTGACTCAGTCACATTGGGTAACTCCTCTTGACTATAAAATGGGCTTAGATAAGAGATCAGGGAAAGGAATGAAAACTTCTTTTAAGCAGCAGGAACAGACATGGAAGAAGGAGAAGGAGCCTAGACTGGGTTAAGGACAAGTTTATAGGGAGGCATAGTTATATGACCTAACCCAGGGCAGGGGAACCTGTGGCCTTGAGAACACATGTGGCCCTCTAGGTCCTCAAGTGTGGCCCTTTGACTGAATCCAAACTTCACAGAACAGATCCTCCTTTATAAAAGGATTTGTTCTGTATAACTTCGACTCTGTCAAGAGCATGCCCCCAAGGACCTAAAGGATCACATATGACCTTGTGGCTACAGGTTCCCTGTTCCTGACCTAACCTGTGTCTTCATTCCATATAATTATTTCCTCAGTGTTGCCTTCATCCTCAACCAGCACTGCACCCTTCCCTCCTCTTCCCCACCCCAACCTTTTCACTTCAGTTGGCATCAATATACTTGACAAGAAGAGTTGAAGCTGATTGAAGAATTACTAGCCTGAAGACCTATGCTGTTAGTTGGCAAAGGTAAATGCTATAATAGTGATATGGTCAAGCTCCCAAGATCAGAGAAGTCCTGCAATAAGTAAGATTAGTTTGGCATAGTCTTATTATATGGAAACAGGGTAGGACAGTATTAATTAAGCATTTACTATGTGCTGGGCACTTAACGAATATTATTTCATTTTATCTTTAGAACACCCTTGAGAAATAGGTGCTAGTACTGTCATCTTTGATCAGTTTAGGAAACTGAGGAAGGCAGAGTAACCTTAACAATGATTCACCCAGGGTCACAACTAGCAAGTGTATGAGGTGAAATTCAAACTCAGTTCGTTCTGACTTCGGGCCTGCTGCCTCAAATGGTGTGTAGACATAAAACTTTTAAACCTTAATTCAGGCTCCTCTCAATGGATTTTTCATGCTAAGTATTCAAGAATGCTTAAGAGAATATATTATGATGAGTTTTTGTTTTCTGAAGAAGTGAATAGAGGATATAAATACATATACACAGACACAATTCCATAATTACAGTTTTAAAAATAGGTTGTTTATATTGTTGTTAAGACACATTCAGTTGTGTCCAACTCATTGTGACCCCTTTTGGAGTTTTCTTGACAAAGATACTGGAGTGGTTTGCCATTTCATTCTCCAGCTCACTTTATAGATGAAAACTCTGAAGCAAACTGGGTTCAATGATTTGACCGGGGTCACACAGCTAGTAAGTGTCTGAACTCATATTTGAACTCAGCTATTCTGGATTCCAGACCCAGTACTGTATCCACTACACCATCCAGGTGCCTGCAGATTGTCTATACTCTACAGCATAAACCCTAAGACTGCAACAAAATCTACATGTCATAACTACCAAAAGTATCTGATACAGAGCAGCAAGCTACAGTCCACAAATAGAAATCTGTACATCTGCTCAGCAGTTTGGTCTTGCCCAATCCAAAAGCTAAGTAGCTTAGTAGTCTATTCAAAACTACTAGGATTATTACCTCTAATTTGAAAAGAAAAATTATTCTCTCCGTGGGAAAGGGAGGTTGTGCAGATTTTCAAAGTCATAGCAAAATTCCTAATGCCTAAAGTTCCATTTATACCCTATACATATAGATATACATCTGTATTTATATAGATGAATAACAAATCATTCATTAAGCACTTATTATGTGCTAGGTACTGTACTAACTGATAGAAATACCTATACGAAAAATAAACAGCCCCTGCCCTCAAGAAGTTTAAATTCTAATAAGGGAAGACAGCATATGTAGGTGGGAGTGGTAGCTAAGGAGGTGTATTTGGGTCAGAGAAGTTACAAGGATAGTAAATGGAGTGTTATGGCAATTAATTGAGATTTTCTTTCCAGGAATGGTACTATTGATTTGATTACTATTCCAAGATCTGGGAAATTTCACCCAGAGGTGAAAAGTCCAAGAGTAGAGGGGATTGTGTATGGCATGGAGATGCAGTGGTGGTGGGTTTGGGTCACACAAGTCATGCTTGTGTTATGCCTGAAGGAGACTGAGGTATTTGGTGGTATCCCTATGGTCTTTATATTACTATGATCCCTATGATCCAATATGACCTCTGGATATAGGCTATAAAATTTCAATCTATTTTTCTTTGATGTCTCTTAAGAATTTCAACTTCAAATAACATTTTGATATCACTAGAGAAAGATTTTCTTCTTTTAGAGCTAAAAGAGATTTAATTAAATGTGATAAATTCTTGAACCGCATTATGATCATAGGTACCATAAACAATGAAGATATTTCCATGCTAAATCTATATGCACCAAATATCATTGCATGCACTTAATTTTTGCTCTTGTAATACGTTTTAAGCTCTGAATTGTCTCTTTCCTTCCATTCCCACTTCGCAATAGAGACCACCATTTGACACAGATTTATGAATATATGTAAAACTGTGCTATGCATAATTCTATTTATCAGTTCTTTCTCTGGAGGTGGAGAGCATCTTCCTTGATAGGTACATTATAGTTGATTTGAGTATTTATAGTAGTCAGAATAACTTGAATTATTCTTTGAACAATTTACTTTTCATTATTTCTTGAAAGTCTTTCAATATTTTTCTAAAATCAATCATTTCATCATTTCTTTTTTTACAGTATTTTTAAAATTTATTTAGTTAGTTTTCAATGTTCATTTCCACAAGATTTTGAGTTACAAATTTTCTCCCTATCTCTCCCTTGCCCTCCACCTCAAGATGACAAGCATACTGAATACTCCTTCCCCCAATATGACCTCTCTTATATCCTCCCCATGTCCCCGCCTTGCTTTCTTGTAGGGCAAGATGCATTTCTATACCCTGTGACTGTATATCTCATTTCCTAGTTGCATGTAAAAACAATTGTTAACATTTCTTTTTTAAAACTTTGAGTTCTACATTAGAGAAAAATTTTCAAGAGATACAGGAGCTGTTTAATGCATTGTTTCTGTGTTATGTGTATGTGTATATTGCGTGTGTGTGTTTGTGGAGCTATTTAATTTGATATGTTCCATATCTATCAAGTGAATAATAAGATATTTTGGTTCAACTCATCCTTTAATTTGGAAGGCTTATTTAGTCCTATCTAAATGAGATGATAAAGGGTATAAGTTTGGGCAGAATCATAATGGGCTTAAAATGTCTCCCTGGAAAAATACATCAATTGTTTTACATCAATTGTTCTTGACATTTTTTGGTTGGTAGCATGCCTTAAATAGAGAACTATTTTCCAAGGGGCCATCAAATATGCTATCATTCTTACTCTGCTTGAGTTAGCTTTGAATATTTGTAGTGGAGCAATATGACGATCGCAAACTGAAACAAAGCCTTTGCAGTTATCAAAGGCATTTTAAATGTTTTAGCAAATTCAAGCTGCTCAGTGAATAATTACCAAATCAGTCACAAATTGGACTTCATATTCCTGGGATTTGGGCGTTCACACATTTTGCTTCTTAGCCAATGTATTATTTTCTTATAAGAATTTATAGTTTAAAAAACCATATCATCTTGTAAAGCCAAGCACAAGCAGCTTCCCAGAAGAATGCTACTGTGAACAGCTTTCAAGTTCTGATTACACAATACAATGAACACTCCATTTATTCCATAATAAATCAAAGGAAAACATTAACAATATTCATGATGTAATATTCACAACAGCTTATCATTAATATGGCCACATAGTTTTTGCCAAAGTAGTCACAACAGTTCTCAGCAAAGAACAATCATCTGATATCCCTAAGGAGGTTTGCCTCCTTACTTAGTCATTCAGTCATCTCAGAGTACAATAGTCAGTCTTCCACTCATGGGGCAACTAAATTAACTCAATAAGCACTTATTCAGCAATCAATTACTAAGTATCATTAATCACTAAGTACAGTCATTAGAAAATACACAAACCCTCCACCCCTAGGGGACTAGTAAACCATGTTATCATCACAGCATTCAATACCCAAGGAGAGGTCCTTTCTTCATCCTAACCTGCTGCAAGTTCTCAGCAATCTCTGTTCCTGGGGAGACAAAGCTTAACAAAGCCATAACATGTGTTTCCAGTGTCCTCATCAATTCACTCTCTGCCTGCAGAACAGTCTCAGGACCACTGAAAACATCAGAAAGATCCTCTTCCAGGATTTCTGAAAACATACAAGAAAATCCTTCTTCAGGGCTTCTGAGCCAACAGCAAGGTTCCAGGACCTCTGTAACAACAGTTTTCTCTTTCACTGGAAGATGAATCTGTCAAAACAACATTAAAACAAACAGAATACTGGCACTACAGCCATGCTTCTTCAGTCCTCTGGCAGTTTGCCTGGCCCTAGGACCCAGAAGAAATCTCAGCTGACTCCCAGAATCAAAATCACTCCTCCCAAGTTCTCAAAATCAAAATCATTTTCTCCAGCTGGGGGGTGGGGAGGAGGTACTTTCCTCTTCATCCTTCCTGGAAGTAGCAACTTCAGACTTCTAGGCAAAAGTAACTTCAGCCTTCCCAGCAGCAGCAGCTTCAGCCTCCACCAGATTCTGGTCTCAAGAAATTCTGACTGTGCCTGTCTGTGGCTTTTCTTATACACACACAGCATTGGCTTCTTGTTTTAGCCAACACCTTCTTGTTACGTGAGCTACAGGAGACAGGAGCTCACACCTTCTGTTTATTTCACAGAGGTTTGATTAGTTACTAAGGGCTAAGTTTGTCAGAACAAAAAGGGGTCTACAAATTTAAATTAATTACCATTACAACAACAGACAAAATTCTCTTGGTTTTCTTTGAAGTGCTTGGCTGTCTGGGAACAAGAGGGGAAAAAAAAGTGAAAGTTGATGCTGCTATCCTCTAAGCTCTGTGACAGCAAAGACTACTCCATACCTCCTCCAATGTCCTCTCCACACAGCAGTAACTTTCAGAAATGCTTGATCAAATGAATTCAATTGAGACAAATCACATTTGGGGAATACAAAGGTAGAAATGTGTACTCCTCCAAACACTTTGGTACTGTTCCAAATGTCATACAAATCAATCAATTGCTTCAAGTATTCTAGAATAAGAAAAAAGGCAAAGAAATGGGAAGGTGGCTAGTTAAAACAGAAATCTCCCATAATTCAGTTAACTTTTTTCATCCAATTTAGAGAGTATTTGTTAAATATCATTCGTGTGCATGACACTGTCTTAGCTGCCCAGGATTCAAAGAACAAAACAAAACTATGTCTGTACTCAAGAACTTCATATTTTATTATGGGTAGAGAGCCAGAGGAGAGATAAAACATGGGCACAAATAAGGAAATGCAAACAATTAAAAACAATTTTAAGAGGGAGAGACTATCAACAATTTAGGGAATGGGGTGACAGTCCGGAAGGGCTTTGAGGAGGCAACAGTTTTACTGTCTTAAAGGACACCAGTGGTTTCAAAGTTAAGGATAAAAGGAATTCTGGACAAACCAACAGAAAAAGCTTCTGTCTCAGAAATCAAACACAAATCAATAGTAAAATCCCAAGACTTCTATAAACAGCAGTAAAGTTCTTTTTCAGGGCTTCTGGAAAAGTCTTCTTTCACCAGACAGAATGCTTCTTTCTGATAAAGTAACATCAACATAGAAAATACAGAGTATCAACATTACAAACGTTCTCCCTCTCAGTTCTGCAAGGTCCCAGTGTATGCTAGAGTTTTTAATCTGCTCTGCTGTTTCCTGTTCCACCCTTCTTGTTCTGCCCTTCCTGTTTTGCTCTTTCAGCAAGCTCCTCCCACCATGCACTCCATGTGATGACATTAGGACTATTAAGGGCAGGGAAGGTCTCCAAACTCTTTTAGGCCTATTAAGGACAAAACAAATGTATACTGTTTCTAACAAAGACCTGACACAAAGACGATACTCAAAGGCACTTGAATAGGCAAAACAAGCAGCAAAGCACTACTTTGATTACCATTACACAATGACACAGAAGTAAAAAAAAAAAATGCTTTGTTATGCGTGGGGTCAAATTAGACTGAAATGAAAAGGGTGTGGGTGAGGAGATATGAAAAAACTTCTGATGTTTCATTTTTTTTTCTCATTATACTTAAGATTCATTAAAGTACAAACTCCTTTAGGATAGAGACTGTCTTTTCCCTCTTTGTAAACCTGGTGCTTAGCATAGTGCCTGGAACACTGTAGGTGCTTCATAAATATTCATTGAATGATTGATGACTGCTTTCAAGGTTTATTCACATCTGCTTGTAAGAGGTCTCACTACCAAGAGGAGAACAAGAATTTCCCCAGTGATTGCTCACATCCAGTTACAATAGGAAGGCTGAGACTCCACTGTATCACTAGCTTTTAGATCCACTCTCTCTGGAATGCAGGACAGCTGAGAAAGAAATAAAATTCTTTCTTTTTTATGGGTGGAATATTGAGCTTCTCAGCACCTTGCCTACCCAACTTTCAGCTGATAGCTTCTTAGGTATCAAACAAGAAAAGCAAGAAACAACCAAATAATATTCTTTTCAGAGCAGGAGTTCTTAAACAGAGGTTCAGGTGATATGTGGATTGATTTCAAGAAGTCTGTGAAATTTGATGAGAAAAAAAATTTAAATATTTCAATATAATTGGCAGCTGGCTAGCTCACTGTATAGAGCACTGGACTTTGAGACAAAAATATCCAAATTTAACCCTGCCTCAGACACTTACCAGCTGGGTAATCCTGAGCAAGACACTGCACCTAGCCTCAGTTTTCTCATTTGTAAAATGGGGATAATAATAGTACCCTCATCCCAGGGTTATTGTCAGGGTCAAACAAGATAACATATGTTAAGTGTAAAGTGTTTTGCTAACTTTAAACTGCTATATGAATGCTAAATGCTATTGCTGTTATTTCTTTGCAGTCTATTGTATAGTATTTTATGGATATAAATTATTATGCAAAGAAGTCCATAAGCTTTCTACCATACTGCCAAAGGATTTCATGACACAGAAAAGTTAAGAAATGATGTTTTAGAAGAAATTATACAGTGGAAAAGTCCCTGGCATTGTGTTCAAAGAACATGGATCTAAATCCCACCTCTAATATTTCCTATTTGTATAACTTTGGGCAAGTCATTTTATGCCTCAGTTCCACTTCCATAAAATAGAAGGGCTGAATTACATCTTTTGAGATCTCATCTACAGTTAAATCTGAGATCATGTGATTTCAAAATTTGTTTACAAATTAAAAAACAAAAACTCTATTTCCCATTTCATCTAAAAGAATCTTCCCTGGAACCACCTAGTGCAATGGTTCTCAACCTGTGGGTTATGTTCAATTTGTAACAATGAAAATACATCCTGCATATCAGATATTTACATTACAATTCATAACAGTAGCAAAATTACAGTTATGAAGTAGCAACAAAAATAATTTTATGGTTGGGGGTCACCACAACATGAGGAACTGTATTAAAGGGTTGGAGCATTAGGAAGGTTGAGAACCACTGACCTAGTGCAACTTGCCCTCTTCATTGAGTATTTAGAGAAAATAACATGGCACCATTACATTACTACCTGTCAAAGTCATTATCTCTGCTGAAAATTCGAAATACATTATAACCAGTTATATCAAACAGATTCTAGAGATTCTATCTGCACAAAAAAAGGAGAAAGGATATGAGTTGCAAATAGCTGGCTTATCAGATGGTGTTGGTCTACAAACAATTTGCTTGATTGGGGGCAAAATTAGTCATTATCTTTCTGAACTAGCTAGATTGGCTTTTTCTTGAAGTTCACCAGATAATTTATTCACTATACAACCCCATATTCCCTTAGGCAACACAAGGTTAGGTGGATGAAACACTAGACCTGGAGGCTCAAGAATTGGCTTTTCCAGTTGCTTGCTTTGCAATCTTAACCCAGTTGCTTAAACTCATTTCCCTCATCTCTAAAATAAGGAAGAAAATACATGTACTGCTAACCATATAAGGATGTTGTAAAGAAAGCCTATAGTCAATTTAAAGTGCAGTATAAATGTGAGTTATTATTATTATCATGGACTCTGTCTTGAAGTGAACAGGTATGCTTAGCTCACTTAGGGGAGGGGAAATTGAAAGCATCAGTCATCTAGGTGTTCATCTAACACAGGACTGGGAATGAGCTCAGAACACATTGTGTTTAATCTCTCATCAATACTTTGGTCCCATTAAATTTATGGTACAGGCTTCCTCACTCAACAAAGCAATTTGTATATTAATTTGCATAACATTGCACAGGGAGCTCAAGAAGCCCTTGCTCCAAGCATGCAAAATAAAATAAAAATAAATTTCATGGTCCTGACCACAATTGTATCCAAACCCAATATTTACATCATGATATGGAGAAAAATAAATTAATAACATATTTTAGCCAATTTATTCATATCTTGAAGAAGATATAGACACACACACACACGAATAATGCTGTTCTGTTGCCTGGGATATTGATCAGTCTTCCTAATTGATTTCTCTACATTTACTTTTTCTCTTCACATTTGCCACCCATCATTCACATAGCTTCCCTAATAATATTTCCAAGGTAGAGGTCTGACCATGGCATACCTCTATTCAGAAAGTTTTGCAGAATTTTAGAGTTTGGGGGGTCTCAGAGGCCATTTAGTTCAACTGGTACCTGAATAAGAATTCCATTTATATCATCCCCAACCTGTGGGCCTCTAGCCTTCATTTGCTTAAAGACTTTGAGAGATTGAGAACTCATTACTTTCAGAAGAAGGTCATTCTTATTTGGGGGAGTTCTAACTGCTAAAACACATTTCCTGACTTCAAGTCTAAGTTGACCAATTGTAACTTCTGCTCGTTATATCTAGTTCAATAATTTGTTTCAACTGTCATGAAGGCAGCTGAAGCAAGGACTGTGGATGTCTTAGAGCTTGGTCAAGCATCAGAAATGCTAAAATCATCACCAGTAGTCTTGACTTTTCTGTTGCCAGTGGACTTTGATGACTCAGAGTAAGGCCAATGACTTTGTGCAACTCTGCCTCACTTAAATTCAATTCACAGGCAAGTCAATCACATCTTCAAAAACAATGGAGAACAACAACAATTACAATGATAATTACAGTGAGAGCAACACTTTGAAAACAAGACAAGTTTAGACATTCTTCCACATGGAAGTTCTTAGAAAACCTGAGGATAGTAATCATGCTCCTCTATGTTTTCTCTTCCCCAGGCTAACCATGTCCCATTTCTTCCAATAATTCTCCTATTACATGAACTCATAGGTCTTTTACCTCCTATGTGTCCTATTCTAGAGGGTCTCCAGCTTCTCATTAACCTTTTAAAATGAGGAGATAGAACTGAAAATCTGGTGTGGCAAACTGTAAACCAAGGCAAACTACTCTTAGCCCTGAAAAATATAATTTTCTTAGTACAAAAAACATTGCATCAACTCTCTTAGCTGTCATATAGCAATAAACATAGAATGAGTTTTAATTCCACTAAAACTCTCAGATTTTGTTTAGGTGAAATTCTGTCCAGATATGTCTATCTTGTACTTATGAACTTGATTATTTGAAACCAAGTATCAAATTTTATATTTATCTGCATGAAGCTTCAACTTGGTCACCTTGGTCCAAAGTTCTATCTTGTCAAAAGCTAATTCAATCTGGAGTCTGTCCTACTGTGTGCCAACTATTTCTCCAAGTTTTGTGTCATCTGCAAATTGAATGGGTCTTCTATCTTTATCTTTATCAAAATCATGATAAAAATATTAACCAGAAAATATTACTGGCGAACTTCCTGAAAGACTTCTTTCTATATTGACCTTTAACTTTTCCATGACTACTCTTTGTCTCTGGTCAATGGGTCTAGGGCAGTGGTTCTCAACCTTCCTAATGCCACAACACTTTAATATTGATATGTGGGAGGCGGCTAGGTGGCGCAGTGAATAGAGCACCGGCCCTGGAGTCAGGAGGACCTGAGTTCAAATCCAGCCTCAGACACTTAACACAAAAACTAGCCGTGTAACCTTGGGCAAGTCACTTAACCCCAAACTCCAAAGAGCAAAAAATAAAAAAAATTTAAAAAAATATTGATATGTGGGTGTGTCTGCATGTGGGTGGACCTGCCTGGAGATGGACAGAGGAGCGCAGTGTCTTGGTTCCTAAGACCATTGGAAATATGAGTTTTCCAATGGTCTTAGGCAACCGCTGTGACCCTTGTGAAAGGGTCATTCAACCCCCAAAGGGGTCATGACCCACAGGTTGAGAACCACTGGTCTAGGGAAAAGAAGAATTGAGTTTATCCACAGCATCTACTATTTCTAAATCGTCATACTATTGTATAGACTACATCTTTTATGTAAAAATAGCAAAAGAAACTATCAAATGTCTACCTAACATATAGGTAAGCTGTATTTATAGCAGTCTCCTGACCTACCTAATAACTGAGTCAATAAAACAATAAAGTTAGTATGGTATGCCAAGCACTTGGTGAAGCTGTGCTGGCTCTTTGGGATCACTTTTTTTTTCCTATAGGATCCCTAATCATCCCTTTAATAATATGTCAAGAATTTCCACTAGGAAATTAAGTCAAGTTAGTCAAAAAACTTATAAAAGACTATTTTTTCCCCCAAAGCACATTTGTCCTCCAGTCCTATGGGAGGTATGAAAGATTATGGGAAATATGCAAGATTACTGATTCTGGCTCAGTAATTATATCTCTCATTTATTTCAGTACTGGAGCATGTAGCTCCTCTGGACTCTATGACTTGAAGTTATCAAGGGTAGCTGGATGCTCTTTTAATATCTCCTTTCTTATCACTGTTTTACACTTGTATTAGCACTTTTTTTTCTTTTCTTTCCAATCCAAAGTTCATAGCCTTTGGCAGAGAAAAAAAAAGCTGTATAAGGGAAGTACAAGTTCGAGAAACTCAGCTTTCTTTTCCTTTGTTATAATCATCTGATAGATACTGAGCAATCTTCTCTGTCTCTGCTTTGATCAACATTCTTTCCATTTGTAGCTACAAAAAAACCCTTGTTTTTGCCCTTAGCAATTTTTTTTGCCAGTCTCATCTCATTCCAAACTTCAGTGTTTCTGAAATTCTTCTAATAGGGCCATGCTACACTTTACTCCTCTATTACATGCCCTCAATTTCATTATTTGTAGATGTCATTTTTAAATCTAAGTTGAATTATTAGCTCTCTGTGCGCCCAAACTGATGTTTTTTAGATAACTTCCTCTTTCATCCTTCATCAGAATTGTGTCTTTTTATCTTCAGAATTTCATTTTTGAGAGCTTCCAAATGCTACTGAGTTGACTTCTCTTATATGATGATAGTTCAGTACATCCTGCCTGGTCTCTCATGAAATGATCCACACCCTGCTTTCCAAAAATAAAGGGTACAATTATCCTCTCCTCCATCACAAATTAAAGGACAAAGTAGTCACTGTTCCCCCATGATTCCTCTCATTTCTGCTCCAGCAATTTGCTTGTAGGAATCAAATGCAAAAGAGAATTTCCCCTTTTTTGGTGCTTCCATCTTGTGGAAGATAAAATTATTATGGAGGTGAAGCAAAAAAGAAAAGTATTATCTTCTCAGTTTGTGGAAGACAGTTCCAGTGGTCTGTCTCCAAATAACTGATGTCATTTATCACTGCTATATTATGGAACTGTGTCAAACTTGTCATGTTTGCCAAAGTTGTTATTTCTTCTTTCTGTCCAGGTGTTTTATAGTATATTCTGATGGCAATGTTGCTTCTCTTTATGACTCTTTTTATCTACACTATACTGTTCTTCATCATATTTTATCCCTAACTTATTCTTAAATTTTCTCATAAGTATTTCTTCTTAAGGGTAGGTAGGTGGCAGAGTGAATAGAATGTGGGACCTGGAATCAGGAAAACTCATCTTCCTGTGTTCAAATCTGGCTTCACACACTTACTAACAGTGTGACCCTAGACAAGTCACAACTCAGTTTTCCTCAGTTCTTCATCTGTAAATGAGTTAGAGAAGGAAATAATAAACCACTCCAGTATCTCTCCAAGAAAATCCCTAATGGGGTCACAGAGTCAGACATGACTAAAACGACCAAAAACCAACATCTTCGCATGCAGTATTAGTGAGCCCTCAATCTTTTACCTTTCCTATTTCTTTTGAATACAGTATATACTTCAAGAGTCATATTCCACTTGCAGGTTTCATCTTATCACCTTTGAGTGATATCTGAGAACATTTCACCTTCTTATATTATGATACCCAGTTCATCTTGTTCGTCACGCTTATTTCATGAATTTTTATGGAGATATCTAAGGCATTATTTTTTTGGCTTGGGAACTCCTGTGTCTCTCCTCCTATTTTTGTTCCTCACATAGTAACTGCTTCCCATGATACCTCACTTGGTAAGAGCTACATAAGCAGTTTTCTCCCTTCCTCTTTCTTGTCTTTTGAATTTTGTTCTAGAAAAAAAAAAAACAGAAATCTACTGAGGTTCCCAAGTGACTACATGGATTTCTTGGCTGGATATCTATATTCAAGCTTTTCTCCCTCATTTTGAGTATATTTGCTATTTTTACATAAATGATGTGGTCTATACAATAGTATGACTTGATTTAGAAATAGTAGATGCTGTGGATAAACTCAATTCTTCTTTTCCCTAGACTAGTGGTTCTCAACCTATGGGTTGTGACCCCTTTGGGGGTCGAATAACTCTTTCACAAGGGTCACAGGGGTTGCCTAATATTTGAGCAATCCCCCTCACCCTTTATCTCTGCCTTGGAGAAACGTTGTCTGTCATTAAGGTTCAGGCTCAGCTCAGGTGTGTCTTATTCATCTAGCCTTCCTTCATTCTCACAGTTGAAAGTATTATATTTCATGTCAAATTTCCATAGAACATAAGGCTTTCTAGTGAAGCAGTTGGGTGAGGAGGAAGTAGATAAATTCATAAATGAATGTGATGTTAAACAGAAAACATCAACAGTAGACTGACAAAAAAAAGAAAATTTGCTTGGAGCACTTTTTTCTACTTATCTTCTTTTGTTTCCACCATTTCTGATCTTATAGTTATCTGAGTATATGATATATCTTGCCTGTTCTTCCTCCACTATGCTGTAAGCTCCCTGACACTATGTATAATGTTTTTGATCTTTATGCATTCACCACTTAGGAACGTGTTTTGTACATATTGTGTGCTTAATACATATTTGTTCCCTTGAATTGACAATGAGAGAACTGTCTTTCCTCTGTTCCAAATACCAGTCCAAACATAAGACTTTTGCACAGGGCTGGCCATAAGTGAAAATGCGAAGTAGATGACAAATTTGGCTTCATTGCTGTATCAATAATGAGATATTCACAACACCCATGATGGTTATGAATATGTTGGTGTAGTTTTGGATCACAAAATGTAGCAAACTCTCCACATGGAAGGCAGCACCAAGGTCTTTATTCAGAAACCATAACACTGAGTCCCAAAACCAGAAGGACAAGTCCCAAAACCAGAAAGCCAAAGTCATTATAATGGTCA
>CM053595.1:240171245-240201732 GCA_028646575.1 Pseudocheirus occidentalis
TGTATTGAATTGCTTGTCCTTCCAGTGGGCATGGGTGACAAGCGAGGAATCGAAAGAATCTAGAATTTAAAGTTCTGCAATAAATGCAACTAGGAATTAAGATATACAGGGGCTGGGGTAGGGAGACCCTCCCTGCCCTACCAGAATCTCAGAGAGCAGACCAGGGGAGGGGCTTTACAGTGGGATTGCTGTTTTAGGATTGGAGCAGGGGAAAGATGGGGAGAAAATTTGTAATTCAAAAATCTCATGAAAATGAATGATGTAAACAAGAAAACAAATTTTAAAAATTTATTAAAAAAAAAAGACAGGTACACTTGCCTTTCTACCCCTTATAATTGCTTGCAGAAATCCTGTGACTTTTGGTCCTGCTTTCATAAAAATGGAGAGTGTTCTGTCCTGTTCTTCTTTCCTCTAATTATTTAGGTGAAGAAAAATACTTTGATCTGTGTAGTATCAGGTGAGCTTTTGTGGTGGAATAGAAAAAGAAAGTGAATGAAAGAAAACTACAAAATCACAAAAGAAGCAAGGGATGGTCAGTGGAGGAAGAGGTAAAGTACAACCACCAGTTACCAAAAATGCAATGCAGAAGCCAGTAAATCAATCAATAAAGAAATATTAAACACCTACTATGGGCCAGGCAATTTTTCTAAGTGCTGGGGATGCAAGAAGAGGCAGAAGATAGTTCCTGCCCTCAAAGAATTCACAATCTAATGGGAAGCCAAGCAAACAAATGTGTATAAATAAACTGTAAACAGGATAATAGGAAATACCAATGAAACAGGGTAAGTATTCTTAGAAAAGGTTAACCATAGAAGGTGGAATTTAGTTGGGACTTAATGTAAATTAGGAAATCCAAGTGGGGAAGATGAATAGGGGAAGCATTCTAGCCATAGGACACAGCCAGAAAAAAAATACCAAGAGCCTAGAGAAGGAGTGTCTTATTCATAGGATTGCAAAGAGGCCAATGTCACTGTATTGAAGAATACATAGCAAAGAGTAAGACATAAGAAAATTAGAAAGAAAGGAAGAGATTAGGCTATGAAGGGCTTTGAATGCCAAACAGAAAATTTTGTATTTGAATCTGGAAGCAATAGAGTTACTGGAGATTACTAAGAAGACAAATGACATGACTGGTCCTCCACTTTGGGAAGATCACTTCAATGGCTCAAAGGAGGATGGATTGGAATAGGGAAAGACAAGGTAGGCAGCCCCACCAATAGGTTATTGCAACAGTCCAGGCATGACATGATGAGCCGTCACCAGAAGGCTGTCAGTGTCATAGGAGAGAAGGGAACAAATCTGAAAGATATTGCAAAGGAGAAAGTGAAGATGTAACAAAGGCCTTGGCAACAGATTGGATGTGGGAAGGAGGGGGAGCTTACAGATAGTGAGGAATTCAGGATGACTTCCAGATTGAGAACCTGAGGGAATGGGAGAACAATGTTGCCCTCTACAGTAATGGGAATATTAGGAAGTGGGTGAGTATCTAAAGAGAAAAATAATGAGTTCTGTTCTGAATATTTTAAGTTTAAGATGTATACTGAACATCAAGTTGAAGATGCCTGAAAGGCAGTTGGAGATGTCAGATCTGAGGTGAGCAGAGAGGTTAGGGCAGGATAGATTTAAGATTCGTCAGCATAGAGATGGTAATTAAATCCAGGGGAGTCAATGTGATCACGAAGTGAAGTAGTACAGGAGAAGAAGAGAAGAAGGCCCAGGACAGAACCCTGTGGGACACCTACGATTGGAGGATATAATCTGGCTGAGGAGGCAGCCAAGGAGAAGGACAAAGAGTCGCTAGATAAGTAAAAGGAGAAGCATAAGAGAATAGTATCCCAAAAAACTAGGGAGAAGAAAGTAACAAGGAAGAGAGGGTAATCAACAGTGTCAAAAGCAGAACAAAGGTCAAGGAGAATGAGGGTTAAAAAAAAGTCATTGGATTTGGCAATTACAAGAAAAGGTCAGTCATTAGACTTGGCAATTAAGAGATCATTGAATAACTTTGGAGAGATCAGTTTAGATGAAATTATAAAGGCAGAAATCAGAGTATAAGGAGTTAAGAAGAAAGTTAAAGGAGAAAATAGAGGCCCCTATTGACAACCTTTTCAAAGAGTTTAACCACAAAGAGTAAAAATATAATATGAGGGAGGTGTAATGAAACAACAATTCATGTGAGAAAAACAATGTGGAGATCTGAGTGAATTTTCATTTGTATAACAATATGATATGGCAGCACCATTTCCTCCTCCTACCCCACTCCCCCCAAAATATGTGATCTTAGGCTAATTTAAAGGGAGTACAATATATAGAGGAAGCAAAAGTCAGATGATTGTCAAGTTAGGCTGGAGAGGAAAAATCTTTACGTATGGGTTGGGTTAGTTGGTCACCAAGTGCCCCTGCAAATCTCAAATTCTACAATTCAGTTAGAATAGTGCTGTACTCTGCCCACGTTAGATCACATATGCCATATCACATGCCTTTCTAGATGTCACATATTAAGTGGGCCACTGACAAGACGTAGTATGCTCAGTGGCTTTTGTCCAGTGTAATGAAAGGACTACAAACCATACTGCATGAGGATCATTGAAAGAACTAGGGATATTTCACTTGGGGGCACTTGATAATCGCCTTCAATTATCTAAAGTGCCTTTTGTGCAAAAAAGGGCCAAGTTCGATGTGTGATTTGATTGATTCCAATGCGAAGAACTGGGAACATTAGGTGGAAGTTGTAAGGGATAACCTCCAGTTTAATAAAATCTTTCTAAGAACTATAGTTATCCCAAGAAGGAATGATTTTTGTCTTGAATCAGGAGCTGAATGACCACTTATAAAGGATGTTATAAATTGTATTCCTGTTTAGCTCTGTCACTATGGTGAGGTTCTGAGGATCCTTCTGATTCTAAAACTCTGTACTGTATCTATAATATTATGTTCTTTCAGAACTTAATATGACACCTCATTTACCACTTCTTCCTCACATGGGCATCAGATAATTGAGTAAAGGATGCAACAGTCCAGAGGGTAAGGGAGCCCGCCTTTGCATGCCCATTCACTAATCATTCATAAAATGTACATGAGACAAAGAGCAAGTGACAATTTGACTTTTAGAATGGATATAGGAACTTTCTTATAGATCTACATAATTTTAGTGATAGATATTATTTTTTAAACTAATGCAAAGGTTCTTAACCTGAGATTTGTAAACTCGTTTTCTTTTGTTTTAACATTTTGATAACTGTATTTCTATATAATTGGTTCTTCATTTCCCACCAGTGGCATCGTTTGGTTTCATTCCAACTACCATCATTATGTTGCCACCCCTCCCCTCCAAGAAAAACTCATCACCAGAAAAATCATTATCACTGAGATTTCATCAGCTTTAATACTCCACACCTCATCAGGAACTTCAGTTGGCTCTGCCCCACTGATTGCAGGGCTGGAGGGTAGAGCAAAAAAATTCTTCCCAAAACCCCCATTTAAAAAGGTCTCAGAAGATCTAGAAAGAACAGAGTTTAAATGGAGACTGAAACAAACTACATGCTCTCTTTCTTTTTCATGTTTGGTTCTCTTTCTTTTTTTCCCATTGTTCACTCCATTGGTTACAACCCTTCTATACAACCAGACTAATGTCCAATTTGAAAATATTTGCAGATCCAATACTTGATTGCATGCTACCAAGGCGGGGGGCGGTGGGCAGAGGGAAAGGAAGGGGAGAAAATTTGAAATGCAAGAGATTATGGAACTGAATCTTGTAAACTAAAAGTAAATAAACAAATCAAATTTTTAAAAATAAAAATAAAAAGGTCCCAGAAGCCCAGCCAACTCTTCATTTCCCACCAGCTGTACTGCTTGGATTCAACTCCATCAGACTCATGTATGCCTGCTCCCTCTCCCCAACCTTTTTCAGTTTCCTTTTTTACACTGTCTTCCCTCCTTAAATTGTAAGCTCTTTGAGGGCAAGGCTGCCTTTTTTTTTTCTTATTTGTATGTCCATCACTTAGTATAGTGTGTGGCACATAATAGGTACTTAATCAGTATTTATTGTATTGTTCGTTTATAACCCAATGTGGTTTGTGTTTTGCATTTAAGTGTATTATTCTGAGAAGTCATTCATAGACTTCAGTAGACTGCCAGAGACAAAATAGACTGCCCGTTACTCAAAATATGTTAAGAACTCCTGATCCCTGCCTAGCATAGTACCTTATTTACCACATGCTTTCAATTAGCCTATTGTTATTGATGATGATGATGATGATGATGATGATGATGATGTCACTATATATAACTTGACTTAGAGCTATCAAAACATACTCTATGCAAGTAAGAGAGCTAATGCTGAGAGATAAAAGTTTTATCTTAAATGTAGATTCAGGGTATTTGAGTAAATAGCTACTATCTACATAGTACTTTGCAGCTAGGTGGCATAGTGGATAGATTGCCAGGGCTGAAGTTAGGAATACTCAGCTTCTGTGTTCAACTCTGACCTCAGACACTTATTAGCTATGTGACCTGAGCAACTTACTTAACCCCATTTGCCTCAGTTTCCTCATGTGCAAAATGATCTGGAGAAGGAAATGGCAAACCACTCAAGTATCTTTGCCAAGAAAACCCCCAAATGGGGTCAATCAAGAGTCAGACAGGACTGAAATTGACTGTAAAATAGCAACAATGTAATACTTTAATATTTGTAAAAATACTCTGTTAATATTATGACATTTGATCCCTTCAACAACCCCAGGAGGTAGATACCATTATTGTCCACGTTGTACAGATGAGGAAACTGAAGCAGACAGAGGTTAAAAAAGAACTTGCTAGAGGCAGAGGTCCGATTTGAGGTCAGTATTAGATTCACTGTCCCACCTAGCTGCCTTAAGCTCTAGACTAAAAATTCTATCAGGATAGGTATCAATCATGTCTTATCTGCACGCTATATCTGTATTGATACTTAGCAGAGAGATCTAAACATAGTAGATACTTAATAACTGAGTGTACATTCACAACACTCTTCTAGGTACTGTGAAAAAGCCAAGGTTTAAGTCAGACACAGACCTTGCCCTCATGAAGCTCATAGTCTATCGGATCTAGGTGGGAGGACCCACTAGAATGTCGTACAGTACTACAACAATGACAGTAGGAATAGAGAGCAGGGTCCAGAGTAGTGAGGTAGAATTAGGAAAACATATAGATCCCATATGTGAAGGCAGAGGAAAATATATAAAATGACTACAAGTTTACAAGCATGGCAGATGCAAAAGACAGGGAAAATGGTGATGCAAATATACTGTACAATAGAGATACTGTACCATTCCCAGACTGAAATAATGAGAAGGGGAAATAGATTTGGGTATATTTTCCCCATCTAAGTTTGTGGAACCCTTGGACACCACTCTAAAAATCCATGCGCTGGATAGAATATTCATTGTTTACTATGTGCCAGGTACTGTTGTAGTTCATCCTTCGTTTTCAGAGAAGACCAATGACATCACTGGGTGATGTTTTGACTTGAGTGAGTTGGATTTAAATGAGGCAGAGTTGCATAAAGTCATCAGCCTTACTCTTTATCCCCATCAAATTCCAGTGGCAGGACAAAAGTCAAGATGACTGGCAATGACTTGAGATGCAGTGGATGGCCTTGGCATCTTTGATATCTGACCAGGCTCTAAGCATATCACAATACCTGCTTCAGCTGCCTTCATGCCATTGGAACAAATTGTTCTCATCCATCCATTCCATTTGGGGAAGTCTTCATGTGCTTGGTGTAGACATCCCCTAACTCACCAATGGGTTTGAAGCCTGTCTGTCACCTTTAAACTGATTTAGCCAGTTTTCTTAGCCTATTATACCAAGGTGTGACTACTGAACATGCCACAGTTTCTTGGAGCCACAGGTGAGAGTTGTATGAGAGGTGGAGTAGCCCTGAAGAGGGTTTAGCAGTCCCTCATACCAGAGGTGCTAGTCCTCCCTGAACACCCATATACCCCACCCATATAACTAAACATTGGAAGTATAATCAAAATAAACAAGACAGCCTGTGCCTTCAAGCAATTTACGTTAATGGTGGGATATAATATAATACATAGAGGGGAGTTAGAAAGGATGGCAGAGGGGTAACCACTGAAGTCCACAAGATTTAGAACTGATAGGAAGATCCTGGCTACATAAGGTAAAAGTTCACTTATCAGAGGTCAGAGGCAGAGTACAAAGGTCAGAGTACAAGATTCTCATTGAAAAGAGGAGGTGCTAGTGATGGTCAGGGAGGTTGTGGTTGTGGTCCGCATGGCTGTGGACAAATAGGTCCCAAGGGCTACTCATTCTACTTGGAGTGAAGATCTGAATTCAAATCCAGCCTCAGACATTTAGTAGCTATGTGACACTAAACAAGGCACTTAACCACTCTCAGCCTCAGTTTCCTCATGCTGAAAATGTGGATGATAGTATCTATTTCACAAGAGAGTTGGGAGGAAAAAATGAGATCACATAGAGAGACCTCTTTGCAAACCACCAAAAAACTGTATGATGTCCTCTATCTATGTATTATCATCTTATATAGCTCTAATTGTTAGGAAGTTTATTTTTACTTCCAGTCAAAATCAGCTTTTCTTCAGTCTCCACACATTGTTCCTAGTACTTCCCCGTTGGGCCAATTGGAACAAGTCTAAAGCTGTTTCCATATAATACTGCTTCAAATATTGGAAGACATCAGTCACAGGCCCCCATCCAGAGCTTTTTCTCCCATCTGAACAGCTCATCTTTCTTCATCTGAATTTCAGTGTCTTTCACTAGAATGATTTTCCTCCTCTGGATCTTGTCAGTGCTCTTGCTAAAGTTTGGAGCCAGGAACTGAGCACCATATATCAGATGTGGCCTGACCAGGGCACGTAAGAATGCTCTGATCACCTCCCTAGTCCTGGATGCCATGCCTCTCAATGAAGTTCAATGCAGCCTAAGACTGCTTTAGCTTCTTAGCTGCCATATCCCATTGACAAGTCATAGTGAGTTTATATTTGACTAAACCTCCAGATCTTTTTTTTCAAATAAACTGCTGTCTGCTGTGTCTCCCATCTTATCCTTGTGATGCTGATATTTTAAGTTAAATTTTATTCAATTTAAATTAACACTGAGAATATGAAGACCTCCCCTGAAAAAAAAATCCATCTCTCAAAAAAGAATTCATATTTTACTGGGGAAATGGAAAGATCACAATGTATAGAGATACAAAGAGAGAGACTGAACCAGAGTTCAATAAAGATCAATAGACAGAAGGAGGAAGAGCTTGGGGGGGGGGGAGGAGAGGTGGGGTGGGAAACCACGCTTTGAAGGAAAACGTTCTAAGAGGCAGAGATGAGGACAAAAGTGTTCCCTGATTGGCAGCCCCCAACGGTATTTCATCCCTGGAGATGAAAATCTGTCCTTTTTCCTTTCTCTCTTCTCTTCCTTTGCTTCTGGTATATCAGCATCCCACCAGCCACAGTAGGGCTGGCTGGTCAACTAATCAATAAAGCCTTTGCCAGCAAACAACCTGTTTCTGGAGGGGAAAAACTGATATAAACCTCAACCCAGAAGGAAAAGACTGCAGCCCCTTCATAATGTCTCTCTCCACCTCTCTCCTTTTTCACCATCTCTTGATCATCCTCCTTCTCCAAGACCTTAAGTACATGCTAAATACATGCTGCTTAAACTGACCCATGCCCAGGTTTCTCCCCTCTACCTTCACTACTCCCCAGTGGCTCCTGGGAATCCAGGAACCAAGGTATCCACTCAGCTGACTGGCAAAATTCATGGAGAAGATGGGGTACTCATTAGCCACTGGAAGCAGTGGACGACAGAGGTATTTGCAGTGGGCATCAGTTATCATCTGTTTCTCCTAGTACCCACCCCTGGATACTGCTGCTGCTATGCCTGCCTACCTGCCTGCCCCAATTACTTTTCCCAGGCGTGTATTTAGCTGTGTCTGGGACATAACCTAAAGGGTCTAGGGCAGTAACTGTGGTGGTTCACCTGAGCTGATCGAATATGCTTCCAAAAGTAAAAAAAAGTAAGAAGACAGGAGTAGTGATCTGAATGACTGGGGTGCAGGATTGGACCCTTACTGGACAGAGAACTCCCAAAAGCAGTCCTGGAGACAAAGAGGGAAGCACTAGCCCAAGCAGGCCATTGTTTGAGTTAGGAAATGCTCCAGTCTTTGCTATTCCCAGTGGAATCCCAGCTTCACAGGTCCCTCCCCCACCATCCTGGATATGGGGCTGCTAAGACATTGAGGAGTAAGTCTCAACCCCTTTTCCTAAATCTGTATACACCATCCACTCTGAAAGGGACCAACCTTAGACCCAAAGAGTCTTGTCTGATGATTATTTTCTCCCTTGAGCTTCTCATTATCTACTACTGTATAAATCCACTATTCCTGAGCAATCACTGGGCCTTGGAGCAATATGCTTCTCACTGGGGCTCCAGCTGGGTAGAAGAGGCCAGAAAGTCCTGGGCTGAGCAAAGCAAACCCAGAGTTCCCTCAAGACCCTGTAGCATTAGGCTTAAGGATTGAGGAGTGCAGGGAGTTAGTGCAGAGAGAGGGGAACCTGAGGTTATAGGAGGAACAGGAGAGCCTGTGTACAATGACAATAACCATAGGAATTGGGCCTCTAAAATTAATGACAAAAGAGCAAAAGTTCTCTGACACCTGAGACTAAAAAGGAATAATAAAAAATTGCCAAAAGAAGGGCCTGATCAACTTCAACAACATCCCTGAGAAGGAGCCTGAGTGATGTCAGAACATGCCAGGAAGCATTCAAGAAAGGCTTAACTACTACTACCACCTATGACCTCCTTTACTTTTCAAATGACAAACAAGATTAAGGTTCTACACATACTTAGAAATCTTACCAGGACGAGGGGGGGTGTCCAATCGTTGTTGAGTCATTTTTCAGTCATGTATAACTCTTCATGACTCCATTTGGGGTTTTCTTGGCAAAGGTACTGGAGTGGTTTGCCATTTCTTTCTCTAACTCATTTTACATAGGAGGAACTGAGGCAAACAGGGTTAAGTGACTTTCCCAGGGTCACACAGCTAGTGAGTAACTTTGGACTCTGAAAAATGAGTCTTCCAACTCCAGGCCCAGCAGTCTATCCACTGTACCACCTAGTTGCCCATGGTCCAATCATGAAACGCCCTAAAACGGAATTGCCCATTATCTAGTACAAGTTCAGATCTTGCCTTAGTCACTACTATACCCCATTTGGGGGGTTACATGGCTTAGCTAAGAACCCTTGGAAGAGAATGAATTCAGATGCTGAGTGGATATAGGAAAGAACACATTCACAGACCAGTAGTACTCAGCACCCTCTCAAGAAAATAACATCAACCAACACCTGTTGTTTCTGGAGAAACAAAACTGAGCAAGTGAAGGAAGTGGGAGCCAGACTATACAAATTGGCACAGCAGATTCAGGATGTGACCATCAACAAGGGTGGGAACCTTTTCTCTTGGCTTGGGCTTGATGATTGAAAAAATGGTCTGACATTACTTTCTCTGAAACTAATAGTCATCTTCATGGGGCTCCTACTGGTAGTGGGAATATACAGGCACACCTTTAAGGACACTGGGCACCACACAGACCCAGACCTGGGACACCACAGAGATCTTCACCCTCATACTACTGAAGTAAATAGGAAAGGATGGGCAGGTTAGGGTACCATTTAGGCACAGAGGAAAGATTTCAGTGGTCCCCCAAAGCACAAATATGTTTTCTTCCCTTGCTCCTTGCATACCAGATTCCTACCCTATGACATTGTGGTAGATTTGCACATCAGCAACCCCAACCTCAGCAGACAATCCATTTTGTTGGGGAAAAGCCCAGAGGAGCCCTGAAAACTCCAACAGATCCTTTGACTTTATTTTCCAGCAGAAGTGGCAGAGAGCAATCACTTCAGTCCCTCTCCACCCCATTCTTTTACTTTCTATTTAGCCCATCCTCCTCCTCTGACAGTGTGTGCTAAACAAATGTTGCTCAAATTGACCTACATCTGATTCTCATCCTTCCGCCTTTCCCACTCCTCAAGTGGCTTCTGGGTATCCAAGAAGTGAGGCATTGACTCAGTAGATACTAGAAGTGAGAATAACCTATACAATGGCCAGACAACAGAAGATGGAATATTGTGAACAGTTAACGAGCCAGTTTGAATATAATAGAAGAGGAGTAATATAAAATAAAACTTGAAAGGTAGATAGGTGGGACCCAACTTATGGAGGAGTTTAGAAGTCAGACTGATGACTTTTTATTTTATTCTAAAGGCAAGATGGATTTTGTAACTGGGGATTCTCTGTTCTAGGAATATTAGTTTTGCAGCTGTGTGGAACATGATTTGGATGGGAAAAAAACAATGGCATCAAGGAGATCCATTGGGAGTGTCAATAATTCATTTAAGAAGAGATAAGATTTTAAACTGGGGAATAGTCTGTGTAAATAAAAAGAAAAGCAATTCAGAAAAATGTTATGAAGGCAAAAATAGCAAAAAATGGCAACTGTTAGGATATGTAGGTGAAAGAAGAGACTAGAATGATTCAAATGTTAAGAACCTTGGTTATGAGATGGTTGGTAGTGGCTGTAACAGAAACAGTAAGTTTCAAGGAGAAATTAGTTTGGGGAGGGGGGAGGAACATAAGTTGTTCTGTTTTGGATATGCTGAGCTTGAGAAGTCTAAGGGATAGCCTGGCAATGAGTTTTCACTAGCAGAATAGAATTTCAGGAAAAACAATAGTGCTATTTTTTTCACATGGGAATAATCATCATGGAGATGATAACTGAATTTATAGGAGCTGGTGAAATGTCCAAGTGGGAAAGTATAGGGAGAGAAAAGACAAAAAGGTCCAAGCTAGAGCTCGGAGTATCCAAGAGGGAACAGTGTTGTGGAAGTGAAAGAGAGAAGGCTGTGGAGAAACTGAATAGACCGAGGTCTGAAAAAGGCCATTGAATCCAGCAATTAAAGACTATGACCCTGAAGAGAATAATTTAAATTGTGTTGGTGTGTCATAAATCAAAATGCATGGTGTTGAGAAATAACAGTGATTTAAAGAAATGAAGAGAGGCAACAAGACATACAATGACTTATTGGACCTTGATAATAAGAAGTAGCATGAAAGAATGAACAAACGAATAAAAGAATGAAAAACCATTTATTAAGCAATCATATTCTGTGCTAAGCAATAAGACACAAATAGAAACATGGAAATAGAAAAATATGGTCCCTCCTTTCAAGGAGCTCACATATTAATGGAAAAGACAAACACATTAGGAGATTTCAGTTGCAAGCAAGATAGAGATGAAACTGTTCATGGTACTTAAGGTTCAGTTGCAAATTAGAACATAATACATCATTTTAATGTAATTACCATCGAATGAGATTGTGATGTTGAAAAATCTGACAGAAACAAGGACTTTGGTAGGAAGAACTTTCTTTTCCAATTATTCGGAAGCTGTGACTGCAGCACCCTAGTAACAGTTACCAAGCCTCATCTTCATGAAGGGCCACTTCCCAGGATGATGGCTATAAGTGCTGGAATAGTGGCCTAGAGGGTGCTGCCATCCATTACCAGGATTCTTGGTCTTTCCTGCTGATCAGCAGCAATTGTGTGACATTTAGCATGTGTGGTATTGGGGAAAGTGAAACCTTTCCTACAGTGATTTCTCCCTTCTATGATGGCCTGGGCTGGAAACAGGAGCAGTGGTATGGAGAACACTGAAATTTTTAAGGCTTGAAGAGATAGTAGGACCAAATGTACTCATTTCTGTTATAAGAATATATTTATTTCTATCAAATATAATCGTATTGGATCAGCTACATGGCACAATAGATAGACTGCCTGCTCTGAAGTCAGGATGACAGCAGTTCAAATCTGATCTCAGACACTTATTAGCTGTGTGATACTGGGCAAGTCACTTAACCTTGTTTGCCTCAGTATCTCATCTATAAAAGAAACTGGAGAAAGAAATGGCAATCCACTCCAGTATCCTTGCCAAGAAAACACCAAATAGGGTCATGACAAGTTAGACACAACTGAAAAACAACTAAACAACAACATAATGTTATTAATCTGCCAAGGTTTTTTGGAGACTATAATGCCATTTATATCTTTATATAAATCAGAGATAAAAATGTCAAGCAGCACAAGAACCAACAAAAATCTCTGTGGCATTCTATTTAAGGTCTCCAACCAAGTTGACATTCAATCATTAATTACTATTGTAGTTGCAACCATTCAAGTAATTGCAAATCCAAATGATGATGATGATGATGATGATGATGATAATGATGATGACAATTGGCCAATTGACATTAAACCAGTTTGAAACCATATTTAATTAAACTGAAGGAGCAACTGTTGAGCACCTACAATTGTTAAGCAGGTAAGTAGCTCAGTGTAGAGACAAGGCAGGAAACCTGGAAGGATTGAGATCCAATCTGATCTTAAAGACGTATTAGCTGTGGAACCTTGGTCAAGTCACTTAACCTCTGTTAACAACCCCAGAAGAGGCACTGGTGGTATTTAAGCTGCTTCTTAAGCTCAGGGCTCTGAAAGCCAGAGGTGAGGAAGGAGAGTATTTCAGGTCTGAGGAAGTTCCACACTTGTAAAAAGACACAGAGATGTTAATCAGGCAAGGCACATTTATTAAATGCTATCATGGGCCAGGTATAGTGCTAAGTACTAAGAATGCCACAGGGGTCTTATCATTTTTAGGGATAAACATAAAAATAAATTCTGTTTTGGATATGATGAGTGCCGCAATTTCATGGGACATTCAGGAGGGGATATCCATCAGTCAATTGGAAACAAAAGATTTGATCTTAGGGTAGAGGTTGAATGTGTACCTTTGGGAATGATGCACATATGGGTGATAGTTGAATTATCTATCTATGTCTTCTGTGTGGAGAAGAAGGAAAAGAGCGGAGAAATATTCATGCTGAATTCAAGAGGGAAGTCTGCAGGCAATTAGGAGGGGTGTGTACATATAAATTAGGAAATAGATTGATCTAAAGGGAGGAGAAATATAGGAGGACTTGAAGATAAAATAAAGCAGAACAACTTTAGATAAATAAGGGAAGGGCTCAATCTGGCATACTCAATAAACAAGATTAAAGAATAAAAACCTAAAGAGAAGGAAGAGGAAGAGGAAAAGGTTGTTGAATAGGCAAGGTAAGTAAGAAAAGGTAAGCAATTAGATGGAACACTAAGACATTAATAAGAAAAGGGGGAAAGGTAGAATGTAGCTATAAGATTCTTGTTGAGACAAAGGAAAGAAAATGGCATGTGGGTATCAAGCCACTAAGAAATGATAAAAGGAAAAATAAAAGTTGAAACACCAAGAAGTTTATAGGAGACAAAATTTAAGGAGCTGATAATAACATGGATTCAAATATCTATGCACAAATGCTTGACTTTTTGTGCTTAACAGTATTTTTTTCCAATTATATGTAAAGATAGTTTTCAACATTCATTTTTGTAAGATTTTGAGTTCCAATTGTTTCTCCCTCTCTCCTCTTACCCCTCCCCAAGACAGTAAGCAATCTGATATGGGTTATATATGTACAATCATGTTAAACTTATTTCCACATTAGTCATGCTGTAAATGAAGAATCAAAACAAAAGATAATAACCACAAGAAAGAAAAAGTGTAAAAGTGAAAATAGTATATTTCAATCTGCATTCAGATCTCATAGTTCTTTCTCTGGATGTGGATAGCATTTTCTATCACAAGTCTTTTGGAATTGTCTTGGTTCATTGTATTGCTGAGAAGAGCTAAGTCTATCATAGTTGATCAATCACACAATGTTGCTGTTAAATGTGTACAATGTTGTCCTGGGTTCAGCTCACTTCACACATCATCAGTTCATGTTAGTCTTTGCAGGTTTTTCTAAAATCTGCCTGTTCTTCATATCTTATAGATCTATAGTATTCCACTACATTCATATACCACAACTTGTTCAGTCATTCCTCAATTGATGGACATCCCCTCAATTTCCAATTCTTTGCCACCACAAAAAGAGCAGCCATAAATATTTGTGTATATATGTGTGTCCTTTTCCTTTTTTTGTGATCTCTTTGGGATACAGAGCTAGCAGTGGTATTGTTGGATCAAAAGGTATGCACAGCTCTATATCCCTTTGGGCATAGTTCCAAATTGTTCTCCAGAATGGTTAGATCAGTTCACAACTCCACCAACAATGCATTAGTGTTCCAATTTTCCTATATCTTCTTCAACATTTAACATTTTCCTTTTCTGTCATATTAGCCAATCTGAAAGTGGTAAGTTGTTTCAATTTGTATTCCTCTAATCAATAGTAATTTACAGCAACAAATGCTTGAAATTTTGTCAACAAGCAAGAGAAACTAGAAGCTATAACACAAGGAGGGAAATTTTGCCACACAGATACCACTGTGATTGGTCCAAGGAATTTTGTTATTAGAATCTGGTTCTGGACGGTACTATAATGAAAAAAAACAGAATAGGGAAGAGCAAAGGGGGAAGACATTGTACAACATTTTAAGAAGATATAATAAGGGGAGGGAGGAACCATGGTGAAAAAAAGTTAGCTGAAAATTAATCAAAAGAGAAAAAATCAACTTTTTTATCATCAGAGTATGCTAAATGCTACCTGGACAGAAAGATGAAACAATCGAGTTCACAAAATAGATCACAAGCCTGGAAAAGAATAGTACCAATAAGAAGACTCAAGTGTCCACATATCTCTCTCTCTCTCTCTCTCTCTCTCTCTCTCTCTCTCTCTCTCTCTCTTTCTCTCTCTGTCCTAATTCTCCATTCACCTAGGATGAGCTAGAGAGAGAGGGAGGCAACCCAGGAAGCCAGTGGCCAGTGACTCATTAGAATTCATCTCTTTTACCATTTGATCAATCAAGTTGTAAACACACCTGCACACACACATATACACACACACACACACACACACACACACACTTTGACTCTAGAAAAAAATAAGACAGCTATTTTCAATAAAAAGATCAGAACCTGGGAGAAGAGAGTTAGTTAACTTCACCCGAAATAAACAAACATATAAAGTGGAGGGTTAGGGAAATAAATTTTTCCTCTGAGTAGTTTTGTTCCAGTTGTTCCAAGAAAAAGGCTTGAGGTAAATTTGCTTTTGACTTTAAAGTAAAAACTGTGCAGGGTGGGAGATTTCACTCAAGGTTAAAAGGCTAACATGTTCTTCTGTTGTAGTTACAATCTATATCTCTACTACATTCAACCACACTCAATGATAAGGAAAATTCAGAAGCCCAGAAAGTTGTTGGGGAAGAAGGGTGAAGGGTGGAATAGTGGGACAATGACAGCCAGTTGAGGCTCCTTTAAGCCCTTCCAAATCAAGCTATGTGGCTTCGAAAAAATCTAATATGTTTGGGGGTTTTCCACCATAGTGGCAAAGCTGCTATTGCTTTTTTTAAAATTCTCCTTATTCTATTAAAATGAACAAAATTCCATTTCCTTCACTGAGAGAATGTATAAGATAGTCAACCAATGGACACACACACACACACACACACACACACACACACAATGGGAAAAAACTGACTTTAATTGCAAATGCTAGTGTGGGATGAAGAGACTGGCACCACTACTTTACGAGGTTTAAATGGATTCTTTTTATTATCATCTATGTCATATTACTGTCTATGTCATATAGGAACCCTATGAGAAAAGAAGTGACGGAGCAAAAGAATAAAATCAAGTCAAGGGCTATTTAGTGAACACTTGGAGGCTTTGGAGGTTCATTCATCTTTACAATGTTATTCCAAATCTATAACAAAGAAACCTGCAAGAATAAACAGGAGAGTATTGCTAGCATTCCGGTAGTCCTGATCTATATCTTGCCACTGGACCCAGATGTTTTTGGAAGAGAAAATAAGGCTAATAAATTTGCATATTCCTGTCTAGTTAAATCCAATTCATTTGCAAATGATACATTATCTTCCAGATGCCATGGTCTTCTTTGGGAATGAAGGGAAAAAAAAAACCCAGGAGATACTAACTAAAAGGGGTTAAAAGATTTATTCAATGTAATGTAGCTGTCAGAGCTGGGATTTGAATCCAGATTCTCGTGCTTTCTAGGACCCAACTATGTGTGCCCTGGTTGGTATGGCACCACCAGTGTTTCCTGTTTCAAGCATACTGGTTACTTTTTAAGGATATAAGGTAAGGAAATATGAACTTCAGAAAATTGTGTCAAGAGAGGGAAATAGACAAATGAGAGCGGGAACAGGCATTCTCCTCCCAGTGGAAGGTGTGCAAGCTGAGTTATTAATCCTCACCCCCAAGGAAGTCATAGCATTTCCTGTCATGGGAGGTCTGCATGGAAAAGAGCAGCGGAGGGAGAGGCAGGGAAGATGTCCTGGACCCCTGGGACAATGTGAAAAAACAGAGAACAGCTTCCCACCTAACCCTATGTCTCATCACAGGAAACAGCTTCCTACCTAGCCTGTGAGGGATGCAAATGAGCTTCCCAATGATAGCCCCAGAGCTGGGCCCTACTCATTCCCCTCAGAAGCAGAGGAAGTAGCAAGGTTGTTGTTATGTCTGGCCAGACAGGGGACATTAAACAGAAACTACTTTGCCCATCAAAATTCAGTGTCAGGAGCTGTTGTGCTGCCTTTCATTTCAGCCACAAACTGTAGTTCCAGAGATTAAAGGAGTGATTTTTATTTCCCACTTAATATTCAAAAGCATTAGGGATTCACAGGAAACCAGGAAACCAGAACCTGGAATAGGCCCCTGTGTTTAACTGCAATGGAATGGCAACACTCATCTGTATGATCATTTGAGTAAATGTCATTTCAATTTTCTCTTTTTTTCAGGAGTGTTATAGATACAACTTAGGGGTTCTTAATTTACTGATTGACATAAACTTTGGCTGATCTCTATTATAACTTGAGTACAAATTGTAACTGGGTACCTGGGAAAGAAATTTAGATACCCAAGTCGTTTAACTCTTTAGTTCATGTATATTATTCAACAAATTCATATTAAGAATTTATTATGTGCTATGTTCATTAACACCAATAGAGCAATAAAAACAATAAAATAACAGTAAAAATACCAGATTTGGAATCAGAGGTCCTGTGTTCAAATCTCAGCTGTATGATTTGATACATGTGTGATCTTGGGCAAATCACTTAACTTTGAAATTGTATTTTTCTTATCTATAAAATGAGAGAGTTAGAAGATAATAACTTTAAAAGTTCCCTATAACTCTAAATCTATGCTCCTATGGTGTCACAGTAGGTAAAATAATTTTCTTTTTGCTTTTTTTTTTTGGGGGGGGAAGGCAGGGCAATTGTGGTTAAGTGACTTGACAAACGTGACATGGCTAGAAAGTGTTTAGGGTCTGAGGCCAGATTTGAACTCAGGTCCTACTGACTCCAGGGACAGTTCTCTATTCACTGTGCCACCTAGCTGTCCCAATAAGATCTTGATAATATTTGTCTTTTATATAACACTTTAATGTTTGCAAAAACACTTTACATATATTATCTCATGTCAGTTGCAAAAAAAAGACCTTTGAGGTAGGTCCTACATCCATTTTTAACTTCATTTTTTACCTTAGGAAATTGAAACTCAGGGCTGTTAAGCAGCTCATTCATGGTTGCATAGCTAGTAAGCATGAATGTGATTAATGAAACAATCCATACCCACAAGAAACTTATAGTCTTACATGATTCTACAATGTAAAAAGTGTGATAATTACATTGAAGAGGGTGGTTAATATGAAAACGTTACAATGAAAAGCTATACAGGAGTTATTTATATCCCTAAATGGTATTTTCAAAACCATCACAAACATTCTCAGACACTCCCACATCACATGATGAAAATGACTCCCAAATTTTAAATCTATAGTTCCCCAGTTCCAACAAAGTACTAGGTATCTCAAACTCGTTGTCCAAGTAAAATCTTAAACTCAATGTATCTAAAAGAGAGAAAGACATAGTAATATAATTTCTAGATGGCTGGCCTTCAATTCATGGTGACTTGCATTCAAGTCCTTCCTTTAACACACACTTCCTGTTGGAGCACAGAGAAAACTAATCTTTCTCCATGACAACTCTTCAAATAGTTGAGGACAACATGCAGCACTCCCAAGTCCTTTTCTCTCTATATTAACCCTCTCCTATTACAAGTTTGGAGTAGTCTTGAGAACAATTATCATTCTGATCATTCTCCCCTGACCACCTTCCATTTAGAATGGGGCACAATATTATCCATGTTCTTTGATTAAGCAAGGTACATTGGGACTCTCATCATTACCTATGTTCTGGACACTACGCCTTTCAACACAACCCAAATTTGAATTTACTTTTTTTTTGTTTTAGCTTCTGTGCTGTTATTTACTCACATAGAACTTGAAATCCATTAATCCTGCTAGATTAATTTCATTAGATATGTTGTTTGGACATGATTCTCCAACTTGTATTTCTGAAGTTCATTTCTGAAACCCAAACATTGGCATAAACAATCATCCCTACTGGATTTTATTTCAACATTTTCAACCCATCGTTATAGTCTGTTGAGCTCTTTTGGTATATTAATTTTTTTCAAACTGGCAGTTATAATTTCCAGGTTTGTGTTATCTGAAAATTTGATAGTCATATCACCCATTCTGTCATGGATAGTAATAGAAAAAACCTTGGATGGTACAAGGTCAAGGATAGATCTCTGTACCATTCCACTACAGACCTCTCTCATAGTCAACATTGATCCATAAATGATGACTCTGTATTCAATCATTCAATCAGTTCCTGGCCACCAAATTGAGCTATCATCTACCACAATAGCCTAAGAAATGTGTTTGAAAATACTTTACTAAAATGTAGGTATGTTTTGTCTCCATTAACTATATAATCTTGTTGAGATAGGAAATTAGGTTATCAATTCAATACAATTATTAAAAATATTGAAATGCCCACTCAATTCTAGGAACTATGAGTGAGATACTAGAAGTTTAAAATACACACATGCACACACACACACACACATACACACACACACACACACAGACACACACACACACACCCTGCACCTTAGGAAGATTATTTTGGCAGCAATATAGAGGCTATATTAGAAAGTGAAGAGACTGGAAGCAAGTCCAATGAGTAGGTGATTGCAATAAACTATGTGAAACGTGTTGAGTGATGGAACTAAGGTAGAGGCTGTGAGAACAGTGAAAAAGGAACAGAGAAGAGCTGTGATTGGATATGGGGGAGGGGAATCCCCTTTACCCTTTACTTTATGCCCTCCTATCTCATATAAAAAATTGCCTCATCAATCACACCTGCTTTCTCTCTCTAATATTCAGTCTTTCTCTGCATTCCCAATCCTCCCTTATCCTAGAAAAACTTGACCTAGATGCTATCTTTTCCTCAAGATATCATAATATCCCCTTTTTCAAACTCTGAGGAAAAGCTATTGTCTCTACTTCTCCTTCTATGTCTCATCTCAGGGTACTGCCTTTCACATAATCTTTGCTTCTGTTAAACTGAATTGCTTTCTTGTCCTTATTCTTGTCCTGCCCCCTTTCTACATTTCCATATGTTGTACTCTAGGCTTATAATTCCATTCCTTGCCTCCCCAGCTGCAACTAATTAACATCTTTCTTCTTCTTTAAGGCCCAGCTCATGTACAACTCCTCCATGATACTGTCTCTGATCTCTCAGCAAAAAAAAAAAAAGTAATCTTGCCCTTTCAAAATCCCTAATGCCATTTTATTCAATCTCTCCTATGTACTTAGTCATAGTCTAATTTGTATTATGGTTATTTGTGTACATATCTCATCTTCACTTGGCTGAGTTGTAAGCCCACTTTCCCCACTGACAATTCATGACCTTTATTTGTAGCAGGAGGAATCATGTATTATGCAAAATGGCATCATGATTCATCAATTTCTTTCTTGCAGTTTTAATATATTATATTGGGGAAAATACAATTTAACAACTTAAATCTCATCTGTCCTCCAATATTCCTAATTATTTAAGGTAATTCATTCTATATCTTTGTACTAGCTGCTCCCTATGCCTGGAATGAATTCCTTCAAGACTCTCTATTTTCACTTCCCTTTAAAATCTCTACAAAACTCAATTCAAATGCCACCCTTTACATGAGGCCTTTCCTAATACCTCCAGCTTCTAGTGCCTGGAATAACTTTACACACACACACACACACACACACACACACACACACACATGCATACATGTATGCATATGTGTGTATGTATGTGTATGTCTACGTATGAATATGGAAAAGTTTTCAGTATGTATGTCCACAGCTGGACACACTGCACATTGATCTCAACATCATGATGTCATTTTGGTCCTCACTGAGCACAAATGACAAACGAAAACAATATGTTTAAATATCTAAGTATATAGTATGTACTTATATGTGCACGTATGGTTTCCCTCCAATAAAATCTAAGATCTTTGACAGCATGAATTGTTTGGCTTTTGTTTTGTTTTGGGTTTTTTGTTTTTTGTTTTTTGGATCCCTGGCACTTAACACAATACCTGACAGATAACACTTAATAAAAATTTATTGATTAATTAAATCATTCATGAGTTTAAAATGTACTTTTGTCCAATAACAAAGTACATTTAATATCTAAAAGAAATATTCTAACTTAAATTTAGGGGCTGTAATTAAAACATTCCAATATTACATTGCCCCTATCTACTACAGATATTGAACTACATACATTCACCCCCATTTTCTGTATTTTCCACATGCCTGTGTTTACATATGTGAATTCATACATCCATATGGTATTTATATGTGTATATAGTGTGTATAGCATATCTGTATGTACATACGTATGTTCATATGCTGTGTGTGTGTGTGTGTTATTACAAGTGTGGGATACATCTTGTCTCAGACTGTGAGTAGCCTCATTTGTATATGAAGGGGCCCAGAGTACTACAGGTAACAGAGATAATGGCCTTGCCCTCTTGCCTCAGCTAACTATCTTAGCTTTCTCTACCTCCTTATCTCCATGAACAAATCAGAGACTTGAGATTTAAAAACCATGAAACCCCAATTCCCCACAGCTATTTGGTAACTATTAGGCAAATAACCATTCTTTTGTTTATGGCCTGGCCTAGCTTTCCAGAAGATGAAAAAATTAGAAGGCTTTTTGAATACTTGTCATAGGCTAGCTCTCTGCCCTAGGTCACCAACACCCTGTCTAGAAAGAGCAGTCATAATAAATGATAAAGCCTAAGGGCCCTAGCTAGCTGGAACAACCCTGCTCTTTGGTCTAAGGAATTTGGCACCAGGGGCTGAAAACCTCCTTCCTAGAGTTGCCAGGCTCCGAGGGAACAAAACAAAGGATGTTTCTGATGATGCTAAGGGAAATATTTTAGTGCTTGTCTTTTCTAAAAGCTGGACAAAAAAGCATGGCAGCACTCTAGCTAAGGATTTCAGCCAAAGTAGCAGACCAGTAAAGCAATGCCTGGCTTTAGCCAAGAGAGAAGCATTCTGAGGAAGCCAACAGCAAAGCATTCAACACCGTCCAGCAAAGCAATATTCAGAGCAAACTATGTGACCAGTGTCAGCACTAGCAACGCAGTGAAATCAATCAGCCCTCCAACATGTGCCCTAAGTCACACATTTTCCTGTATGTGTGGGCCACGCATGTATCCATCCCACGTGCATATTTCTCCACCTGTGTTCTTTGCGTATGCATGTCTGCTCTCTACCTGAGGCCTTGTGTTTATTTGAGAGTTTTCCCCAGGCTTATGGGGTTGTGTTAATGCTGTTTATCCCATGTTGTTTCATTAAATGCCTTTGTTTTAGACTGTTTTTGTCCTCTAGCTGATTACTAAAGGTAAACAGACAAATAGTAATGACAAAGGTGAACACATAAATGGGGGCTCATGAGCTATACGGAAGGAGAATAGATCCATGTACCTTGTACCTTGGGTAGTAATCTTACAACATAACTTTAGCTTGAGTAGTTGTTTCTTGAGTGACCCAGCCCTGTGAACTAAAGGTATGTCCTCAAGTGCTATACACATAGGACATTATAAGCATTTGATAAGTGAGCTTAAATGGAATTAAATGGTATGATAAAACATGCGGTGAAGAGCATAAACTTTAAACTGATCATCATTACAGTCTTTCCCACTTTGGCTTGTACAAGATCCAAGCAATCTATCTTAATCTTTTTTTTTTTTTTTTTTTTTTTTTTTTTTTTTTTTGCTTTTTGGAGGGCAGGTTGGGGTTAAGCGACTTGCCCAAGGTCACACGGCTAGTTTTTCGTGTTAAGTGTCTGAGGCCGGATTTGAACTCAGGTACTCCTGACTCCAGGGCTGGTGCTCTATTCACTGCACCACCTAGCCACCCCCTTAATCCATTTTCTATAAACAAATACAGATCAACAGACTCTACTTACAGGGTTGCTTCTGTGGAGTTATGCACAACAGCCTGCATAGGCTGTTGCCCTAGAGGCAGTTTGAGTGGCAACATCTTAAGAACACACTGAATTTACACAAACTGAAAGGTAGGTCAGGATCCTCAGACAACTTCAAGTCAGGGTCAGTTTACAAGTTAAAGGTTTTGTCCAGCTACAACACAAACAAGATGCATTTCTTGTAGGTTCACTCAAACCCAGAAGCATATTGAGACTGGATTGCTGGATATCTAAAAAAGGACTTAATCTTCTTGCATTCTTCATTCTCTGTTACTGATTGGTTTATCTGGAAGACACATAGTAAACTAACTGCCTACACCTATATTATAGATTGGGTAACACACCATGTCTGTATAGGTTGCCTATTTCTTTTACTCAGAACTTCACACATTTTAATCAAATTGATGGGCTAGTTGTTTCCCTTATATAACATTTCATCTCCTACTTCCATATCTTTGCACAGGTAGTCTTTCCTCCTCCCCCCCTCCTCACTGTCATGCTGCATAGGAGCACATATGGGGCATTCACACATGGAAATATATGAGCCCAATGGAGCTACATGGAAGGAACACTCACGAGAATTATGTATGGCCAAGGTACATGTGGAAGGGCAACTCATGTTTCTGGTAATGTTACCATACTATTCTCTCCTGAACCTGCTCTATGCTAACCTTTGCTATCTGCTCCTATTTATAGACCATCATGCTGGTCCTCACTGAACATCACATCTCTTCTCCTCCCCACCAAGTGAAATTTCTCCATTACTGATGGTCTTTAGCTCTCCAGCTATCCTTGGGATATCTAGCTGGTACTATAAACAGAGTCGCTGAAATGGAGGTAGGAGTTCAAATTCTGCCCCAGACTAGCTGCATTAACCCTGGAAAAGTCACTTAACTCCTCTCAGTCTCGTTTTCCTCATCTGGAAAATGGGCATAATTATAGTAATTACCTCACAAGATTGTTGTAAGCATCAAATGGGATGTCTTGAAAGAAATCTGAAAAATTTAAAATTCTATGTGGTTATTATTATTATTACTATTATTAATTACTATTACCCTATCCACCATCCACTAGCATTGCTGTGGTTAGTAAAGCTTTTTCCTGCAGAAGAGGGCTAAAGTAATTTCATTCTACTCTTCATCTTTCACCTGACCATTTCTCATCCAGATGCTTCTCTAGTCTTCATAATGTCCAGAAACTCATCATTCTGCAAGATGAAATCAATTGTTAAACTTATTTCTGTTCAGGAGGAAATGCTTGAAGTCCTTCCTTCCCTCTGTTTTGAGAGGGTGAAAGGAAGACATCTGAGAGCTCAGTTATGATCATCCACCATTTTTAACAAGAGAGCTTAAGAAATTTTATCATTTTTCATGCAACTCCTTTTCTGGACTTCATCATCTCAAGAAACATCATTCTGCAAGATGAAATAAACTCTGAAACTCTCATTTTTTCTGATCATTTTCCAGTTGCACCCAGAGAACTTCCTCTCCCTTCCTGTTTTCTTTTCAACTTAGTTTTTATATGTTGCCTCCACCATTAGACTGAGCTCCTTGAGGGTGGGGAGTGTCTAATCCCTTTCTTGGTATCCCCAATGCTTAGTATAGATAGATAGTGGGCACTTAATAAATGCTTATTCACACTGACACTGACTGACCTCAGTTGTTAATCTTAAACTGAAGTCTCATTCTCAGAGCCACCTGCTGCTCTCTGTCTTCCATTGAATGGTGTAGTGGGGGGAGTGGAGGGGAAGAAGAGGGGGGTGTTGATTAGTAAGCCTTTCTCCAGCAGGAAAAAGAAAAAAAACTACAAAATCCTCAGTCAGCTGTCTTAGTCCATGACTGTGAAGCTATTTCAACTAATGGCTATGAAACTATTTTTCCTCATCCAGACTACTCACTAAAGGTAAAAGATGACCAGACTAGGATCATGTCTCCTCTTTCAACTACTCTTTCATCTTCCATATGCTCTGACCCCTTCAGTTCAGCTGGCATCTAACATGGTCAGAAGTCCAGTTTAGTTCATAGTTCTTATCACATTTCCTGGCTAGGCAAATATTCCCAGTCTTCTCCTTCCTTGTGTAGAAAAGGATCCAAGTGAAATTGCAGTAAAAACAACCTGCTTTTAACATGTCCCATCATATTCCTCTGTTCTAGATAAATAATTTGGGCTGGGATAGTTAGAAAAATGATATTAAAATACTTCAAATATACAGATATCTTTATTCTATTTTCCTCCATCTCCTCTGAGAAGCAGAGTTCAGCCTGAACTCTCTGTTCTCTTTACAATTTAATAGATATTTTGAGTTATTAACAACTTTAGTAAAGGGGGCAGATTGGTTTGGGGTTTGGGTTGAGGAATACGTGTGAAATACACAGTACTGTTCAGGCCAGAATGAGGTTAAACACCTGTCAGTTGCTGTTTATTTAAGAGATGTGGAAGAAAGGCCAAAGAAATACCACAGATGTGATGTGAAAAACCATCTCACCACAGTGTAGTTGGGAGTTTCAGGTGTAAAGGACTGGGGCAGAAAAGGACCATCTGTCTCCTCTCTGTGCTGAAGGACATATTTATTTCAACTGCCCAAGATCAAGTCACAGCAAAAGAGAAGCAAGTGCAGCTGGACTGGCTTAAAGGACCCAGAGTAGAAGGGGAAATGAAACAACAGGAGTTTAAATGTCTGCCGCCCCCCAAAAAAATATGAAGGACCTACCTGAACCTGTAAAGAGAAGGGAAAAGCAGTAAAATGGAGCCTTCAGGAAGAAATTGAAGGAAATAAAGAAGATATCAGACTAGGGGGAAAACACAAGGCAAATAAAAACAAAAGGAACTAGGACTGATTTTTTTTTCCTTAAGGAAAAGAGACAGGATGGTCTTGCTTTAAGGTAAATGGTCTGCTTGGGGTCCACAGAGAAGGAGAGAAAAGTGAAAAAGAAGAAACATGTAAAAATAAGGAAGAGAAAGGGCAAAGAGGAAGAAATCCCTGGTGTTGAAGGTTCTCAAGATCTAAAAGAAATAGAAATAGAGGAGATAGAGAGTAGCATAGGGCTTAAGAGAGGAAGAAAGAATACAAAAGAAGCTAAGAAATTCCTAAGTCCCTTCACACTGGTACAAACTATAATTGAAAGTTAACTTGAACAATGTATATAAATAGCATTGGAACATAAGAGACTAAGCAGTCTGCAGAAAGCTGATGGAAGAACTGGAGAAATTAAACAGAAGACTGAGAAATACAGTTTATTGTGTTATCAGAGATTGAAATATAATAGAATGTTGAGGGGATTTTTCAATTTTTTTGAGAAGAGTTTGAGAAGAGTTACAAATGCATAATAGGTAAATAATCATTTTAATATTCCAAGTAGCCATGCATTTATGCTTTTGCTTCTTCCACAAGTGCAAGTATAATCTAATCAAGGCAAAGGACTGAGTAATTAGCATCCTTCTTTGTTTTGGTCAATGTGTTTTTATTTTTATTATTTGAGTCAAAGATTGCATTAGCTTTTTCTTGTTGTCATGCCCCTAAAATATCATCATACAACTTTGTACTTATCCATATTAAATCTCATCTTCTTCAGTATTGTCTGTTGTTCTAGACCAGTGAAATCTTTTTTTGATCCTGACTTTTTCATCTCAATGAGTGAGCTCTTTCCAAGCATCTTGTTATCTGCAAATTTGGGATAGAAGAGGGAATCCAGATGACAAGTTCCTTCTCAAGGAGGGGAGGAGGAAGGATTTTAGAAGAAAGGAAAATCATTAGTAATCTATTCTACCCCAGTAGTACTCCAGGGAGCAAGTCAACCCTATCGTGCCACCATTCTGACAATGACATTTACCTGGGCCATTTCAGTGAAGCATGGGTGGTTATCATTGTTGGTAGCCGTGCAACAGTCTACACTCTACAATATTGTTTGCCTATTGGCAAATTGTGGTGGTGTGAGGCAGATCAGATTTAAATGAGCTTTCCAGGACAAGAGAAGGACGTGACTACAGGATGTGGATATCCTGATGATCTCCTCTCTCATTAACACTTTTCTGTGTGTTCTGCCAGTGTGCCCATCTGCCAACTGCAAGGAATGGGTTGGAAAAGGGCTGAAGGATTGTGACGTGCCTATCTTTTACTCCCACTGGCATGTTGTGCTCGGTATTCATCCTGTCTTCTCCCAATGCAATCATCCTACCAAGGAGAAAGGAGGATCTATTTAAAAGAAGGACATGTCCATGATATCATTCCAGAAATAGTCCTGGCTATTTATCTGAGAAGGCAATTTTTCTGAAACTCCATCCCATCACTTCAGGGATGTGCTAGAGAGCCCCAGATATAATAACATCAAAGCTCAGCTGAAATAGTATATGTGAAAACCCTGTGAGAAGTATAAAGTGTTATCCAAATGCATAGTGTTGTTATTCTGTCTTAGATAATTTGAACATCTCTTTAATCCTCCAGCAGTTATTTTGAAAGGTACATTTTAAATATAAATAATGTCCTTCCTGTGGAATGAGAGCTATATTTAGTAATGCTAACAAAGAAAAGGGTTGAAATGGTGCTGAAATATGACAGCCAATATAGCACTAACCGTCACTGACATGCACAAAGTAAGGAAGGACCAAATATATTGCTGACTTGGTGTGTACATATTTTTCTAACTTGTAAATTACTGCCACCTAATTATTTTTCCCTACTATGTGTCAGGCCCTGTGTTAAGCCCGAGAGATACAAAGGAAGGAAAAAACACACACAAACTGGCCCTGATCTCAAGGAATTCTCATCAGTTCACAATCTAATGAGGGAGACAACATTCAAACAACTATGTACCAACAAGTTATAGATAAAATAAACTGGAGATAATCACAGTGGAAAGCACTAACATGAAGAAGACAGGAAAATCATCTCATTAAGGGTGCCATTTTAGCTGAAACTTGAAGAAAGCCAGGAGAAAGAGGAGGAGTGAATTGCAGCATAGGGCGCAGCCAGTGAAAATGCACAATTGGAAGATGGGGTGCTGTGTGTGAGAAACAGAAAAGAGGTCAAGTGTCACTGGGTCACAGAATATTTGGAAGGAAATAGAAGAAGACTGTCAAAGTAGGAAGTGACTAGGTTATGATAGACTAAAACCAGACAGAAAACTTTGTATTTGATCCTGGAGTTAATAGGGACACCCACTGCACAAGGGTAATAGCCATGTCAAAAGAGTGACATGTGTGAGAGATGTTACAAAGGCGATAAATTCTTGTTTACTTGACTGTCCAAGTGTGAGCAAAATTGCTTTCTAAAAATTATTTATCAAAGCATATTATAACTAATGAGTTACCCCATTTAAGAAGGAAAGAAAAACAGTCTCCTCTACTTACTCCTCCCACCATGCCACACCCCACCCTGGCTCCAAAAAGAAAAAAAATGAATAGATTTCTCAATGTGATGCAGCCATGGAATAGTTTTCAATGATTTTCTGTCTTAAGAGAACAAAGGCATATAGGCAGTTTTATTGATTGGGCCCAAGGCTGAAAAACAACAGCAGCAAAAAGTTACCATTTTCCAAATGAACACAGAACCACAATACCTGCTACCTGGGAAAACATGTGAATTATGCACAGGAAACGCAAGGGCTTTCTTTTTCCAGAATATCACAGGTTTCAGTTTTTCCTTTCTATGTCAGCAAGTACAATTGGGGTTTTGGTTTGGGGTTTTTTTTTTGGAGAATAAAAGAGGAGGTACATCCATTCTCTCCCTTTGGAAGGCAGAGAAGAAAAATGCCAGAGTGAGCAAAAAGAAAAATTATTCTTACATACCAATAATAACTCCACCATTAGCCAAACTGGAAAGGGAAACATTTAAGTTGCATGCTTTCATCAAGATAATAGGTTAAGCTGCAAAGGACTTCAGAGGTCATTAAGCCTAACCCTTCATTTTGTCAATGACCAGCAATTGTAGAAAAGTTGAATGACTTGCCCAAGATCTCACAACTAATAAATGCCTGAAGCAGCATTTGAGCTCAGGAAAAGTGCTCTATTTACTACACCTTGGATATTATTACCTGTATATCAGCGGTGGTTTGGTAATATATTCCCTATACACAGAAACATCAAGGGATTTTATTTGTAGGACTCCACAAGTCTTTAACCCAACCTCTAAAGTGTTCAGGAGTGACGCCCTTTTTCTGTGACTAACAGCATACTCATCCCTTGCCTTGGGGTTCTTTTGAGGTGTGGAGTTCAAGCACCTGTCAGGACTCTCTGAAGGATAGGTCATTCTCCCTGCCCTGAAATTGCCCCAAGTGCTTCCTCCATGCTACCAAATCACCCCTCCCCAACTGACTTGCCCCAGTAATAGCCACTCCCTCCTAAAGTCTCAGGAATTTGGCTTTCATTGTCATACTGAGTCTGCCCAGTCTGATGAATGAGTGCCCTTGCCACATTGCAAATATATGTAATCTGTTCACTGATCAGAAGCTTTGGTCAGTTCTGTGGCTGCTTAAAATTCAGCCCAATCATCTCCTAGGTTGAAGGATACCTTATTTCAGAATGAGCTCACTGTTCTGTCTGATACACACTGAGCTGATAAATCTGCTGCTATTGCTTTCTGGATAGGCTACTTTGATGGGGGAAAACGTATTTCCATTCACTCGAATTATATTTTCTCAAATGACCACAAAATGTGATCACATTTTTGTTTCTCAATATTAGCCCCAGTCCTCAGACCATATGTTCCCTTAAAAGAAGGTAGTCTTATGACATAGTGTAGATTCTCATCATCTCAAGAATTTTATGGACTCATACAAGTCTAGATTCCACCCTGGGGGCCACTGCTCTCCTGAAGAATGAATGCTTCAGCTGTCCCATTATTTCAGGTGGGCCCCTACTATGTATCACTTTTCTCATTGGCCTTCTTGCCTGATACTTTGACAACATACCTTCTATACTCTCCAGCCTTCCTCTTTCTGTCAAATTAGAACAGCCACTCAGTCAATATTAAATACTTACTATAGGACAGGCACTGTGCTGAGTTCTGGAAATATAAAGAAAGGCAAAGGACAATCCCTGAGCTCAAGAAATTCAGTCTAATGGCAAAGAAAACATACAAACAAGATACATACAGAATAAATAGGAGATAATTTCAGAGGAAAGGCATTAACATTCAGGAGGACTGGGAAGGGCTCCTTGCCAAGGGTAAATAAGACTTGAAGCCAGGAAAGAGGAGACAGAGGTGAGGTGAGGGAGAGTTACAGGCATTGACAACAGACAAGAAAAAAAAACCATGAGCCTTGGAGACTGACTGTACTGTAAAAGCAATAGCAAGGAGACCAGTGTCTCTAGATTGCAGAGTATGTGGTATGAATAAACGATAAAAATATTGGAAAGAAAGGAAGTGGGCAGTGTTGTAACATATATAAGGTTGTATCTCATATAAAATATTACATGTTACGAAGAGGGTACCCAAAGAGGATTAGGGTTGCCTGAGACCCCAAAATACCAACATGCCAGGTCCTGCAGAAAGAATTCCACTCAAGTATTCTCAGCCAAAGAAAAGTAAAGTTTATTGAAAGTTCGTTAAAAGTTTGCCATATGGGGTAGACTCTTAAGGACCCAGTCTATGCTAGGCCATTCTATGGCACTCTCACAGAGCAAGTCTGTGCTAGGGCAATCTGTGGTGCTCTCACACAGAGCAAGTCTGTGCTAAGCCATTCTATGGTGCTCTCACTCTCTCTCACTGTCACTCACACACACACACACACACACACACACACACACACACAAGATGGGATTCTGATATACAGAGGAATCTAGGTGTGGTCTAGAGTAGGAGTTTGGGGAGGGACTTCAGGAGGAGTCAATGAGGTCAGACTCCAGTAATGAGTTTGGGGAGGGTCTTCAGGAGGAATTAATGAGGTCAATGCAAGGGTGAATTGATATTTTGATAGGCTCAAGAGTGGGAAGTAGATGGACAATGGAGGGCCAGGCTAGTAACAGAGGTTTGGGCCCAGCCACAATGAAATACTTATGGCCTCTGTAAATGCCTCATCAAGTGGGAAG
>CM053595.1:240207434-240220908 GCA_028646575.1 Pseudocheirus occidentalis
CTCACTGGCCCAATCCCACTAGTGATCAGTACAGAAGTTTGAACTCTTACATTTCAAAAATGGAATGGTTTGCCCCTCCCTGCATAGTCTGGTGGACCCCCACTCCTGGTGGCTCACCATGCTAGTTCTGGACTTAATATAATACCTTAATGGTTTTAGTCTTACTGCAGCTCAGAACTCCTAGGTTCAAGCAATCCATTAGCATCAGCTGCCCCAATAGCAGGGATTACCATCATGAGCCCCCACATTTGGCTTTCTGGAAGATTTACCCAGGGTCATGGACAAGAATCTCACAGGCTGAGAAAGCACAGATAGGTTGCAGTCTGAATCTATGGAAGGACCCATATTGATGAGATTATGCTTCCAGTGAAGTAACCAAAGATTAAAGCAAACATAGAATCTTCTGTTCTGATGCTTTTAACTTAGTTCTTGTATCGCAGCCATTTCTTTTTGTTTTTGTTTTTGTTTTAATTCCATTTTTTTAATTAAAAAAATATATCTTCTTGTTCAACCACCTCTCCCATTGGGAACAAAAAGAATTAGGAAGGGAAAGGAAAGAAAAAACAAAGGTCTTGTAACAAATATGTATAGTCAGATAAAATAAATTCCCACCTTGGCCATGTCCCAATAGTTTGTCTTATTCTGCACCCTGAGTCTATCTGTTGAGACCAGAAACATAGTGTGATCCATGGCACAAAGACATCTTGGAGGGAGTAAAACATAAGAATAAAGAACTACAAAGCAGGGTTACAAGGGGCAGATTCAAGATCATCTGCATCAGGCCTTTGGGAATGTAGGTTCAAACTTCTTGGTCCTTTCTCTTCCTCACCTTTGATCAGAAAGCTAAGTGGAAGATGAGAGTTGAGACTAAAGGGAATGGGGTGAGAATATATTTCGTGTCTCCATGAAATGATTCAGTGATTGTTTTGCAAATAGGCCCAGTAGACAACAGTTTTTGAATGTGATTCGAAGTATGCTGAGATGAATGAGATATAACAAGAAGTGTGTCACTCTCAACCCCTATCCATGACCCTCTCCCCGTTAAAAACAGCTAGCTTGTTTTATTGCCTGAAATTCTACTCTTCATGTTTCTTTCTTTGGGAGAACAGAGGGTGGGGAAAGGTAGCATTCTTTTCATCTGTTGGAATATAAATAATAATTTTAGCAAAATCAGTTTTTCAATTGTTTTTTCAACCTGATAGCTAAAAAATAACGAGACTTTGTGAGAAACAGAAATAGGAAAGGTGACAAAGAGATTGAGGATATAAGACACATAAAGAGTTTTGAGATTTACAGATTTTACTTCATTTAATCCTTACAATAACTGAGTAATATAGATGTTATTATTATCCTCATTTTACAGATAAAGAAACTGAGGCAGAAAAGTGCTAAGTGACTTGCCCAGGAACATACAGCTAATAAGTATCTGAAGCAGCATTTGAACTTGGGTCTTCCTGACTCCAAGTCCAACATTCTACAGATAATCAAAGAAGGGACAGATTCAGAATATTATATTTATTTCAGAGTGAAGGCCTGAGGGAGATAGTGTCATATTTTACACCCTAACTTTTTGTGTGTCATGAACCCCTGTACAGAGAGTCTTATGAAGTCTATGTACTCTTTCACAGAATATAAAGCATAAAATAAAAACATGTATTATAAAGAAAATCAATTATATTAAAAATTGTTATCAAAACATTTTAAATGGATTCCAGTTAAGAATCCCTGTAGGATATTAGACAGTTGAGATTCTAGGGGCACCAGGAATCAAGAAGAATGGGAAGCAACAATAAAAGAGAAAGATTATGAAAGGGAAGATAAAAATATCTAAGTAAACTTTCTCAACTCCTTAATCTTGCTGAGACTTAGTCCACCAAAGAATTCATTATTCCCTACTCATGCTATCACTTTATTCATTCATAATATTTTAGTTTCTTATACTCAGTTCCATGGGGTAGACCATATTCTTGTAAAAGATCATAAGATCCTATGTGAACTAAAAGGGACTTTGGAAGTCATTAAATCTAATGCCTACATTTTACATTTGAAGAGACTGAGGCACAAAGAGGTTCAATGATTTGTCCAAGATCAAACAGGTGGCAGAGCCTAGAAAAGCTATGCATCTAGGTCATCTGACTCTAAGCCTGGTATTCTCCCTAGGTGGTTGTGGGCTGACTAAGACAGCAGCTGACATGCAAGAAGCTCACATGGAATTCAAACTGGCCAGAGGACACACACCAAAGAAACCCTAAAATCAACCCCAACTACAACTGTGTGCAACAGGGACATTGTGAGGACAGACAACTCTATGGAAGGATCAGAAACAGTGCCTGTGGGAAAGTTCTTTTCAGAGCCTGGGCTCTGAGTTGTCTATTAGCCAGAGAAATCTAGTCACCAATGCGATAAACACTGCAAATCAAAGATCAGCTCTGACATTTGTGTAATAAATGTTTGCTGAATTTAAATAAATGGAATTTGAAGAGTACAAGGGACTGTTCAGTTCACATCAGTATTTTCAACCACATCTATATGCTGAAGAGCATTGTCTTCAAACACAAGGTACAGTGGAAAATAGATCCTCCCAAATTCATCTCCAAGGAGAAATTTATGGAAATAGGATAACAATAATTATCAGCATTTTGTTGACAATAAAGCTATGCTTTATTACATTGTACCTGCAGAAAATGCTGTCTCCTTAGATACTGGGATATTCCATCAAGTTGCTCTGACAGTACAGGGTTTATTTAGAGCAGGAAAGGTCTCATCTCTGGCACCTCTACTTATTAAATTGTCGGGAATAACTGGCACGGAGAGAAGAGTAGTTGCTACCATCACATGGGACTCTATAATTAAAAAAGAAATCCTACCTATATGGTCTCCAGTTATGTGTTTCTGGTGATCATTCTAAAAGTGGCATAATATTTGGCAGCCAAGAAATATAGGTAATAAAAGTGGGAGGTATTCTCCTGTTTCTTTGCAAAGGTAATGGAACACAGGTATAGAGCATTATATATAACATCAGAATGTTTCAATATGTTGGTTAGTTTTGCTGATTTTTTTAAATTTTCTTTCTACTATGTTACAGGAAATCATTGGGGAGGAGGGATACATTAGGGAATGTAGATGACATTTTAAAAGACAACCATAAATAAGTGTTTTGCTTAGTCTTTCAAAGTAGGAGATATTTGTGCTAAACACCAAGTCCTTGCAATGATACAGGAAACTATATTTTCTCCTTTTGTTACCTTCATGAAAAGGCTCAAAACAGATAAGGGATGAAGGAAAAGATAAACCTACAATTGCTCACATTTACATAACTTTGGAAGATTTGCAAAGTTATATAATTTCACTTGATCTTTATGGTAACCTGTGCACTAAGTACTATTATTATCTGCATTTTATAGGTGAGCAAACTAAGGCTAAGAGATGTTAAATGAGATTCCTGGGGTCACATATGAAGCAAGGCTTCAAACAAAGTATTTGAAGTAGGCTTCAAACATGAACCATCCTGACTCCAAGTTTTACGTTGTTGATTGCACCTTCTTTGAAGCCATCCTTAGAGATGAAAGGTGCAAATGTTATTCCCATTTTCCAGATGAAGAAACTGATCCTGAGAAAATTTAATAGATTTTTTCCAAGATCATTCCTCCTACTGAATGGTGAAACTGAGGTCCAAACCCAGCTTTCTGACTCCAAATCAAAGGTTTAATCCAGTACCTCAGGTTGACTTGGTACCCAGCACTCCAGATCAAGAAAAGCAAAAAGAAAAGAGTAAGTCAGGGAATAAAACCTTGAAAGGTTTACGCAAAGATGGAGTTCAGCTAAATAAATGAAGGTCATCTGCTTGCATGACAACTTTTGCAATATATTATTTAGGGAGAGTTTTCTCTTAAAAAAAAAATCACAAAATTTGAACTTGGCCCAGAGAGACAAAGCCAGAGCTGGTGATTTATGCATTGATTTTATAGGTCATATAACAGGACTTTGCTTCTGCTGATCCAAAAGAGGTCACTCAGATACTTTTAAGCATGAGTTTGTAGCAGAGACCTCTCCCTCAGATACAGCTGACCTTGGACAAATACACCCCAATCCTCCAACCTCTCAGCTCTTCTCTAATAACAACTGTTTGCAGGATCATTGCCTTCTGGTTGGAGAGAGCAAGCCCCTTCATTAGTCTTGGTACTCTGAGCATTTGCCTATTTCATTTAATTAGTTTTCTGTCTCTAGTAAGAAGAGGACATGAGACTGAAGTTCATTTTAATTTTTTTTAAATGGACAAGATTCTATTTTTTTTTTAATGCAGAGCTGTGGAGATTGACATCCTGTTGTATCAGCAATTGTTCTCTTTGATAGGACTGAATCAAGGAACAGGAAAGAAGAAAAGCAGCACTTCATTAGGATGCCTTTGGCCCCTACTTACATTGACAGTTCTGAGTATCTGAGATAAATGGGTGGGTTTCCTTTCAGAAATGACCACCAAGACCAATTTCTTGCTTCTCCTGGGCTCTGTTCTTTCTCTGCTTCTTCTGGTGCCTTTCCTCCTGTCTTCTTTTCACTCTTAACACTATGCAGGCTCTCGTCTCCTGTCCTTCATTTCTCATGCACTTAGTCCCCACTAATTGGTTTGTCCCCGGGTCATTTATTGAGCTAATGGTGTAGCCTACAAGGACTTCCCACTTCCACCTACACTCTGACCATGGAAACTTGGCCAATCAACAATGAGTTATAATAAAATCCAGCCTGTGCTTTTCACACTCTCAAATTTCTAACAATTTAACAAGGTCTCATCAGCATCACTTAAAATCCTTTTGTTTTGCTGACAGGTTTAAAAGATCATCTTCTTCAGCAGTAAAATTATGGCTGTCATTTTTAATGATCAATGGCATTCGTCACACAGAGGATAAACGCTGGTAAGAATTACGAAGCTCCCTGTAAGAGACAGGAGCCAGGGACCAAAGTAAATCAGCATATAGTTTTATTGCAACTCAAGTGGTAAAACTGAAATAATTGCTTGAAAAGTGACACCAGAAGCTAGCCTCTGGCCTCTGCTTCATTTGTCTGGGCTTTTCTGACACCATATGTGAGTTGCAGTTCAGAGTGTGGGTGATAATCATAGAACATTATTTGACAGACACTAGGCTAAGACAGGAGAGACCTATTGATTTAATCTTAGCTCTTTCTCCAGCTAGCTAGGCCACGTTTGGCTTCTATTTCATCATCTATAAAATGGGACCATTGAACAGAGGTTCATATGTTTGTTGGTTTTCTTTTTTCTTTAATTTTGATAACTGCATTTCAATTCAATTGGTTTTCTTTCTAATCCATGGTATTTTAGTTTATTCATTTAAAATCATGATTCTGAGAAGGGGCTCATAGGCTTCACAACTAAACTAGATCCCCAAATTCTATTGTTCAGTTTTTTTGATTCCAAACTAATTCTCATTAGTTTGCCTAGAATATAGGTTCTAATAAGGTAAGTTGTAGGTAGTAAGACTGGAGATGTAACTCAAGTATGTTGGGGGAGGTGGGGAAGGTATTTAAAGTTTTTAAGGAGTGTGCTGGAAGAAATAGCAAAAATTTTAGATATGCATACAATATCACTCTGATGACAAAAAATGGAAGTAGAATTAAGAAACCTCTTGATGAAGGAGAAAGAAGAGAGTTGAAAGCTGACTTGAAGCTTAATACCAAACAAAATGAAAATTTTGGTGATTGGTCCCATCACCTCCTGGCAAAGAGAGGAAGAAGAGGTGAGAGGAGTGTCAGATTCTATAATCTTGGGCTCAAAGATTACTACCGATGGTGATTGCAGCCAAGAAATTAAAATACACTTGCTCCTTGGAAGGAAAGCTACAGCAAATTTGTTAAGTACACTAAAAAGCAGAGACATCACCTTGCTGACAAAGGTCAATACAGTCAAAATTATGGTTTTTCCATTAGCAACATATGGCTGTGAGAGTTGGGCAATAAAGAAAGCTGAGCACTGCAGAATCAAGGCTTTCAAATTGTAGACAAGACTTTTGAGAGTCCCTTGAACAGCAAGGAGACCCAATCAGTCAATATTTAAATAAATTAATTCAGGTTCTTCCCTGGAAGGTCAAATACTGAAGCTAAAGCTTAAATATTTTGACCATGTAATAAGAAGATGAGACTCACTGAGAAAGACCCTGATGTTGGTAAAGAATGAAGAGAACAAGAAAAAGGGATAGCAGAGCATGTGATGGATAGAAAGTATCGTGGAAACCATGAATGTGAACTTGGACAGATTTCAAGAGACAGTGGAAGATAAAAAGGACTGGTATACTATGGTGGCTGGTGTCACAAAGGGTCAGACACAAATAAATGACTGAAAAACAACAAAAGTACTTTATCCCATGGTTGACAGTAAAAGTTTCAGGGAGTGACATGGCTTGATATGTTCATAATAAAAATTGTTTTGGCATTTTTATGAAGTTTTGATTTTAAAGAAGAAAAAAATGGAGGCAGGGATATTAGTGCTATATTACAAATTGAACCTGTAAGATTACCTTCTATTAGTTGTCTATGTATCTTGTATGCACCTTTTTTTTTGGCATGTTGTCTCTTTCATTACAATGTCAACTCCATGAGGGCAGGACTAGCTTTTTTTCCTCATGTTCTTTGTATATCTACTGGTTAGCATAGTATCTGGAACATAGGCAATCAATAAATAATTTTTTTAATAAAAATTAAATGCCTACTGTGTGCTAGACCCTATGTTGAGAACTGAGCATACAAAGAAAGGTTAAAAAAAACAGTCTCTACTCTCAAAGAACTCAGAATTCAATGCAAATAATTGCATGTAAACAAGCTATACGCAGGATACATTGGAAATAATCAACATAGTAAGTGCTTAATAAATGATGCCTAATTGATTGGTTGACTGAGGTGATAAAGGCCTAAACTAAGGTGGTAGCAATTGTGAATAGAAAATGGGAATGGTTCAATCAATCTAAGTGCCTACCACATTCTAACCATCATGCTAGGGTCTGGGGAATAAAAGAAAATGTTTACAGGAGATATTGCCCCAGCAGAATCAATAGAACTTGGCACCTGTTTGGATTAGAGGGAGAAGACAGAATCTTATATGATTGAGCTTCAGATTCTGGGTTACTAGGAGATGGTGTTGCTGTCAGATTTTGAGGAAAGGAAGATTGTGTGTCAAATGTGATGAATCCAATTTAGGAAATCTTAAGTTTGAGATGCCAGCAACACATTAAGGTAGAGGCATTGAACAGGAAGTTGATGATGTTGGGACAAAATTCATGGGAGATTTTGAGGCTAGCTAAATAGATTTAAGTTATGTGCATAGATATGTTCATTTGAGCTGTGTGTGTGTGTGTGTGTGGTCACAAAAAGAAAGAGTATGGAAAGAGATGAGAAGACAACAGCCAATGGCAGCACCTTAGCCACTATTAAAAATGTTAGGGATCAGGGAGGGGACATGATCTTGATTTAGGGAACTTAGAAAAATAGGAAATGAACCCAGAAAATAAGAATGCTCAGAACCCAAGAGGAAAAGGGCATCAGTTCCAGATGATACAGAAGGGTCAATGAGGATATAAACTTTAAAGACAATACCAATATGCCTTCCACATCACAGCTTTGCCCCCTTTTTTTATTGTGGGTCAGCATAAGAAATTAAATGGGAACTTGGGGCAAGTTTTGTGGATGCCACAGACAACACACAAAGGCCAGAAGACAGCACAAAAAAAAGTTATTGGTGAGTACAGTAGCCAGATTTCATTGATTCAGAAGAGATAATGAATGAAAAGCCATCAGAGAACTTGAGTAAGTTTAGATTTTTTTTCAAGATATATATCACAAATACTAATAACTAGAATACATATAGCATGGATATGATGGGTTAATTTCAGAGGCAAGTGAGGTGGTCAGTCTCTCTCACTCATTTCCTCTTATTTAATAGCAAATGTTCTCTAAATGAATGGTTCTATGGTCTTGGTATCATGCCACTAAAGTTAAAAACAGAGCCCAATATATAATTCATGCATCTAAGTGGGGTCTACTAGAGAACAAAGAACTAAAGAACGATGCCCCAAGATGTTAGAGGTGTTAGAAAGTACTACTTACTAGGCTACTCCATGGTCTATGATAAGCCTTTACTCAATGTCTCTACTCAAATGATACATGTCATATCTGTGGAGGACAGGCAGTACAATTTGAGGATGAGTTATCCTTGCTTACATAGAGAAAAGTCTCACTTCTAATATGGTTATCAGCACTTTTTTTCAAATCTAGGCCCAAATGTTAGGGAGTCATTGATTATCTACTGCACAGGTAACTGGGATGATGGACAAGATTTGGCAAGTGACTAGGTATATGAGGTGAGTGGAAATGAGGAGATGAGAATGATAATGAAGTTGCAATCCTGGGCAACTAGAAGGTCCCTGAATCCCCAAAAGAAAGGGGGAACTTGAGAGAAAATAGAAGTAGTTTTTGTTTTGAACATAATATTGAAATCTTTACTGTACATTCAACTCAAAATGTCCATCAGAGAGTTAATGTGGGACTGAGGTCCATGAGAAAAACAAGATCTAGGTATCTAGATCTGGGAGTCATCTGCATAGAGATGATAACTGAGTCCCATCTGGGTTGATCAGATAATTAAGATGGGGGAGAGCAAGAGAGAAAGAGCCCTGAGCCTTGGTCATACCTCCAGTTAGGAGGAATGACACTGATGATAACCCACTAAAAAAGATTGTGAAGTAGTAGTCAGACAGGCAAGAGGAGAGGCAAGAAAGAGCAATGTTATGAAAACCCAGTAAAGTATAGAGCAGGAGAGGGTGGTCAATAACATAAAATACAGCAAAGATATAAAGAAGGATAAGGACTGGAAAAAAGTCAATCATTAGTTTTGGCATTTTTTTTTATCAAAAGAATGGAAAAATATGGAAAGCATCATAGTAGTGAGCATATGACCAATGGGGACAGGGACATCTTAGAAGCAGGCACTGATATTTCATGTGTAGTTTAAATCCTTAAAGCAAAGTCAGGTATTCACTGATGGCTTAAAATCCAACCATTTACAGAGGCTCAATAAATCTATAAAGCTCATTGGCCATACTATGTGGTTGACAGTCTTCTAGTCTTCGGAGAGGTCAGAATGACTAGTAATGCATGAGTTGCTGAGCTGGAAATGGGTGGCCATGCCAAAGGAATGATTCAACCTCCTTTTGGTCTTTATGTCTCCTCCCCCCTTCTGCCTTCCAAAGAATTTTCTTCCTGGCAGCAAGGTAGGTATAACTTCTGTGAGCTGCTTAGAGGTAGGAGAAAGGGAGCTGCCTTATTTCCCACCTCGGTACCATACATCCACAATCACATGCCTCTCTATTTTTTGTATTTATTCTTTCCTGATCTTAAGCATGAGTATTCTGAGACTGGAGTTCCCAGGCAAGTAGCAGATCCATCGGAGTCACTGGAGATCCCACCAGCAGATTTGCTAGTTGAGTATTCCAGAAGGGTAGGTATATAGCTCAAGGAGGTCACTGACAAAAAGAAGAGTTCTATATATTCCAAAATATTTGTAGCGGCAAAGAACTCAAAATTAAATAGATGCCCATCATCTTCCCATAGGGGAAGAGCTAGATAAATTGTGTTACATGAATATAATAGAATAGTACTGATCTGTAAGAAGAGATAGCTATGATAAATACAGAGAAGCAAGGGGAGATACACATGGAAAGTACAGATCTAGGAAAAATAATTGAAGGAGAACGGTATGAAAATATAAAGAAGAAGCTTAATCTCAAAGGAGGGATAAGAGAAGACACCTTCCTCAAGTCCTTTACGGAGATGGTGATAGAAGTCCATGGGTTTGAGACATTACACAAAATGTTAATACTTTTATGTATTTATTAGTTTTACTAATTTTTTCTATCCTTGTTTATTTTTTTTTTACTCCTTTGTTATAAGAGATTATTCTCTGGGAGGGGAGATGGACAAGTATGGAGAGGGCAGATGACATAAAAACAAAAGACAGCAATAAAAATATTTTTTAAAGAATCTTCTCCATAATATTCTCAAGTAAGTGACTACTCAGACTCTGAATGAAAGTGTCTGTTACAATAATAGTTTACAATAATAGTTATAATTGTTAAGAAGTCTTTTTTTTTCATTTTCATTGAGCCTTATCAATATGTTTCTCTGCAATTCTTATCCATTGTTCCTAGTTCTACACTCTGGGTCCAGGGAGCAAAAGTCTTAATCTGTTTTTTACAAGATAGTTCCAAATCTGTTCTCTTGATTAGAAATATCACCAGTCCCTTCAACTGATCTTCTTAGGGCATATTCTTCAGTCTCTTTACCATCCCACTCACTTCACTCTATATACTTCCAAGTTTATCAATGTCCTTGCTAACATATGACTTTAGGACTGAATCCATTGTTTCAAAGGAGAGCTGACTAGTGGAAAGGATGAGAAAACTGTCATCACCTTCATTTTGGACACTATACCTCTCTAAATTTAGCCTCATATAAGATTACCTTTTTTGGATGCCATGTTATACTGGTAACTCATACTGAATTTGTAATCCACTAAAATTAAAATACAGCACTTCACACAGTGCCTAGTCCTTAGCACAATGCTTGGCACAGAATAGGCACTTAATAAATGTTTAATAATTGAATAATTAGTTAAAACCAATACTTTTCACAAAGGACTATTGTATAGCCCTTTTCTTCTTCAACCTGTAATTTTGAAAATGATATTGTTTTGTGAGCAAGTTGTACGGTTAACGGCTGTGTGACCTAGGGCTTTCACTTAACAATAATTTTTAAAAATTATTCATATCTCTATATATCTACCCTATAATAACCACCTTGTGAGACACAGAGTGCTCCACTTTACATATGAGCATACTGAAGTTTGGGAAGGTCATGATTTGCCCACAATTATCATCAATGAATGTATAACTAGCACAAACAACCTGAATATGAACTTGGATCTTCTGATTCCATGGGCACGGTGATTCGTCCTATACCATACTGCCTCTGTCAGATACTAAGTTTCCTCTTTAGAGTTGTTATTTTTATCACTAAATTCCACATACAGACTCTCTAAAAGAAGTCTTTTGGCAGAAGCTAATTTTTGAAAAGTAAGAAATCTAAAGCTGTCATTGGCAAGAAGTTTCCGATTCTCATTATTATCTCATCACAATCATTAATCACAATGTGTTGATATGCATTCTCATTCTCTAGTTCTCTCCACTCCCAAGAATATTCAGAGACCAAACAGGAGCTGCCTTCAATTATTTCATAATCTAGAGAGAAAAAAAAGCCCAAAGAAACACATGGTGAATGAAGAAAAAACAGACCTAGAGTTAACCAATAGAATTAGAAAGATTGTTTTCTTACTTTTATAAGTACCTTTCTTTTAACTCCATTACACTTCTCGTCCTTTCACTTTTTTAGATACTAATGCTTTGCATCTGAATAACACTATTAACTTTTCAAGCATTTTATATCTATTCTCTTATTTGACCTTCATAAATCATGTGAAGTAGACAGAACAGATGTCATTATCCACATTTCACAAATAGAGAAACTTGATTCTAATTTCTTTCACATTCAGCTAAGGAGATTGCTGACACCTGAAATAGATATACATGTCAAACTTGTCATAATAAATACCTCTGCAAAGGAAAATTCTAAGATAATGCAAACTTTCCCTTGCCCCCTACAATGGCCCATTTATTAACCTCAAATTACTTAATGAAATTTAATCTAGTTAAAGAATCTGGACGTAGATAACCCCTGGAAGGTTATCATAATAAGATTTAAGTGCATATTTTTGTATAACAGAGATTTATTTTTCCCCTTTCTCCATAAACTCAGTACATTGAAATGTCAAGGAGTACTTAGCTCTTCTACTACCTGAGGCAGGAAGTAGATCTGGGTAATTTGAATGAATCCTCCCAGTTCTCAGAAATTTCTTGAGAGATAAATGGAAAGAAATTATGACATTTTTTCAAGATTCTGAACCTACAGGAAATGTTAGCATAAGTGGAAATCAAACAGCCTTGGAGCTGGGGGTGGGGGTGGGAGGAAGGGAGGAAGCATAGCATGAGAAAAAGAACTCCACCCAGTGCCAATGGCAAAAATTAGCTCAGAGATGAGAAGAATGGGGCTACATATTCCTGACTTCTAGATGAACTTTGGTGTGAGGATAGAGGTCAGTGGGAACACAAAGGAACATTTCAAAATGGAAAGACACCCTAGTCTGTCATTATGTTTGAACTATAATATGGAAAGAACATATCTCTAGTTACTTTTAAAGATAGAGAAGACAGTGCAAACTCTGAACTTTCTGAACTAACCTCTGTTCTCTCCTTCCCCTGCCTCCCACCTAACCCCATGAAGTCCAGGGGATTGGAACAAAGAGCTTTTCTCTAAAGTATTCCTGTTGGTTGCTGCTAAGAACTGTGGGAGTGAAGGTTGCAGCCAACAACTTTTATGGAGTTGTAATGGTACTTCATAAGTAACGTGGAGACTGGCAGAACATGCCATACTCTACATGACTATGAGAATCAGACCCATAGATTAGTAGAAGCCCAGCCTCAAAGTCCAGTACCAGGAGACAGAGTAATCAGTGTTCTCTGTCTGTGAAAGTGGAGCTGGTAAGAGCTAGAGAGAAGAAAGATCATGCAAGATCTTCCAGCTCCCAGCTTTGAGAGCTAGAATTCCCTCCAAGGTATTAATCCCTTGAGAGAGCCTCTGACAGAGGGGTTTGCTGAATGAAGGATGAAGCTCTAACTCTGGAGAATTGCCAATTGGGAATCAAAGACAGGTTATTTCACAGGCTGCATTAAATACTCCTTGTTTACTCCAGATCTCACTTCAAGTCAAGTCAAATCAACAAGCATTTGATTAATTACTGGCTGTAAGCCAAGTACTGTTAAATGTTGGGGATACAAAGGAAGGTAAAAGTAAACAAGCAAAAAAGTCCCTGTTCTAAGGATCTCATAGTCTAACGGGGAGACAACATGCAAAGAACTATTTAGAAACTAGATATTTTCATGATAAACTAAAGGTAGTTTCTGGTAGAAAGCACTAAGATTAAGGAAGACTGGGAAAGGATTCTGGTAGGGGGTGAAATTATAGCTGAGATTTGAAAAAGCTGGGAAAGCCAAAAGGTGGAGGTGAAAAAGGAGATCATATTCAAAAGATGAGACCAACCAGCAAAAATGCATTGTGCCAGAACTGGAGTGTGTGGTAAGAGTAACTAGATCATATAATGTGTGGAGGGGAGTAAGTTATAAGAGGTCCTAATAGGTAAAAAGGAAGAAGGTTATGAAAGGGTTTTTGTTTTTTTTTATTTATTTTTTATTTGTTTTCTTGTTTACATTATTCATTTTCATTACATTTTTGAATTACCAATTTTCTCCCTGTCTTGCCCCTGCCCCAACCCCAAAACAGCAATCCCACTGTAAAGCCCCTC
>CM053595.1:240221408-240260107 GCA_028646575.1 Pseudocheirus occidentalis
GTTCTCTGTATTTTTGTGAGTCTGAGAGTCCTAGACTTTCCTAGACTTTGTCTGGGCTCATATTTTATGGGTGTTTAGGGTGCCCGTGTGGGAGCTGCGGGACCTTGCTGCTTCTATGCCGCCATCTTGGCTCCGCCCCCCCATGAAAGGGTTTTTAAATCCAAATATAACATTTCATATTTGGTCCTAGAAGAAATAGAGAAACACTAAAGTTTACTGAGTCAAGAAGTGACATGGTCAGGCCTGCACATTAAGAAATTTACTCTGGCAGCTGAGTAGTTAAGCTAGAACATAGTAGGTACATAATAAATGTTTGTTGATTGTCTGAAGTGGGGTGAGACTTGAGGTGGGGAGACTAAACAGCAGGTTATTGTAATAGTCCAGGTGTGAGGAAATGAGGGTCTGCACCAGGATTGTGGCAGCATCAGACGAGATAAAGGGATGTAAACTAGACTTGTCACAAATACAGAAATGACAGGATTTGACGACTGAACTGATAGGGAGAGTGAAAGTGAGGAGTTGAGCATGACGCTAAATTTTCACACCTAGGTAATTGGGAGGATGGTAGTACCCTGGACAGAAACAGGAAAGTTAGGAAGAGGTGAAGACTTGACAAAGTGACAGTGAAAGTTAATGAGTTCAGTTTTGGACATGTTGAGTGTAAGATGTCTATAAGACATCTAGTTCAAGATGTCCAAAGGGTCTCTGTGGGGAACAGGGAGAGAATGGGCTTAAGCATCTGGGATATCCAGGAAAACTCAGCCTATAACTATAAGGGGCCAGCTATGTGGCAGAGTGGATAGAGTGCTGGGCCTGGACTCAGGAAGACATCATCATGAATTCAAATCTGGTCTCTTACACTTACTAGCTGTGTGACTGTGAGCAAGTCACTTAATGTTCTTTGTCTCAGTTTCCTCATCAGTAAAATGACCTGGAGAAGGCAATGGCAAACCACTCTAGTATCTTTCCCAACAAAACCCCAAGTAAGGTCACAGAGAACAGGACATGAATGAAAAATAACTGAACACCAAACTGAACAACAACAATAACAAAAAAAAACCCCTGAAGTTTCTAAGCTCATAAAAATTCAAAGCAAAAAAAAAAAATTGGGGGATGGCGGGGAGGGCAGCTAGATAACTTCAAGGATAGAGCCCTGGGCTTAGAGTCAGGGAGACCTGACTTCAAATCCAGCCTCAGACACTTACTAGATGTGTGATCCTGAGCAAGTCACTTAACCTCTGTTTTCCTTAATCCACTGGAGAAGGAAATAGCAAAGCACTCTGGTATCTTTGCCAAGAAAATTCTGTGGACAATATGGTCAATGAAGTCACAAAGAGTCAGACGTGGCCAAATGAACGAACAACAACAAAAGATTTGTTTGTCAAGATAATAATGGGTTCACATATAGTGCTGTAAGGTTTAAAAAGCACTTTCCCCACTACAACCCTGTAAGTCATTCCAGAATTTCAGAGTTAGAAATGAATTCAGAGGTCAGCTAGTCAGTCAGTCCAGAATAATTGATGAAGTACTTGGTATGTGACAGGCAGTATGCCAAGTACCAAGGATACAAAGAAAGGCAAAAACATGTTTCCTGATTTAAGAAGCTGAATTTGAATGGTGCAACCTGCATCTGACCAAGAATCCTCACTACAAATAACTCTACATATGGTCACCTTGGCTTGGAGACATCTACTGAGAGACATCTAAACTTGACATTCTCAGGGAATCCCATTCTGCTTTGTAATAGCTCTAATTATTAGAAATCTTTTCTTTGCATCAAGCTGAAATATACCTTTCTGTTATTTTTATCACCTATTGCTAGTTCTGCCTTTACAGGGGTAGGGAACCTGCAGCCTCAAGGTCACATGTGGCCTTTAAGGTCCTTGAGGGCAGCCTTTTGACTGAGTCCAGCTTTTATAGAACAAATCTTTTAAATTAAGATTTGTTCTGTGAAGTTTGAATTCAGTTAAAGGGTCCGCATTTGAGGACCTAGAAGGCTAATGTGGCCTTGAGGCTACAGGTTCCCCACCTCCAGAAGCCCATTTGCTCCTCTAACTGAAAGTCTTTCAAATACTTGAATATAGTTTGTGTGTCTCCCACAGCCCAGCCCCAAGTCTTCTCTTCTCCAGGTTAAACAGGGGTCCTTCAGATAGTGCTCATATGGCATGACCTTGAGGTCAATCACCATTTTGGATGCTTATCAATATCCTATGGGAAAAAATGGCATCTGAAACTGAACACAGTATTCCAAAAACAGTCTAACTAGAGCAAAGTGCCCTAACCCTTAGTCTAAGTCAGAGCTCTGCTATTTATTGCCTCTGTGACCTTGGATAAGTCCTTAGCTTCCTTTGTTATGAAATTAGGTTAAACTAGATCACCTCTAAGGTACTTTTCAGCTCTAGGATCCTAATAAAGAAGGAATACAGAAGCACTGGTGATTGAACCTTTGCCTCCTGTGGCCACATTAGTTTTCTTTCTGACTCCAGTATTTTCTTTTTTTTTTTTTTCTTTTTGGAGTTGGGGTTAAGTGACTTGCCCAAGGTCACATGGCTAGTTTTTTTGTTAAGTGTCTGAGGCCGGATTTGAACTCAGGTACTCCTGACTCCAGGGGCGGTGCTCTATTCACTGTGCCACCTAGCCCCCCTGACTCCAGTATTTTCAATACCCAACATTTGCAAGGGTCTGTCAGGAGTATAGAAAGTCATTATTGGGTTCCCATGCCACAAGAAAGAGTAAATCATGAAAAATGTTAGAAGGATGTGCTTGCTGGCCTTTCAGTGAAAGAGAATAACAATCATCAGGAAGTAAGAACAGATAACATAGCTTTACTTCTCCTTTGCAAAGAAGAAAAAAGAGTTGATGAACTTTGTCAACTTATCATTACTAAATAGTGGAGGGATAAGCTCAGAAGACAGTTGAACTTGGATAAGGAAACCAGATATGGAGTCAGAAGTGAATGAATTTTAATCTTCCTTTGGGAAAAATATATAGTTTTTATTCCTTGTAATAATGAACCATCCTGTCTATTAAACCCAACAAATCTTTGTGACACTGACAGCCCCAAATATCCTGCCAAGACTAAATCCCATGATAACAAACCCCAAGGTCCTGCCATGTCCATTGTACTCAAATTTTGTTGTACTAAGTTAGTTTTAAATAAATGGCCAATTATAGGAGGCGAATCCTTAACTTAACAGGGGATAAAAGAGATCATAATAGACAAAATAGCCCATTTGAATTACATAAAATGTAAAAGCTCTTACATAAAAAACAATAAAATGGAACATGAAGAGAAAGTGTAAAGTTGGAAAATATTTGCACCAAACTGTTGTTGTGAATAGCATCAAATATCATCCATAAAAGTCTAATATCATATTATATATGTATATGATAAAATATTTAATACCAATAGCCATTCCCCCCATAGACAAGCAGTCAAAGGATACAATCAATAAAAAGAATTTTTTAAAAAGAATTTCAAACATGTTTTTTTTTATTTTTTGGAGGGCAATTGGGGTTGTGACTTGCCCAAGGTCACACGGCTAGTTTTTAGGTAGAGTGTCTGAGGCTGGATTTGAACTCAGGTCCTTCTGACTCCAAGACCAGTGCTCTATTGACTGTGCCACCTAGCCACCCCAAGAATTTCAAATATGAATGACTTTTAATAACAGATCCAAATTACTAATGGCTTATAAGATAAATATAAATTAAAACAACTCTGAAATTTCATCTCTTACCCAGAAAATTGTTTTTTGAAATGATGGCAAAAATAGGAACAATCATATTGGGAGAAATATATATATACAGAACTTACTATGATATCAAAGTGCATGTGATAAATGAATAGAAGAAATCCAGGCAAAAGACTAAGAGAAATTTGAGAAGAGAGATCTCTACAACTGGGATTGTCAAGGAAGTCTTCGTGGAAAAGGGAATTGCTGAGTTGGGTTTTGTGAAAAAGGAAGACAATTCAACAGGCAGAGATTATTGAAAAGTCCATCGCAGATTTATTTGTTTTGGTGGACAACGTGAGCAGAATCAGGGGTACAAGAGATCAACACAAGTGTAGGGGAAAGAGCAATCCAATTTGATTGTAATATAGAGCATGTGAAAGGATTGGACAACATGAATTGTTGTCCAATGGATGAATGGATGAACAATTTATTATATTGTATTCAATAGACCATGGGGATCTTCCAATGGTTTTTGAAAAGAGCAGTTCCACAGTCTGTCCACACTGATGATTTAGGCCAGTGGTCTCCATACTTTTTGATAGCACAAATCAATCAGTAGAAAAATTTTTCCAATAACCAATGAGCAAATGCTGCTGTGGATGCCAAGTAGCAGTATAAAGCCAAGCACCAGTAGATTCCCAAAAGAATGCTACTGTGAACAGCTTTTAAGATTCAGATTACACAGTAATAGTGAACACTCTGTTTATTCCATTACAGATCAAGGTTCAGTACAATATTCACAATATAATATTTTCAGTATTACATCTTATTACAGAAAGTCACATAGTGTTTATAACAGCTTAACATTAGAATGGCCACACAGTTTTCACTACAATGGCCACAATATTTAGAATAAGGAACAAAAGAAGAATCATTTCATTTCCCTAAGGAGAAAACCCTTCTCACTTAAAGATTCAATCAATTAATTCACAATATACCAATCTTCTACTCATGGGACAACCATTAATTTAATCAGTCAGTCACTAAGCAAGATTCCCAATTACTAAATATCATTAGTCACTAATACAATCCTTAGAAAACCACACAAACTTTCCACCCCTTGGTTTCCAGCAAACCTCAGTTTAGTCCAAGGGGAGGCCTTTTCTTCATCTTGACTCTGGGAGGTCTCTCTGATTCCCTGGATCCCCTTCCATGGTTCCAGCTCCCTCCTGAATCTGCCAAACAATCACCTGGATTCAGAGGTAGACAGCTTCCAGGTCCTGGTCCAGTCCTCAGGGCAATCCCCAGCACACACTGAAGTTCACAGGGCCCAGCACATCTCAAACCCTTCACCACTTCTCTTTCCTGGAACTCAAGGATCAGCCAGGCCGTGAATAAACAAAGTCTTTTCCTGTTCATGTTTCTTCAGTCTTCCAGCAGTTCAGCTGGCTCTAGGACCCAGAAGGAATATCAGCCTTCTGTTTGGCCTTCACCAGATTGTGGTCTCAGGAAAATTCCAATTCGGTTCTCAGTCAGCTTCCAGATACTTGGAGAGAAACTCTCTCTCTCCCTCCCCATTTCTCTCCCCCTCTTCTTCTATGTCCCCCCCCTCTCTCTCTTTCTTTCAGCTGGCTTCAATCTCCATGAATCTTCCTTCATGAGGAGCAAATTCCAGTTCTCTCTCTGTCTAGATTTCTTCTTTATATACAGCACTGGCCTACTGTCTCAATCAATAGCCTTCTTCCAAGTCAACATGGGAGTTCATGCCTTCTCAACAATGGACAGTGTTCATACTTTCCATACTTAGCCCTAAGTTACTAGGTGCTACTTAGCCCTAAGTTACTAAGTGCTAAGTATCTGATAAACTGATTACTATTACAAGCAGGTAAATTGGTACAGAAACTAGCTATTAAATGCTTTTAGAAGCTGGAAGGTTGGGAGTTTGCACAATGGAGGGAAGGAGTAGAGTGGGGAAATATTGTAGCATAGAGAATGAAAGTTAGATATCATCACATCAGGCAAGCCCAATAATTCACTCTCATGGACAGTGTAGGATCAATTGATTCTCTCTCTCTCTCTCTCTCTCTCTCTCTCTCTCTCACTCACTCACACACACACACACACCATGATATCATGGTATACCCCCTCTTGGGACCACACCACCCGTACTGTGTCCTCCTCAGATATATGGTCCCTACTAGAGAGACAACTGATCTGAGCAAATGACATCACCTTATTGGTTTTTTAAATCTCTCATGCCAGTGATTATCACTGTGCCTGGCATAGAATTGGAACTTAACAAATGGTAGTTGGCTAACTGATTGACTTTCCTCTTCTTTACCTATAAACATGTATCTCCACTCAATTTTTCTTTTTTTCTGACAGTCAAGACTAAACTTATTCCTTCATGTTCTTCCTTTTCTAACCCTTTATTCCAACTGCCCAATCTCAAAAATAAATCTCTTCCTCTTCACTAGCAATTTCCATTCTGCTTTCAAACATGGATTGGAATCCCCTTTTCTACCAAAAAAGCAAATAAACCCTTCATTCAAGCCTGTACTGAAATCCTCTATAAATCTAATCTTACATCCCTCCTTCCTTTCACTTCAAAGCTTCTTATACTACTGGATTTTGCTAATTGCCCTCAATTATGCACTACTCACTTTCCACTGAATGTGGATAATGCACCTTCTGCTCTATAATTACACTAAATCTCTACTTTCAAAGGTCACCAATAATCTCGTTTTTGTTTGTTTGCTTGTTTGCTTTGGGGGGGGGGGGGAAGGCAGGTAATTGGGGTTAAGTGAGTTGCCCAAAGTCACAAGGCTAGTAAATGTTAAGTCTCTGAGGCTGGATTTGAACTCAGGTCCTCCTGACTCCAGGCCTGGGCTCTATTCACTGTGCCACCTAGCCGCCCTGCCAATAACCTCTTAATCATTACATCCAGTGACCTTCTCTTTCGTAATTCTTCTTAAATACTACAGTACTGAAATGTCATCTACTCCCTCCTGCTTTATATTTCCCTGGTTACCACTGTATACTATCCTGGTCATCTTATTACCAAACTGTTCCTTTTCTATGTCTTATATTCCTTTTTCCTCCTGCCTTTAAATACAGGTGTCCTTCAAGTTCTCTACTGTTATTATCAGCAGAGTTCATGCACTTCCATGCTTTCAACTGTGTTGTCTATGAGAACTCTCTGCTCCCAAACGGTTTACTTGCTATCTCTCTTAAATACTGTAAGCTTTCCTACACCCAAATGTCTACTAATACTGTTTCCCTTCCATCAAATACCCTATCTACCCAGTTAAATATGACCCATCATCTAGAACCCAACACCTAGAACAGTAAATTATATTTCTTCAATACTTCCATTTTTTGTAATCTGTTGATTTAATTGATATGGATATTTCACCCAAAATTATGTATTTCAGTCTTTCTATTCCTCCTCGTTTTATGTAGCTTGTCCATAACCTTTAATAAACATTCCATAAGAGGACCATACAATATCTTTTGGGACTTTATCTTGACAACTTGACATTATTTGAATAGCAGTGCAGCAAGCACCAAGGAATCCACATGTAATTATTACTTATTATCCTTATTTGGTGGACACACCTACTTTTCTAGGTCATATATAAATGAATGAATGAGAGAATGAGTAATGCATTTATTAGGCACATATTATGTACAAAGCATTCTTCAGGGAATACAAATCAAAAAACAATACAGCACCTACTCTCAAGGAGCTTGCATTTTAAAAGGAGAGAAAGCACATACGGAAGGTTTCAGCTGCAAGTCTTTGAGTACGTATTTTATGCTATTTCTAGTTCACAACTCATCATACTGCAGCCTCTTTATGTCCAACATATGTTTCTGTGTGGCCCTTTGGGCAATTCTGATTCCTTGGAGTGTGTGATATTTCATGAATGACAGCCACAGAGCAGCACCAAAAGACTATTGTTTTAAAATGGGACTTCGTTTTAGGAGGAAGCTTTCGGGCCATATAAAGCACTACACAATTTGCCCAGTGTACCCCCAATCAATTATTCTTTTCCTCGTATTCAATTTTGGACCCACTTCCTGATACATTAGCACTATCTGAATGAGAAATATTTCTAACAATGGTGTCACACTATACTGGTGAGTAGGGTTAACAGTTATTTGCATCCTTGCTTTTTTGGAGGGTCCCACTATGTTTGACTATCTTACTAGCCTTTATTTCAAATCCTCTCTCTCTCTCTCTCTCTCTCTCTCTCTCTCTCTCTCTCTCACACACACACACACACACACACACACACACACACACCACACACACACGCACACACACACACACATACACACAGGACTTTCTTCTTGAACTAAGAAGGGAAAAAATGGTAGAGGTTCTATTTCAATACCAGCCCAGACAGTCACAGCTCCCTAGCCATTGCTTACTCCTTCATTGCCTACCTAGGCAAGAGTTCTTAACCTGGGTCTATGAACCTTTCAGATAGATAGATAGATAGATAGATAGATAGATAGATAGATAGATAGATAGATAGATAGATAGATAGATGATAGACAGACAGATAGATAGATAGATAGATAGATAGATAGATAGATAGATAGATAGATAGAAGATAACAGCATTTCAATGTAAGGTGTTTCCTTTGTAATCCTAAATGTTTTATCCTATGCATTTATTTGTTTTTCTGAGAAGGGATCCACAGGCTTCTTCCAACTGCCCTTGGGGCCTTTGACAAAAATAAAGGTTAAGAATCCCTGCTCTAGAAGGATCCCAATAGAAATATTCTCTCTCTGCCCTGGTAAGTTGTAAAAATGAATCAATAAATCTATTTTTAGCACTAAGCCCTAACCAGCAGATTACTTGCAAAAATACCATAGCTTCAAACTTTACATCATTCTCCCCCCACTGGGATGTGACTTCTTAATCTCCTCCTCCCAGCTGCATTCCCACTAAATACAATCAGAATAGTAAATGTGTATGTTTAAAAGCATTTATCACACTTGCCAATTTGAGAATGATAAACAGAGAATGATAAAAAACTTGTAAGAAACTCACTCTCCCAAGACAAAGGGGGGAAAGCATTAGGTTCCTAGATTCTGGAAAGGCCAGTTAAAGGACCCCAAGGGGAGAATGGAAATAAAGAATCACTTCCTCAAGATCCTCAGGAGTCCTGGTGCTGATGACTTTGTGATGCTTTCCCTTCTCCAGATCTTTTGCACTTTGGATCCTGAGCACTCTCCTGACTTCAGATCCCTGTAACCTCTGCTTTTCCTCTTTACTTTCCTCACTCTTTCAGGATGGGAAGAAAGACCTTATCAAAGTCTGTCCCCATCCATGACAGGATCAGGGCAAATTTCCTGGAAGGTGAGAAGAGGAATACCCAGGAACCTTCACTAAATCAGCAGACATTCATCAATAGTGTCCTAATTACCTCTGCACTGTCAAGGAAGTGCTCTCTGTACTGATAGACCAATTTAATGGGCTATCTTTCCAGCTTCATATTATAAACTGGACAACAAATATTCTTTATGCATTCAGGTTTTCCTATGTGGATACTGAAGTCAACTTATTTTGAGAGATTACAGATATCATTTAGAAAGTTTGGCCTTTTTGTAAGAATAATTATAATCATCATAATATATTTTGTAGAAAGTTGTGTCTAGAGGAACTATTTACAGGGAATCCATAACCAATAAGGATTCTGAACTGAAATTCTCCATTGCAATAGCAAACACCTTGATGAATATATATCTCTTTGATTTAGATTTTTTATATTAATAATTGATGAATTATGAAATAAGACTATCATTTTCTATCAATAAAATTTTGTTCAATTGTAATATATGTGGGCTACTGTAGAATATTCTTTGTTAAAGCTTGTCCTTTTCTCCTGTCTTCTTCAAAGATACCCTCAAACATATATAAATTGATTGCATAAAGATTTTATAAACATGAAAAATTAAGCTTATGTGTCTATGGTTATCTGCAATATCTCAATCACCTCTTTTATTTTCATAATAGTCATTAATGTCAATTAGTTTCCAGGACTTGATTAGCCCTTAATATGTACCAGGTATTGTGCTAAGTGCTGGGGATGGAAAGAAAGGAAAGTCATTGTCACTGCTCTCAAAGAGCTTACATTATAATAGGGCAGACAAGATGTAGATAGCTACATATATGCTAGATATATACAGAAGAGATGGAAGGTAATCTCAGAGGGGAAGGCATTAGTAGTGCTAGTAGGAATAGGAAAAGGTACTTGACAATAGTAAGATTTTAATTGAGTCTTGAAGGAAGAGGGAGAAGGAAGAACACTCTAGCCACTAGAAATTCACAGGAGATAGAGCATTATATACAAGTGTCAATAAGTTGGCTAATGTAGCTAGATCATAGAGGACATGGAGGGCAATAAAATGTAAGACACTTGGGCAAAAAGAGACCTGGATATTAAGAGCTCTAAACTAATGGAAGAAAATAAAGAAGGGAGGAAGAAGGAAAGAAGTATTTATTAAATACTTACTATGTGTAAAGCAGGGGGCCAAATGCTGGGGATACAAACAGAAAAGCAAGACAGTTCCTTCTCTCAAGGATCTCACATTCTGATGGAGGAGACAATGCATATTAAGAGGATTTAGCTACAAGTCAAAAGGGAAGTTCCAGTGATCCTTAGAGTGCAATAGTGAAGCAGATGGCACTCTTTCATGATTTTCTACTTGGAAAAATTACATCTATTTCTGATGTTAAACAATTTGACAGTGATTTGGACTTCGTTGTCAATAATTTTATTTTTTTTTATTTTTAGTAGCTGTGGCTTGCCAGGTCACATCTCCACAAAGGTTGATTTCCAAGATAATTAGGAATGGGTCAGAAGTAAGGCCAGTAGTCTAGGTGATGTTGCTATTTCTGAAGCTCTTGGATTTAGGGCTATCTTCAACAAGGTATGATGGGAGGTGGTAGATGAGGTTCCTGGCACATGTCTCCTCCTGCTTCACCCCAAGTGTACCTTGTTATTCCAGGCAGGCTGGCTGGCTTAGCCTGATAACAACTGGTTGACAGTTGGTGGAGATGGCTAACTTCTTCTCTACATGGGTTTGTCCACCTGAATGATGGCTACAGTTAGTAAGCTTTAAGTAGAATCAAAATACCAAATTAGGATTTTATACTTGATCCAGGAGGTAATAGGGAACTACTGGAACTCACAGAGCAGTAGGGTAATATGGTTGGATCTATGCTTTAAAAACCATATTGACAGGGGCAGCTAGGTGGCACAGTGAATAGAGCATTGGCCCTGGAGTCAGGAGGACCTGAGTTCAAATCCAGCCTCAGATACTTAGCACTTACTATCTGTGTGACCTTGGGCAAATCACTTAACCTCAATTGCCCTGCCTTCTCTCCTCCAAAAAGACCAAAAATTATTGCACGGACAACTGAGTGGAAGATGAATTGGAATGGAGATACTTGGTTCAGAGAAGCCAACTGGGAGGCTATTGCAATAGTCCAGGTAAGATTAAATAAGGTTCTGAACTCAACTAGGAAGGAAGAGGAGAGCTGTGTGAACCGAGAGAAAAGGATGTAGGTGTAATACATCATAAAAGTAGAAATGACAAGATTTGTCAATAGACTGGATATTGGGGTGAAGAGTCAAATATGATACAGAGGTTGTGAACCTAGATTGCTGGGAGACTTATACCTGATTATAATAGGATAATTCAAAGGAAGGAAAGATTTGGAGATGTGGAAAAGTTAATGGGTTCAGTTTTTGGACATATTGATTTTGAGATGACTTGAGACTTCTAAAAGACAACTGGTAATATGAAACTGTCATTTAGGATATAAACTAAGATTTGATATGGAGATCTGGGAATCATCTTCATATAAATGATAATTAAATTCATGGAAGCTGGTGAGATAGTATAAAGAGAAAATGCAAGAGGACTCAGGACAGAGTTTTCAGAAAAGCTCACAATTAGAGGATGTGACATGGACAAAGAACCAGCAAAAGAAACTTGTTATCAGACAAATAAAAGAACTGGAAAGAGCACTGTCATGAAAACCTAGAGAAGAGGAAGAATCTGGCCAATGGTGTAAAATGGTGCAGAGAATCAGAATGGATTGACATTAGATTTGGTCATTGAGATCTGGGAATTAAAAAATAATTGTTGAAGATAGTGGAGTAGAAACAGGACTTCTGCACATCTTTGGCTTCCACCTCCTCCAATACATGTAAAAAATTACTCTATACAAATTTTAGAGCTACAGAACCCACAAAGTGACAGAGCAAAACAAATCTCTTGCTGAAGGAAGCCCAGAAGGACAGCAGGATGAGGAAGACATGGGAATAATTATAACCAGCAGCACTAGGGAAAGAATTAGTAGATTAGGAGAGATTGAAGATAAGAGAGAGGGTGAAGTGACAGTGGAGATAATCTACTGAAAAAGACAAGAAACAGTAGGTCAAAAGTACATGTAGAGGAGTTTACTTTGGCAAGGAAAGGAACTACCTCTTCATCAGAGAGTGAAGTTAAGGAAGAGAAGGTGAGGAAAGACATTTGAGTAATGCAAAATGAAGACATCAGGGAAAAATTGTACAAATGATCTCAATTTTTTTCAGTCAAGGTAAAGGAAAATGACAAATGAGGGAGGGGCTGTGGGAAAATTGGGACATTAATGACCTGTTGATGGAGTTGTGAACTAGTATAACCATTCTGGAAAACAATTCAGAGCTATACCCAAAGGGCTATAAATCGGTGTATGCCCTTTAACTCAGCAATACTAGTATGGGGTCTATATCTCAAAGAGATCAAAGAAAGAGAAAAGGACCTATTTGTATAAAAATATTTATAGAAACTCTTTTTATGGTGGCAAAGAATTGGAAATTGAAGGAATGTCCATTAATTGGGCAAAGGCTGAACAAGTTGTGGTTTATGATTGTTATGGAATGCTGTTGTACTACTGTGCTAAAAGAAATGAAAAGCACAATGGTTTCAGAAAAACCTGGAAGACTTATATAAACACATGTGAAGTGAGCAGAACCAGGAAATTCTATTTAGTAACAGCAGTATTTCAAGGATGATCAACTGTGAAAGATTTAGCTACCCTGATCAAATTAATGATCAAAGACAATTCCAAAAGACCATAATGAAAAATGCTATCCACCTCCAGAGAGAGAATTGATGGACTCTGAATGCAAATTAAAGCATGCTTCTTTTTACTATTTTTATTATTTTATTTTGATTTGAGGGTTTTGGTTTCTGATTTTTGTTTTTTTTTGCAATATGGCTAATGTTATATGTTTTGGAGGATCTCATATGTACAACTGAAATCAAATTGCTTTTCTTCTCAAGGAGGGAGGAGCGGCAGAAAGAGTGAGAGAATTTTGAACTCAAAAATTTTTTTAAAAAAAGGTTTTAAAACTCCCATGTTATTGCAAAATATTTAACAAAATAAACAAAATCAATTTTTTAAAAAGTTCAGTCAAATATGAGGTGAGGTCCTTGTGGAAAGGTGTGGTGAAAAGGGTTGTTCTGTGGGAGACTAAAGGAGGGACAGTTTGAAATAGCCATTCTGGATAGTAGGATAACATTTTGATTAGGGAAAGAATAGAATTATTACATTACTACAGTGATGGCCCACAGGAGATTAGATAATACAAATTTGTGGTGGATCAAATGATCACATTTTCATGACTTTCTCAAGTTTTCTTCAATCCTGCATGAATAGGAACAAATGAGGCAAATGGTAAAAGTTATCAAGTGATAGTATTTGACAAGGTTTGGTTAGTATTAAGACAAGAGGGGCAAGACATATGAATAAGGAGGATAGTGTGGTCATGAATTACTTCACCAAGGGTAGAGAGAGTGAAGAGAAGAGAGTGTAGCCAGTGCATGGATGATGAGTAGTCTGAGAGGTGGGTATGAATTCCAGATCAGAGTGGAGATGAAGACCAGAATCAGGAGTCATACAAGACAGTGAAAGATGGAATGATAAAATATTATGATCAAATAGAGAAGTTTCTGAGTTTATGAACATGAAAGTAAAACATTTGTGGGTGATGACATGATGATCAATATCTGTATGTAGCTATAGTAGTGTGGAAGAAAAAGTATGTCATGAGAAATGAGTACTTTGAGAAACTTGGAAGTTATGGTATTTGATGAAATATCATTAATTATGTTGGAATCTCCTACTACTAGGATAGGAATTGAGGTGAAAAGAAAGATTCTAAGGTGGGCATTGAACTAATTTTGGAGTGGAGAAGGTCACAAAAGTCAACAGGAGAAGGTAGTTGGCAAGGCAAAGAAGAGGAAATTAGAAAAGGTAAGGGGACAAGCAAAGAGTTAAGTTAACTAATAGAGTAGATTAAGGGAATAAATTGTTTAAAATATTTTAACTTTTGAAAACTAGTAATTGGTCGTAAACAGTTTTAGCAAGTTGGGGATTTAAATAAAAATAACTTTAAGAAAAAAGACTAAAAAAATTTCTACCACTATGGATAGCAGGGGAAACTGCAGTGACTTGTATCAAGTAAAAGACATTTATATTTCTGCTAGTCAAATAACTATTAACTATGATACAAGTCTAATTTGATCTTTTCCCAGGAAAAGGTGAAGAGACAAAAAGAATGTCTTTCCACACTATAGATTGTTGGGGGAAGTGAAGTTACTAATAGAAGCAAAGGTGAGACTTCAACAGGAAAAGGAATCTGAAATTGAGGAGTGGGGATGAGTGTCATCCAAATGATTGAGAATGGAGAGTGTTATATAGAAGAGAAACTGAAGGACCGTAACACCTTACTACTAGAGCTTTTAAAAAAACAGATTTGAGGTTATTTCAAGAAAGGAGAGAGGTGGATGACCTGAAGAAGAAGAAACATCTTGTCCTCCATAGAACAATATAGTGAAACCACATGTGAGAAATCACCCAGTAAGGGGGAAAGGAAGAAAAGAAGAATAGTACCGTCTAAAAGTGACTACCTATTCAAGGGTACTAAAGTAGCTAGTTGGTGACCCCATCACAAAGAGTGAGATCTGACATCTTCCTGAAGTACGTATCCAAGTTAATACCAAAAACCACCCAAGATTTGTAAAAATAGATGAAAACTGCCTGCTTCTGGTGATTCGTGAGGGCAGAAATGATACTTCCAGAAGGAACTTTAAAAACTGCTGCTTTCTTCTTCAGTCATTTGAGCAATGTTCATCTTTTTATGGCCCTATTTGGGTTTTCCTTGGCAAAGATACTGGAGTGGTTTGGAATTCCCTTCTCCAACTCATTTTATAGATGAAGAAACCAAGACTCACTGAGTTAAGTGACTTGCTTAGGTCACACAACTAGGAAGGGTCTGAGGCCAGATTCGAACTCAGGAAGATGAGTCTTCTGGACTCTAGGCTCAACATTCTATCCAATGTACTACCTAAGTGCCCAAAGTATGATTAATAATTATGAATTCTTGAATTCAGTAACAAACTGAACACCATAAATGTGCTGTCATCACTTTTGTGAACGGAAAGTGCACAAAATATAGATGACAAAAGGGAAGTGAACATCTGGCTAAAAAGGTGGTATCTGAGAATTAGTTTGGGATTTTTAGATTAGCACTTATAATATAGTCGACAGCTTCCTAGGTACAGATGAAATGCACTTAATAAATGCTCTTAAGAAAGAAGTAGAGAAAAACTGGGAAGAGAAATGAGAATGATGAAAGAAAATCATGAAAAGTGAGCCAACAGCCAAACTGAGGAAAATAACACCTTAAAAAAAAATAAACTAACTCAAATGGAAAAAGAGGCCCAAAAAGCCAATGAGGAGAAGAATGCCTTAAAAAGTCCAATTTACCAGATGGAAAAGGAATTTTAAAAACTCACTGAAGAGAATAATTCATTCAAAATTAGATTGGAGCAAATGGAAGCTAATTATTTTATGAGAAACAAAGATATGAAACAGATCCAAAAAATGAAAAAATAGTAGGCAATGAGAAATATCTCATTGGAAAAACCACTGATTTGAAAAATAGATCCAGGAGAGATCATTTTAAAATTATTGGTCTACCTGAAAGCCATAATCAAAAAAGAGTCTAGAAATCATCCTTCAATAAATTCTCAAGGAAAATTGCCCTGATATTCTAGAACCAGAGGGTAAAATAGTAATTGAAAGAATTCACCAATTGCCTCTTGAAAAAGATTCCAAAAAGAAAAGTCCTACAAATGTCACAGCCAAATTCCAGAGTTCCCAGGTCAAGGAGAAAATACTGCAAGCAGTCAGGAAGAAAAAATTTGAGTATTGTGGAAACACAATCAGGATAATACAAGATCTAATGGCTTCTACACTAAGGGAATGAAGGGCTTAGAATATTTCAGAGGTCAAAGGAGCTAGGATTAAAACCAAAAGTCACCTACCCAGCAAAACTGAGCATAATGCTTCAGGAAAAAATATGGTCATTCAATGAAACAAAGGACATTCAAATATTCTTGATGAAAAAACCAGAGCTGAAGAGAAAATCTGACTTTCAAATACAAGAAGCAAGAGAAGCATGAGAAGGTAAACAGGGAAAAGAAATCATAAGGAACTTATCAAAGTTGAACTATTTACATTCCTACATTCCTACATGGAAAATGATCATTGTAACTCGTGAGACTTTTCTAAGTATGAGGATAGTTGAAGGGAATATAAGTGTGTGTATATTTATACACACACACATAAATATATGTGTATATGTGCATATACACATATATGTATATAGGAGGGTGTGTATATAAATACATATGTGTGTATATGTGTGTACATGTATACATAGACAGAGGGCACAGAGTCAGTTGAATAGGAAGGGATGATATCTAAAAACAAAATTACTAGGTGAGAGAGGAATATAATGGGAGAAGGAGAAAGTGAGGGATAGAATAGGGTAAATTATCTCATATAAAAGAGGCAAGAGAAAATTGTTACAGTGGAGGAGAAGAGCAGCAAGGTGAAAGGGAATGGGTCAACCTTACTCTCATTGAATTTGGCCTAAGGAGGAAATAACATAAACACTCAATTGGGTATCTTACCCTACAGCAGAAGTTCTCAACCTGTGAGTTGCGACCCCTTTGGGGGGTTGAATGACCCTTTCACAGGAGTCACAGGGGTCACCTAAGACCATAGGAAAACACATATTTCCAATGGCCTTAGGAACCGAGACACCGCTCCTCTATCTGTCTCCAGGCAAGTCTACCCACATGCAGACATTCCCACATATGAATATTAAAGGGTTGTGGCATTAGGAAGGTTAAGAACCACTGCCTTACAGGAAAGTAGGGGAAAGGGATAACAGGGGGAATGATAGAAGGGAGGGCAGATTGGGGGAGAGGGTAATTAGAAGCACACACTTTTGAAAAGGGACAGAGCCAAAGTAGAAAATAGAATAAGTGGGGGGTGGGATGGGATGGAGGGAAATATAGTAAGTCTTTCACAATATAACTGCTATGGAAATGTTTTGCATAAGTACACATGGACAAACTGTATTGAATTGCTTGTCTTCCCAGTGGGGGTGGGTGAGAAAGGAAGAAGGGAAAGATTATGGAAATCAAAGCTTTAAAAAGAAATGTTTAAAAAATTATTTTTATATGCAACTGGGAAATAAGATATACAAACATACATATATAAGATTATATATGCAAATATATAAATATATAAAGAAATCCATCTTCCCCTACTAGAAAGTTGGGGGGTGGGAAAGGATATAAGAGAGAGCAGATTGGAGGAAGGGGTATTCAGTAGGATCACTATCTTGGGGTGGGGTAGGAGAAAGACAGGGAGAAAATTTATAACTCAAAATCTTGTGGAAATGAATGTTTAAAACTTAAAATAAATAAATAAAATAAAAAATAAATTAATTAATTTTTAAAATTAAAATTAAATAACCAAAGACAGCACAAAATATCTGAAAGCATACCTATTAAAACAAACCCAGAAACTACATGAACAAAATTATGAAGCACTTTTTATGCAAAAGTTAGATTTAAATAAATGGAGAAATATTAATTGTTCATAGATGGACAGAACTAATACAATAAAATGACAATTCTACCTAAACTAAATACTTATTCGGTGTCATTTCAATTAAATTAATAAAAATTTATTTTTATTGGACTAGAAAAATTAACAAAATTTATTTGCATGAACAAAATGTCAAGAATATCCAATATATTAATGAAAAATGTAAAGAAAAAAGGTTTAGCAGTACCAGATCTTAATATGTTTTACAAATCAGTAATTATCAAAACTATCTGGTACTGGTTAAGAAAAAGATGGAGCCGTGGAACAGAATAGATATAAATTATAAAGTAATATTTTTTATAATAACCTTGTGTTTGACAAATATAAAGATTTAAGCTTGTAGGATAAGAATTTACTATTTGGCAAAAGAAAAAATTGTTGGGAAAATTGGAAAGCAGACTGGAAGAAATTAGGTAGAGACCAGTATCTTACATCATTTACCAAGATCAGGTCAAAGAGAAATATAATCCAGATATAAAGGGTGCTATCATAAGTTAATTAAAAGAAGAACATGGAACATATTACCTATCAGCCTTTTGGAAAGGAAAAGAATTTATGGATAAATAAGAGATAGCATTAAGAGATATAAAAGGATAATTTTGATTATATTAAATTAAATTTAAAAGTTTTGTGTAAATGAAACCAGTGTAGCCAATATTAGAAGGAAAACAGAAAATTGCAGGTGAGGGAAATTTATAAACAGTTTCTTGAATAAATCTCTCTTTTCCTTTCTTTCTTTTTTTTTTTTTTTTTGCTTTTTGGAGGGGTTAATTAGGGAAATTGGGTTAAGTGACTTGCCCAAAGTTACTTGGGCAAGTAAGTCTTAAGTGTCTGAGGTCAGATTTGAACTTAGGTCCTCTTGACTCCAGGGCCAGTACCCTGGCTCACTGAGCCACCTACCTGCCCCTTGAATAAATATCTCATATCTCAAATATACAGAGAATTTTGTCAGATTTATGAGAATATTAGTCATTCCCCTCTTGATCAATGGTAAAAGGATATGAACAGGCAGTTTTTTTTAAGAATTCAAAACTATATGTAGACATATGAAAAAATGATCTAAATTATTATCTATTAGAGAAATGCAAATTTTTGAGATATCATCTCATACATATCAGATTTACCAAATGATAGAAGGGCAAAATGACAAATGCTGGAAAGGATATGGAAAAATAGGGACATTAAGACACTGTTGGTAGAATTGTGAACTGATTAGAAGATTCTGGAGAACAATCTGGAATTATGCCCCCAGAGTCCTAAAACTTGCCCTTCAACCAAGCACTACCACTCTTAGATCTGTTTCCCAAGGTGATCAGAGAGAAATGAAAGGAACCTGTGTTGTCTAAAATATTTATAGGAGCTCTCTTTGTGGTAGTAAAAAATTAGAATACGCAAGAATATCCATCAATTGGGAAATGGTTATACAAGCTGTGGTGTATGACTTTGAACACTACTGTGCTCTAAGAAGTGATGAGTATGTATGTGTGTTTATGTATACATATGTATATGTGTGTATATGCATACACATATGCATATATGTATATGTGTGTATATATGTATGTTTGTATGTATGCAAAAATTACCTTAGTGAAAGAAGAGGCACAAACAAGGGGAAGTTTACTATAAAAGGATTTGTTCTGTGAAGTTAAGATTCAGTCAAAGGATTGCATTTGAGGAACTAGAAGACCACAAGTGGCCTCACAGCCTCCAGTTCCCTACTCCTGGTCTAGAAGAAAGCAATCAAGGTAATAAACGTTCTTGACTTCATGTCAGAAAAATATTAGTTGAAGAAAATGAGTGTGTTTAGCCTGAAGAAGAAAAGACTCCAAAAAAATGTTAATGTATATGTTATACCACAAAAAGAACTGCTATAAATATTTTTGTACAAATGGGTTGTCTTCTCTTTTCTTTGATCTCTTTGGAGTATAGACCTAAGAGTGATATTGCTAGATCAAAAAGGTATGTATAGTTTCATAGCCCTTTGTGCTTAGTTCCAAATGGTTCTTCGGAATGGTTGGACCAGTTCACTACTCTACCAATAGTTGATTAATGTACCTATTTTTCCTTATTCCCTCCGGCATATCATTTCTGATCAGTGTGAGGTTGTACCTCAAAGTTGTTTTAATTTGCCTTTCTCTAATCAATTTAGATTGATTTAGAAATTTCCTATGACTACAGATAGTTTTTATTTCTTCTTCTGTAAACTATGTTTTATATATATATATTAATTATTTATTTATTTATTGCTTTTTGGAAGGCATTTGGGGTTAAGTGACTTGCCCAAAGTCACACGGCTAGTTAGTGTGTCAAGTGTCTAAGGCCAAATTTGAACTCAGGTCCTCCTGACTCCAGGGCTGGTGCTCTACTCACTGCACCACCTAGCCACCCCTATGTTAACATATTTTGAACATGTATCAATGCAGATGGCTCTTATTTTTATAAATTTAATTCAATTTTCTATGCATTTGAGAAATGAGACCCTTTTTAAAAAAAACTTTGTAATTTTTTTTATATTACTCCAGGGACAATGAAGTAATATCAAAAAATATTTACAGCCAGTTTCTTTGAAAAAGACCTTTTACAAAATGCAGTTTGTCTGATTATCTCTTTTAATTTGGTCTGTTTTTCCTTTTATTTGGTCTGAGATCATGATTGCTACTCCTACCTTTTTCTTTAATTCAGCTAAAGCATAATAGATTCTGCTCCAGTTCTTTATTTTGACCCTATGTGTGTCTTTCTATTTCAAATGTGTCTCTTGTAAGATTTTGTTTTCTAATCCATTTTGCTATTCACTTCTGTTTTATGAGTTAGCTCATCCCCTTCATATTCACAGCTATGATGGCTTATTGTATATTTCCCTCCATCCTATTTCCTTCTATTTATCCTCCCTCTTTTTTATTCTGTCCCTCCTCAAAAGTCTGTTCTGCTTCTGATCAGTGCCTCCCTTAATCCAGCCTCCCTTACATTATCCTCCCATATTTCTTATCCCTTTCCCCTCCATTTTTCTACTGAATAAAACAGATTTCTATATCCAACTGGGTGTGTGTGTGTGTGTGTGTGTGTGTGTGTGTGTGTATTCTTCCCTCTTTGAACCAATTCCATTGAGAGTGAGGTTCAAGTATTGCTTGCCATCCCACATTTTCTGCTTTACTATTAAAACTTTTTCTTGTGAACCTCTTTTATGTGAGAAAATTTTTTCCATTCTTCCGGTCCCTCCCCCTTCTTTCAGCACATCTTTCTTTCTTAACCCTACATTTTTTGAGATCATCCCAATATAACTGACCCATACCTGTGCCTCTTTCTATGTAGAATTTTTCCAACTGCCCTAATAATAATAAAGTTCTTGGGAGTTATATGCATCAATTGTAAACAATTTAACTTTATTGAGTTCTTTATGATTATTCTTTCATGTTTAATTTTTTTATGCATTTCTTGAGTCTTATGTTTGAATGTCAAATTTTATTTTCTGCTGTGATCTATACATCAAGAATGTTTGGAAATCCTATAGTTCATTAAATATCCATTTTCCCCTGAAGGATTATACTCAGTTTTGCTGAGTAGGTTATTCTTGGTTGTAATTCTGTCTTTTTTATCTTCCAGAATATTCTAAGCCCTCCATTCCTTTGAAGCTGCTAAATTTTGTATTCTGATTATGGTTCCACAATACCTGAATTGTTTTATCCTGGGTCCTTTAAATATTGTTTTCTTGACCTGGAAGCTCTGGAACTTAGCTATAACAGTCCTGGGAGTTTTCATTTTGGTATCTTTTTTATTCAAAGGATTTTTTTTACTTCTATTTTACCCTCTTGATCTAAAATATTAGGGCAGGTTTCTTTATAATTTGTGGAAATATTATATTTAGACTCTTCTTTTGATCATGATTATCAGGTAGTACAATAATTCTTAAATTATCTCTTATCAGTATTTTCCAAGTTTGTAATTTTTCCAATGAAATATTTCACATTTTCTTTTACTTTTAATTTTTTTGTTTCTTGAATTCTCATAGAGTCATTAGCTTTCACTTGCCCAATTCTAATTTTTAAGGATTATTTTCTTCAGTGAGCTTTTGTACTTCTTTTACCATTTACCAATTTTGTTTTTTAAGAAGTTCTTTAATTCAGTGTATTTTTGTGCCTCTTTTTTTCTTACTATTAGGCCAATTCTGTTTTTAAGGCATTGTTTTCTTAAGTGTTTTTGTGCCTCTTTTACCGAGTTGTCGATTCTCTTTTTTATAATTTTCTTGCATTGCTCTCATTTCTTTCCCCAATTTTTCTTCTACCACTCTTACCTATTTCTTGAACTCTTCCAGGAATTCTTATTGTGCTCAAGTCCAATTATCATTATTTTTTTCCTTTCAGGTTTTATTTGTAGCTGTTTTCACATTGTTGTCTGATTGAGATTTGAGATCTTCCCTACTATTAATAGGCCTCACCTGGAGCCCATTAAGGAAAGCTTGCTTAGGAGAGGCTTGCTTGTAGGAAGGCATTCACATCTTTTGCTAATTTCTAATTAGGCACTGAGTCACAAGGGTTGTGATGCCTTCTGGTTCTGAGAAATGTGTATATACTCTGAGTTGGTATTTTTCTTTGGGGGCTCACTTAATGAGAAGGGTCTTGTGATTCCCTGGTCAAGATTCTGAGCGGCTTATGTTCAGAGCTCCCAACTGTTCAGATGGAAAGGCTCTCTAGATTGAGGGATGTATGTAAAGTGTATAGCTGATTCAAGGAGTCAGAGCCCTGTCTGTTGCTCTTTATTTCTCTGCTTATATTTTCTCTGTGTTTTTTCTGAAATTCAGGGTGATGGCTTTTCCCCTAAACTGGTGAATGTAACTTAAAAAGATTGTTGACCCTTTAAATAACTGTCTATCCTAGTAAAGCAGATCTAAGAACCTCTGCTAGCAGTCATCCTGGGTATGCCAGTATGTTTGCCACTGTTGTTGGTTTTTCATTTTCCCAACCTATTACTTGATTTTGAACTTTATGTTACAGTTGGGCTTTGTTTACCTTGGGATGGGGAGATGCTATGCCAAACTTCAGACTTTTTGTGCTGTTCTTTTCAGAGCTACTTCTGGGTATCTGCAAATTTTTCAGTGCTTCCAAAGTGGTGTGATTCTGGGTAAGGTATGGTCACTGCTCTCCTAGTCTGTGATCAGGTCTTTTCCCAGGAAAAACCTCTGCTCCCTTTAAACCACAATTACTAGTTCTCTTCTTGGCCCTAGAATTGTGACATAGAACTGCTTATGGGCAATAGAGTTGCCAATCAATACCAGTTGCATACATAGCAAAGGGTTCCTTATAATTTTTTTCCTACCAGCTGTTTTACCCCTTACCATTTCTGGGCTGAGAGCTCCCAAAGCTCCCACAGCCACCTCCAAGCACTGTGTTTTTGCAGCACTCTGGGACTACACCCTCCCTAGTCCTACAGATCTTTGTTGTGAACCACCTAAACTATCTTGTAAATATCTCCCTCTGACCTCTTCGCTTTGCTACCCCAAACTTTAATTTAAAGCAGCATTTTAAATTGTTTAGAGGGGAATATTGAGAGAATTCAACTGGGTCCCAGCCTGTATTCCCCTTCTATACATTTTTACATTGCTTTTTGGCTTATTTGTCATTCTGATTATTTCAAAAATGTATGATATGTCAGGATTCAGAGCCATGCATAATCTCTGCTTTATGCTAAGGTAAAGGCTCAAACATTTGGACTGACTTAAGACTTAAGAATTCCAACACAAACGAAAAGCTTAGCTGCCAAAATTTAGAAAAACTTCAACACTGTACCTCAAAGCCCTGTGGGTTCAGTTATCATGCCAGATCATGTCTTCCTGAATACAAGGTGATCTGCAGTCTCCACTGCCACCCCCTCCCCCTTAAAGCATAAAGAACCAACCTACCGAGGAGCAATCAGACTTCAATCCCAGTCTCAGTCACATGGTAAAACTCTGTGGAATGTAGAAATAGATGCCAAGTAGCATAATCAGAGAAGAAAATTTCCAAGCTGGAATTATTGCCTCTCTCAGTCACACTTTTGAAACAAAAATCTTCTATTTCCTTGCACAAGCTGAGATTTTAACACCCTAAGGCAGTTTGGGGGGTGGGGCAGGTAACCAATCCCTTCTCAATAATATTACTGGCAGCTGTGAGAAAGACAGCTACCTCAGGACACTGGAGATATTTGAAACTCGATGCTTTCCAATCCAATGTTTTTCTGCAATAATTGCTATTGCAAAATACATTGTCATTCCCATCAGTGTCTTCACGTGTTGTGAAATATTTACCCGGAAGTAAGTGTTTGCTTATCCCAAAGCTGCTGTATCAGGCTATTATATGCTTGGTGACAGCCTATTCTGAGGGCATGCTCATTCATCTTCTTGCCAGTTAATCCATGCTACTAATAACTGAGGAAAAGGGGAGGAGAGTTTCTTCTAGGGTGTAAAGGTGAGGAACTATACTTTTTTCTGATGATATCTTTGATAATTTCCTGAAACACTCTGTTTACTACTCCTTTCATGGAGTCAGTGCTACTTTCTCTAAGGATTAGCCTTCCAAATTACAGTTAGGGCATAGTTGACAAATTTTAGGTCAAAATGACAGTTTGTTTTCCTTTGGGTTAATATCCAGTAGATCTATGGGAACTATATTATTAGCATTAGTTCTGCCTACAATTCATTCACCATCCTCCACCTACCTATGCTAAAAGAGCCAAAGCATCAACCTATAATCACAAGCTTTAAGAAACAGAAAGGAACTTAGGGTTTTTCTCTTATATATCCTCCAGTCAGCTATCAAAGTGACCTTCCTAAAGTGCAGGTCTGCCCACATCATCCACCTATTCAGTGAACCCCAGTAGCTATCTACAGATTCAATTTAAAATCTTATGTTTAGCTTTCAAAGCATTTCATAACCTGGCCTCCTCCTACCTTTAAAATCTTCTTGTACCTTATTCCTTTCAACATAGTCTGCTATTCAATAACACTTGTTGCCTTGTTGTTACTCTCATAGGTCACTTTGTGTTCTGACTCTGGGCATTTTTACTGGCTATCCCGAACTCAGTCCAAAGTATGACATATAGCAGGCACTTAATAAATGCTTATTGATTTGATGTTGTCCCCAGTTTCTGGAATGTCTCCTTCCTTGATTTCCTGGCTTCCTTCAAGGCTTAGCTAAAATCTCTCCTTCTGCAAGATGTCTTTCCTAGTTCCTAGACCCTCCTTTTTTCCTAGTGCTAGTGTCTTCCCTTTGTGATTACATTAAACTTATCCTGTGAACTTAGTTATTTGCATATTGCTGCCTCAACCCCCTTTAGATTGTGAGCTCTAGGAGAGTAGGGAATATTTTTTGCTTTTCTGTATATTCCTAGTGTTTAGCATAGTGCCTAGCACTCAATTGGTGCTTAATAAATACTTGTTGAGTTGAATAGAAGTTCTCTCATTGACCTGTCACAGTGCCTAAAATTCCCTGATAGTCATTTCTTTGATCAATGCATTATGGCCCGAAGACTCTTGTTAATATGGATAAGATAGGTAGCAAAAGAAGTAAGTGGATAGATAAATGGATTTATAAATGGTAGATGGACTAATAGATAGAGACTAATAGATAGAGATTTAGATGATAGATAGATAGATAGATAGATAGATAGATAGATAGAGAGATAGATAGATAGATAGATAGATAGATGATACATAGATAAATATTCAGTTGCTAGGGAAGACTGATAGCTGTTTGTTGGGAAGTCCTAATATTCACTGGGGCCATTTGATAGACACCATCCAGGTTGCTATCTGTATTTATCAGAGTTAACAAAACCCATGACTTTAGTTCTATTTGTGTTTACAGAGTGGTATCAACTCATTTTCTGTGGCATTGTCTTTATGGCAATTTAAATGTGGTTCCCAGTCCCCACCCAGTGTTAACCCTGCCTTCCACTCTTCTTTGGAACTAGATCTGTTTCATTGACAAAGCCAAGTCATGAAGTCTTGCCATAATGGAGATATTTCTTCAAGAAAGCAGACGCTTGCTTGAATGCTGTATATAGTGTTTATACTCTTAACGTTATATAAATTAAAAGATAAAAAACCCAGCAAGAACAAGAACACAATGTAAATTAAAATGCTAAAATCAAAGCATGGAGTGCCCACCACTCTCCTACCCTGGATATACCCCAGGCAGAGATTTGATCTGGACACAGGAGTTCAAAGATATGCACAGTTCAAGGATTTTTTTTTTCATTTCCCATAACTACGTCTTAACCTAGCCCCAGCAGGTAAAGGAGTATATAACAAGAGTTTTCCCAGAATGTTCAACTCCAACTTCTAGTATGATCAATCAATAGCTGCCCATACTAGAACTTTGGAGACAGCTGGATCTGGGTGGAGACCTGAGGTGATGACTGCCCCATTCCTTCTTTTTCCCTTTTACTTTATTCCAATCACTGTCTTGAAAACCCTTTTTTGCTGTGACGACTATATCAGCAAGAGGGAAGATCACACTAGATTCATTCAACCAATCATTAAAATTGCTTAAGGCCTGTAGGAGTGTTGAAACTTAGTTCAGGCATGGTGGAATGGGGAAAGAGTGGAAGGGCAGTGAGGGTGGAAAAAGATAGAAACAGAACCCACAAGGCTTGCCCTTTAGTTTTTATGTAAATTGGAACCAACCTGAAGGTGACATTAAAGTATTTAAATCTATCATAGTTACATGGCAAGTAGGCCACTCTTCCCCAAACTATGCTGAAATATCTTTCATAGATTCAAGAAAACAGTAAGGACTAAGTCCCAGTACTGGGGGTCCCAGCAGTTGGCCTCAACATGTTAAGAGTCTTATAGCCTCTCCATTTTGTGCCTCCAGTGACCCCATACTATACCCAAAACATGTTTTTTCCTACCTACCTCATAGGGTGTTTGTGAGGGAAGTGTTTCATAAACCATCATACCCTGTATGAATGAGTATAATGAAGATCCAATAATGATGTAAGGTTACCGAACTTAAAGCTGTGATTTCATTAGTCTATACAAATTATTATACTAATGATTCATTGGTGATATTTGTTTACCCAATCTAGACCTGTGATTTTATCCACTGCAGTAAACTCCCAGAACGGAAATTCTCTAGACCAATAAAGATAGATAACTTATCTATAATTGGTCATCTTAGAAAATTACCTGGAAATACTGAGGGGTTGAGTGATTTGCCCATAATCACACCACTAGAATGTGTAAGAAGCAAGATTTGAACCCAGTGTCCCTAGGTCCAAAGCCAGCTCCCCTTTCATTATTCCATGATGACTATTAGTATATTCAAATGTAGCTAGTTAATAGAAGCAGATAAAACATTGACTGGACTTGGTGTAAGGAAGATCTGAGCTGAAAATCTGCCTTAGACTCTTACTAGATGTGTAGCCCTGGGAAAACTACTTAATGTCTCTCAACCCCAGTTTCATCATTTGTGAAATAGGGACAATATCCCCTACTCACAGAGTTAATGCAATAATCAGATTGTAATAATCAAATGTAATAATCAAAAAATCAAACTCCCTCTACAAATAGAAATCAGCAATTCCTTGTAAATTGATGAGTGTCTTTAACTTACAGTCTTTTATCTTGGGTACTGAGAGGTTAAGCAACTGTTCAGTGTCATAGCTAATATCTATCAGTCCGGACTTGAACCCTTGTCTTTCAGACTGTTAAATTCTCCCCCTATCCAGGAATACAAGTTACTATTCAAGGGTAAAGGATTATATGATATATGTAGAGTGCTTTATGAACCTTAAAGCAACATACAGATTTTACTATTATTATTTGCTAACTCTGTATGTCTGTTCCTTCCTTAATCCCCTTGGGCACATTTGCCTTTTAACAGAGGCAAATGGTAATGATAACAGTAATAAATATAATAACAATAAATAAAATTTATATAGTGCTTTAAAGTTTGCAAAGTGCTTTGCAAATATTTCATTTGATGCTTGCAACTCTGTGATACAGGTGCTTTTATTATCTCCATTTTGTAAATTAAGAAATTGAGGCTGAGAGAGTTTAAATAACTGGTGAAAGGTCATACAACTAATAAGCAATGGGCAAAGGATTTGAACTCAGGTTTCCCAACTCCATGTCCAGAATTGTATCCACTGTGGTATGTAATCAAAAACGGATGAGCATCATGGGACTCTGGGGACAATGAAGGGATATTTGGAGGATAGGGTGTCCTTAAGCATGGAATAGGTGGCTACCTTCTCTACTTGTGTAAGAGTGTCCTAACCTCTGTGACTTTATGGTATCTTGAGAAAGCCACCCCCCAGTTATGTTCTCTGTAATTTGAATACTTGTAATTTCTTCAGTGATTCCCTTCAGATTCTGAAGAGCTGGGCTATTCAGCTTGGAAGTGAATACTTACAAACAGCCTTTCTCAGAAACCCTCTCCACCACCACAACCTCACGGTTGTGTGCCTTGTTCATTCAGAATAAAGTACCAGCTGGAAAGTTGTTCAGAATTATAACATGCTGGGGCCAACTGCTGGAAACAGAGCTTCCCCCAAGGCTAAGGGCTGTGCAAAACCATTCTTCCGTTGTTATTCACAGGGCAAGATACTTCAGGACCTAATCATGATGCTGCAATTGCTTTTTGCTCTGGGTTAGAGTAGGGGACCAAAAACCAATGAAGAGTCATATGGAATCCCCTTAGTGTTAGCCTCTCCCACACCAAATTCACAATCCTCCCTTGCAGGAAAACATTAACTTATCTGCAGACAGCTCATGTTCCCCTCTAGATTCAGTTCTCTTTGTGGATTAGGTTGATGGAGCATCAGCAGCAGTATCAGCAGAATGAAGTTTCAGTTTGTGGAATTTAGCAATTATTAGTGTGGTGCAGGCTCTGGACATCAAAATCCATTAGCAAAGATCCCCAAAACTGCAAAATTCATAATACTATCCTACTGTGATTTGGCTGAAGTGGCCGTGTAGAGGCATATGAAAATCCTGGGGCAAACATTACCATCAGCTCTTCCCCTTGACCTCAGGGCACCCTGAATATTAAGTTTTTTGACTTCCATAACATTGCTACCTAGAGGAAAAACAGAAAGTTAAAGGGACAGTAAAAAGTACTGTTGATGTGACTAAGACTTCCAGACAACACATTGACAGTTTCTGAGAAATGTGTTCAAGACACATGCCATATTCTATCAAGTTAAGTAACACCAGAAGTCCAACCCTATGATCAACAATTTGAAAGGGTTGGGTTTTCTTTCCTTCCTTCCTTCCTTCCTCCCTTCCTCCCTTTCTCTCTTTCTTCCTCCCTCCCTCCCTTCCTGCCCTCCTTCCTTTCTTTCTTGCTTCTTACTTTTCTTCCTTCCTTCCTTTTTTCTTTCCTTTCTTCCTTCCTTCCTTCTTTATTTTTTTGTCTAGACTTTGTGATATTAATAGCATAGGGAACTCTCAGCCTAGAAACTCCCCCTACAAATGAAAAATCAGCAGTTCCTTGTAGATTGATGAGTGTCCTTAACTTACAGTCTTTTATCTTGGGTACTAAGAGATTAAGTGATTACTCAGTGTCTTATAGTTAATATCTGCCAGAGTCAGGACTTGAACCCTTGTCTTTCAGACTCTTAAATTCTCCCCCTATCCAGGAATACAAGTTGCCTTTCAAGAGTAAAGTATTAGGCTAATGAATTCTAATCAGAAATGTGTAAGTCCTGATAGCTGGAAAGTAGAAGAAAAAGAAAGGAATAAGGTAGGTGAAATTAATTTGCTAACCTGAAATAAAAATAAGGCTTTTTTTTTTTCCTTATCTACTAATAACTTTCTTCTGGGAGGCCCTCTGTTGTCCCTTGTGGTTATTCTTACCAAAGTTTATGTATTTAATAATACTAATGGTGATATGAAGCCAACAGAAGAGGAAATCTGAAGTCCTTTCTGTTTACTGAAGTGTCATTGTAATGGTAGTTCAGAACCTAGAGCCAGAGGAGCCCTCAAAAATCATTCAGTCCTGTTTTTCACAAATGAAGACACTGATGTCCACAAAAGTGAAGCAATTTACCAAAAGTTAACACCGGGACAATGTCATAGACAGGAGTTGAGCCCAAATCTTCTGACTCTCCTGATAACAATACTCTTTTCACTTAAATCATGGATTTAAAGCATTTAGAAAGAGAAGCTTAAATAGATGTTGCAAACACAAGAGCACTTCATTGCTCTAATTTTTTCTGGGACTGGCTATCAGACACCAGAAAGAACAACTTTCATAGTATTTTTCTTGCCTTAAATGCACTCTTCTCTCCTCTACATTTAACTGTATTTGATCTATCCTTTAAGCCGCAATTCAAATCTCCCTTCATGAAGTCTTCCCAGACCACCCTCTTCTGAACCCACTCTTTATCTGCCCTACTCATATCCCAATTACTCGTTCTCTGCCAGGCTGTAACATCTCATGTACCATTGTCTCATATGGCTTCTTTACTCTCCATTTATTTGTCTAGTCTCCCTAATGAAACTGTGAACTCCCCTAAAGAAAGGAATTGTGGTATATACATATATGTTTATGCAAACACATGTGTATGTATAACATATGTATATTATGTAATATATATACATGTGTGTGTGTTAACCTCCCCTCAGGAACAAACACAATGCCCTCATAGAATTAGCATTCAATACATACTTGATTGAATGAGATTTTTTTCCATAAGGCCTCATTACCTTTCAGGCAAAAAGGACCTGGAAGAAATCCTTCATTAGCCAATGCTTTAAAGTTTAGAACAAGTCCTGACCTGGACTGTCTCAATGTAGTAGCTAAGGTTATACTGTCATTCAGACTGTCTAAAAATGGGTCATATGTTCACTGGTACTTCCTGCAAAGTCACTGAAGTTGCATAATCTACATTGTTAATGTAAGGAGACACTTTAACAGAGCCCTCACTAAAATTATGAATATGGAAGCACTGAGTGAATATTTCCCCTTGGTGGTTAGGAAATATTCTTTTTGTACTAAATTTTCTGTGTCTGTTTTCACTAATTAAGCCTTTAACCTGCAACACATAAAGTTGCTAGTCAGCTTCCAGGAGCACCTGAATCAAATAAACCATTCCATTCAGAAAACAAAACAGCAAACAAACAAAAATAAAAATAAAATCCTGGTCTTTTTTACGTGAACATAGGAAAATTTGTATGAAATGACAGAGAGAAGGAAAATAGCAGTATCAAAATGAGAAAATACACAATACCTAAAATAATACAAATTAAGATTCAATGGTAATGGAACTCAGGTCAAATCCAATGGTCAGTACTGGTTACTGATGCTTCCTCAGAGTGAGGAATGTTACATGCTATGTCAGACACAATCACTGTTATCAGACGGCTTTACCTAACCATTATTCTTTTTTTTTCTAACCATTATTCTTGATGTTGTTACAAGGCCAAGTACTATGGAAGCTATGGTTATTTTAAAAAGATTTCTATATTAGCTTCATTAATCTAGTATCAAAGAGGTCTATTACCTCTTCCCCTAATTACCTTATATTTATTTACTATACATATTTTCATATACTTTATTGTGTGTACAAACTTTTCTCCCTCATAGAATGTAATCACTTTGAGGATAAGAATTTATTTTTTCATTTTTGTCTTTGTAACTCCTATACTTTGTACCATGTCTAGCACATGGTAGGAATTTAATAAATGTTTGTTGATTGACCAAAAAAATAAAATGGAAGCTGGGCATGGTGGTGTGCACCTACAATCCCTGCTACTATGGAGACTAAGGCTAGGATCACTTGAGCTCAAGAGTTTGAAGCTATCATAGGCTAAGCCAATCAGGTGTCTACACTAAGGCCAACTCCGATATACTGAGCCCCCAGGTACCCATTGTCAGACTACCTAAGGAAGGGTGCAAAACAGAACAAGTTAAAACTCTCATATTGATAAGTAAGGGGAATGGGTCCATGAGTACCCACTGTATTTTGAACCTTGGAGGAATTAGGGAGACATGGTTTCCCCCCCCCCCAAAAAAAAAGCTTTAATAAAACAAAAATTATAATATAAATAAAAATGAGAAGAAAAAGAAACCTGGCTCTGTCTCCTTTTGTTTTCTGAGTTCTGACTTTGACCTCAAGCTTTGAGCTAGAGTATTCCACTGGAAAAACCATTGTTCCTTATGCAAATCATATGCAAAGAGGTCAGAAGAATTATCAAGGAAGCTTGACTCCCCCTGTCTGTTGAAATTGAATGCTGGCTCTTTGTCCATATGAACTTCATTAACTTAGCTTCCCAGTGGCCTCTCACTTCACTGCTTGGTGCCTACATCTCCTGCCAACAAAAACACCTGACAAAGTTTAAAGGACAAATACCAGGGTCCAGTTCCATGCCCACATACTGAGTCTCTTCTCTCTCTTCCCTTGCTTTGAGAGTGACATTTTGAAGTCTCTTGCAGTCACTTGCCATGGTTATGCCCTCTCCTGCTTCTTGAGGGGACTCAGCCTTCCAGTTCTAGAAACAATGGCAGCTGTAGTCAAACTCCAAAGAAAATGAAACCATCTCTCCTCTGTTTTCATCAGGTAACCACAGAGAGGACCAGATTCATTAAGAATGGAAGATCTTTGCCCTTGGGGAAGAGGCAGCTCAAGCACAATTCAAACACATACCCACAACATACACAAAATCACAAACTGATTTCTTTGCAGAGTGGGAATATGATGAACTCTGGAGTGGGAGAAGGGGAGCCATCTGTGAGTGGACTGCCAAGCCACTTGGCTCCAGTCCAGCTTAAAAGGGTATCAGTTCTCAGACCTGAGAAAAGCATGTGCACTCAAACCTCTGTGTAGCTGCAGGACCCAGGTGCAAGCCAGGGAGAAGGGAAGGTTTGACACAGATGCTGCCTTTGCTCAACATTACAGAGGCTGCTATTTGTTATACAACTCAGGGATTTCAGCTAAATTGAACCATGAACCAAGAACTGAAGCCAGTCCAAATACTAATCATTTTACTGAACCATGAACCAGAAAAAAAAAAGCTTTAGGGGAAGAAAAATCTTTGTGGACAAGAACCAAATCTCAAAATTTTGAAACCTACTGAACTAGTACAAAACTGGAGCATAATTATTCTCCAAACTGAACCACAGTTTAGCCAATATCAAATTTGTTTGCATCCCTCATTTCTACTATTCTGTGAGGGTAAATATAAGCAGGGAAAATTGGTCATTAAGTCTGTATTACCTGGGAAATATACAACTGGCCTGTGGCAAGCAAATAAAACAAAATCAAGGAGGCCAGGCAGGCAGTTCGTAAGTATTGCTTCCACAGTCTCTCCATCTACTCACTCTTGTCAGAAGGGAAGAAGTCATGAGGACAGCAGTCTCAGATCTCTAGAGGGAGATGGATAGATTTTTAAAATGTCCAAAAAAAATAAAAAGAGTAACAAGAAAGGCTGCAACTGGGAATATCACACTGGCGGGGTCTCTCAGAAGTGGTTTCCTTGAAAAAGACTCATTGCACACTAACCAAGGCTTCTAAATGTCCTGTTAAAATTCTGCAATTGAACTGAGATGCTGTCAGCAGCATGGAGGATATTAAATACTTGGAATAGGGAGATTGGCAATTATATGAATAAAGAGGGCTTCCAGTATGCCCCTGTACCAATGCCTCATCACCCTAAAAATTCTTCTTTTTGCAGATGTTAAGGCACCAAGAAGTACCCACACTTAAAGAAAGGTGTATTAAAAGTTGGATTTTTAGCAGCATTTATTAAATCATTCATCTCATACTGAAAGAAGTCCTGTGACATATTGTACAGAGAATTGGCTTTGAAAGCAGGGAGACCTAGGTGCTCTAGGCAACTCTCTAAGACTTTGTTACAGAGATTATGCTGACCTGAATTGGTAGAGGGCATTTCTTCATTTAGCAGTCTCAATATCAATTAAACCATATATCCAGTCTCTACCCTGTCTTATTAAGTAATATTTATTGAGATTCTACTATGCATAACTCACTGTCTTTATGAAGAGGGTGCCCAAAGAGGGTTAGGGCTGCCTGAGACTCCAAAATACCAACATGCCGGGTCCTGCAGAAAGAATTCCACTCAAGTCTTCTCAGCCAAGGAAAAAGTAAAGTTTATTGAAAGTTCAAGTTCGCCACGTGGGGTACTAGGCCATTTAAAGGTGCTCTCATAGAGCAAGTCTCTGCTAAGGCATTCTAAGGCACTCTCACTGAGCAAGTCTGTGCTGAGCTATCTCATGGTGCTCTCACACATGTGGAGGGAAGATGGGGTTCTATAAACAATAAGGTTGTGGAAGGAATCTAGGGGTGGTCCAGAGGAGGAGATTGGGGAGGGTCTTCAGGAGTCAGATGAGGTCAGACTCCAGTAATGAGTGGTCCAGGGTGGGAAGTTGCTGGAGGCTACCTGGAGACCACACACAATGGTGGGCCAGGCCAATTCAAGGGTGGGAAACTATTGGAACAAAGGGAGCTAAAGACTTGGGCAGAGCCGCATCTCAAGGCCCATGGCCGCAGGCAAATGTCTTCCCTGGGAAGGTTTACTTTCCCAGAGCCAAAGAATCAAGGAGAGCTCAAAAAGGGGGGAGGGGTCCCAGAGCCTACACCTCATCATTTAGTGTTGCAAGGGATACAGTAAGAAACAATCCTTGCTCTTAAGAAATTTGCTATCTATGACTAACAATTTCATCAACATTTTAAAATTTAGCAGTTACTAAGCTTCCATAGTGTTCCGAAGGGAAAAGGTAGAGAAATGCAGGAACCCTGTCCCCTCTCCCTATCAAGAAGCAGCAAACATTTTAGGGGAGACAGGACAAACAGCTAAATCAATAACTCTGCCACTATGCCTAAAGAAGAATTAGGCCACAAGACACTGAGGAACATTTTGTATTTTCCTCTAGAGGAGTCAGCTATGAGATACACAAGTGTCCAAGGTAAAGTAGTAAATAAACCATTTCTAATCAGGATTCTGCCTTCAGGCCAATGGTGTGATTATTTCCTTTATTCCTTCTCTAAGATTTTGGATCCCGAAGAAAGCAAGAATGGAGATTTTGGAACAATAAAAGATGTCAGGTATTCAATCCATCAGTCAATCAGACACCCCAAATTTATTAAGCACTTACAATATGGCAAGTGCTGAACTAAGAATTGGGCATACAAAGAAAGGCAAAAACAAGATCTGTGCCCTCAAGGAGCTCACTTTCTAACAGGGATGACAATGGATGACAATTAGGTATGTACAACACATTGTTGTAATTACAAATGGAGAATAACCTCAGAGGAAAGGGACTAGTAGCTGAGGGGGAGGAAAAGTCTCTTGCAGAAGGTAGAATTTGAATGGTCTTAAAGGCACGTTTCAGACAAGGGGAACAGCCAGTGAAAAGTAATGGAGTTTGAGAGACAGAATATCACATTCAAGAAACCACAAGAAGTCCAGTGTTACTGGATGGCAGAGTAAAGACAGTTCAGTATAAAAAGCCTGGAAAGGTAGGAAGGAGCCAGCCTATGAAGGGTTTTAAATGCCAAAATAATTTATGTCTGATCCTTGAGGTAATAAGGAACCACTGAAGTTTATTGAATAGTGGAGTAACTGACTTGTACTTTAGGAAGATGACTTGGGCAGCTAAGTGGGAAATGACCGGGAGTGAGGAGAGACCTAAGGAAAGGAGAGACCAATTAGAAAGGGGGGGGGGGGGGGAGAAATGTTAAGTTTTACTATTATGTTCTATTTTTATACTACAAATTTCTATAAAATATTCCAACTATTTGTCTCATTCTATACCCTAAATTCATGACTTGTCTCTAACGGATAGCATATTTCATCACAGATCCTCTGGATTAGGGATGTCAAACACTGCCCTCAGGCTGAATGAAACACAACCCTCCAGAAGGCTACCTGAACCACATTAGAGTGTAATTGGGAAATATTTTACAAAATAAATAGAAAAATAATAAAACATAGAAATTATATTTTAATACTGTCAATATGCAGTCTACAAGGATCTTTATGTACAAATTAGTGGTCCCTGTTTCTATCTGAGTTAGATACCACTGTTCTAAATTATTCTAGAGTCTAGAATAATGAATGGTTATTCTATTGATCTGACAGCTAGGTGGTACAGAGGATAGAATACTGGGTCTAGTGTCAGGAAAACTCATCTTCCTGAGTTCAAATTTGGCTTTAGACACTTAATAGCTATGTAATTCTGGGCAAGTCACTTAATACTTTGCCTCAGTTTCTCATCTGTAAAATGAAATGGAGAAGGAAAGGGAAACCACTCCAGTATCTTTGCCAAGGAAACCTCAAATGGGGTCACAAAGAGTCAGGCACAACTGAAATAACTAAACAATAACATTGTATAGATCATAGTTCCTATGGCTTTCAGAGTTTGTCTTCGGAGTATTATTATTATATTATTTGTTCTAGTCTTTATTTTATTCTTCACCAAATTATTAAAGTCATAGATTGTAGTATTTTCCTAATATTGATGTTGTAATGTAAATTGTGCTTCTTCTGCTGCTGCTTATTCACTCCACATCAGTTCATTTAAGTCTTTCCATGTCTCTTTGAAATCCTCTACTTCCTCATTTCTTACACCACAATGGTATCCATCTCATTCATATGCATAATTTGTTCAGCTATGCCTCAAATGACATGCCTTTTGATTCTAGGTTTTTTCCTACCACAGAAAGAGCTGCCATAAATATTGTTCACATATGGAGGACATTTTCCTCTTTCTTTGATCTCTTTTGGGTTTAGACCTAGTAGTGGTAAAGCTGGACATATATTAATTAGTAACTTTTTGTGTATAATACCAAATTGCTTTCTAGTGTGGTTGTACTCACTCACCAGTCCACCACCAGTTCATCAATGTGCCTGTGTTGCCACAGCCTCTCCAATATTTATCATTTTCCTTCTTTGTCATCTTTGCCAATCTGCTGGGTGTGGGAATCTCAGAATGGCTTTACTTTGCATTTACTTTACTCTCACTAGCAGTGCTAAATCACAACCTCTGGGCAAGTCATTTCATTTCTTTTCAGCCTCAGTCTTCTCATCTATAAGGTAAGGATGATAATAATAACATGTCCCTCCCAGGGTTATCATGAGAATCAAATGAGATAACATGTAATATACTTGGCAAACCTTAAAACACTATATAAATGTAGCTTTCATTGCTCATGTTAATTTCACAAAGACTTTGTACATTAAGCACCAAGGGGTCCTAGGGTAAATGAATAATCACTCGGGAAGGAATAATCAAAGGAACCGTCCTGAATGACATGAGTTTTACTACAGGTTTTGAAAAAGGTGAGGGACATAAATAGGTAGGATTAAGACGGAGTACAGTGTGGGTAGGAGGATTGACATTTGAAAAGATATAGTGTCCGGCAGAGCGGCTTGGTGGCTGATCAGAGCGGGAGTATTCCCGGACTTTAGTTACTCAGAGCGAAGCGGAGGCAACTGCATCGCGGAGCGAACAGAAGCTCTGGCATCAGCAATGAATCCAGCGGAGGAAACATCGACTGTTCATTCGATAAGACAAGATGGCCAGTACAAAGCTGACTGCTCGTAAATCCACTGGTGTGAAAGCGCCACACAAACAGCTGGCCACAAACGCTGCCAGATAAAGTGCCCCATCTCCCGGTGGGGTCAAGAAGCCTCACCGTTACCGGCCTGGTACTGTGGCCCTTCGTGAGATTCGCCTTTACCAGAAGGCAACAGCGCTTTTGATCAGGAAACTTCCCTTCCAGCGGTTGGTGAGGGAGATTGCTCAGGACTCCAAAACAGACTTGAGGTTCCAGAGTGCTGCTATTGGTGTGTTTCAGGAGGCTAGAGAGGCATATTTGGTGGGTAGCTTTGAAGATACTAACCTGTTTGCCATCCATGCCAAGAGAATTACTATCATGCCCAAAGACATCCAGTTGGCTCACAGGATCAGGGGAGAAAGAGCTTAAGTGAAGGCAGTTTTGTGGTGTTTTGTAGTAAATTCTGTAAAATGCTTTGGTTTTAATTTGTGACCTTTTATGTAAGAAATTGTTTATAATCTGTTGCATTTGTACTTACGTCATTCTATCTTTTACTCAGGATGAATGTAAAAAGTGATGGTTCACAGACCTCAGTGATGTGAGTGAGCGTTGTTGCTCAGGAGTGACAAGCTGCTAACATGCAGAAGGAATGGATGCTAATTCTTGCTTCTCCTGATGCATGTTTCTGTATGTTAATGACTTGTTGGCTAGCTAAAATCATAAGGTACTAGAATTGATATAAATGTGTACCGGGTCCTTTTGTAATAAAACTGGTTATAACTTGATCCAAGTGTTTAACAATTGGAGCTGTTAAGTCTGACCATACATTACTGTGATAGAATGTGGGCTTTTTCAGAGGGTGATAATATACAAGTCCTAACCACAGTGTAACTTACAGTTTCCTAAAAAATAAATAAATAAATAAAATAAACCTGGCAGCTGTAGAATACACTATATGCATTTATAATAGCTATTTTATATAGTGTAGTGGTCAATGTTTTTAAATTAAATGTTTTACATTCACCTGTGGGGAGTCTTGTCATTGAGATGTAATTAAAAGTCCAGTTGGCTTTCTCCCCTAAACTTCACTTGTTCTCCTACACCAGAGTAGAATGATTCTACTCAGCATCATACCTTGCATAAGTCCTCATTCTACCACATTAAGCAACCTTTTAGCTGATAGTGCAAACGATAATCTAGGATTTTATTTATAAGGGCTCTTTTTAAAACTACAAACTTTTCCACCAACATCCTCTCCCTGATATTTGCAAATTATCTAGTGCAGTTCTTAATAGTGATATATGGTTGGTCTTAATAGATTTGGGTATTTTTCCTTTTAACCAAAGGGAGACTGAATCAGTTAAGTTACTATATTGAATGCAAGGGATACTGGAGATAGAAGTTATCTGCCAGGTGAAGTTTGTACTATAACCCTTAGTGTAACTTGCCTGGGGATGGGAAGGGCAATACATTTTCTTTTTTTTTTT
>CM053595.1:240260607-240328147 GCA_028646575.1 Pseudocheirus occidentalis
GCTCTTCTCCTCCCCAGTTAGCAAAATCCACTGACCTTTCTCTTAGGCTTTTTGTCTTCTGGCCTGATAAATGTGGTAACTGTGCCTCCAGTGCAGCCGATCTGCTCTCCTATAGCTGCGGCTCCCGCCCTCTGCCCCAGGGCCTGAGCTGGCTGGGTTTTGGCTGGGGGTCCCAGACTGCTGAGAAGAGCTCCGCCTGCTGTGCTGCCTGTAGCAACAGATGTGCTTTCAGTCTTGTGGAGAGTTTTGGAGCTTGAAAATCTGTTTAGCATCCCATTTTATAAGTTTTTTAGCGTGTTTGTGTGGGAGCTGTGGTGCTTTGCTGCTTCTACGCCGCCATCTTGGCTCTGCCCCCCCAGGGCAATACATTTTCAAACATTTCATGTAAATATTGTGATAGCTGTGAGATTAGGGTGCATCTGGTATGACCATCCTGGAAAAACAATCACTTAGAGGAACTTCAAAGTGGTTTTAAACTTTATCCTTCTGTTGAAGCTTTTAGGTTGATTATGTAAGTTGACTAAAATAATTTACAAACAAACTTATTTATCCCCCCCCCAAAAAAGAAAAGATATAGTGTCCTCTCTCTGATCTACAGGATATCATTCTGAGAAGTTTTTTAAAAGTTTCTTAAGAAATATTTATCTCCTATTAATTTCCATTTTCTTTCTTCAGATAATATACCCCACATTACTACTGCTGTTCTATGAAATCTACCTCAGAAGCCCATTTCATAAAAGGCACTATGGGGTAGTTGGAAGGCCAACTACTATTTATTTTGTCTCAAATAACTGCGAGAATAAACTGTTAATTATTCCTTCAGTCTGAACATTCCCTTGAGACCCTATAAGAAGAGGTAATTAACAAGAATCCCAGCAGATGGCCATTGATCTTTCACTCTGGATTGCAGTCTTTCTGTAAGAAATCGAAGTAGACATGTGTTACCAATTGCATATAAGAAAAATGTTTGCAGGCTTTATTTAATTTCCATTGGTGTTTATGGAGGCAGAAGTAGATGACTACATTTCCATATTTCAAGTATATGTGATTTCATCAATGTAGGTCATCTAAATTGGTAGGTAAACCAGGGGGATTTGGGAGAACCATTGATCTTTTACCTGCTGTTAAAGCCTGTGCATTTTCAAATATGTTGAGATACCAGCTCCCCTGAAATCTTTTGGCCTTGGTTTTAGCATGCCTACAAATGAGATTTGGATAGGGTAAGGGATAGGACCTGTGACTTCATTGGATGAGAAAACTCCCTCTACCCATGCAAGTCATTACCTTCACCAAAACTTATAGAGTGTCCTATAGCACTAAAAGAATTATTCTGGACAATTTAAAAATTATCTGGACAATTTAAAAATTACCTGAAAGCCATGATCAAAAAAACAACCTAGAAAGCATCCTTTAAGAAATTCTCAAGGAAAATTGCCCTGATATTTTAGAACCCAAGGACAAAATAGAACCTGAAAGAATTCACCCATCACCTCTTGAAAAAGATCCCCAAAAGAAAACTCCTAGGAATGTTATAGCCAGGTTCCAGAGTTCCCAGATCAAGAAGCAAATAATACAAGCTGCCAAGAAGAAAAAATGTGAATACTGTGGAAACACAATCAGGATAATCCAGGAACTAGCAGCTTCTACAGTCCAGAGATCAAGGGAGCTAGGATTAAAACCAAGAATCACCTACCCAGCAAAACTGAGTATATTGTTCCAGGGGTAAATATGATCATTCAATGAGGTGGAGGACTTCCAGGCATTCTTGCTGAAAAAAACAGCACTGAATAGAAAATCTGACATTCAAATACAAGAAGCATGAGAAGGTAAACATGGAAAAGAATTCATAAGGAACTTATCAACATTGAACTATTTACATGCCAACATGGAAAAGTGATAATTATAACTTTTGAAAATTTTCTCAGTTTGAGGATAGTTGAAGAGGATATAAATGTAAATATGTGTATATATATATATATGTGTGTGTGTGTGTGTGTATATATATATATACACACACACACATATATGCACACATACATATATATGTATATGTATACATGCACATGTCCAAATAAGAGGATATATGCCCATGAATACATATGTGAGTGTGTGTATATATGTGTACATAGACAGCGGGCGCAGGATCAATTGAATAGGATGGGATAATATTTTAAAAGGTGAAAGTGAGAGGCAGGAGAGGAATAATATGAGAGGAGATAGGGAGAGACAGAACAGGGTTAATCCTCTCATATAGAAGAGGCAAGGGATAACTGTTACAATGGAGGGGAAGAACAGGAAGGCAAAAGGGAATGGGTCAACTTTAGTCTCATTGAAGTTGGCTTATGGAAGGAATGACATACACTCTAAATTAGTATCTTGGCCTACAGGAGAGTAAGGGGAAAGGGGATGAGAGGGAGAAGGTTGGAGGGGAGGGCAGGTTGAGAGGATTGTTAGAAGCACAGACTTTTGTAAAGTGACAGGGACAAAGCAGAGAATAGAACAAGTTGGGGTGGAATAGGAAGGAAAGAAATATACAGGTACTGGGGTAGGGAGACCCATCTTGCCCTACTGGAAAGTCAGACAGTTGATGGGGGAATGATATAGGAGAGAGCTGATTGGGGTAGGGGGTATGCAGTGGGATTGCTGTTAGGGGGGTACAGGAAAGATGGGGAGAAAATTTGTAAATCAAAATCTCATGGAAATGAATAATGTAAACTAAAAAGTTAAAAAAAGTTAAAAAAAAAAAAAAGGAAAGAATTATTCTGGTACATAGAACAAAGTGTGACAGAGGCGGGGCTTGAACCTAGGCCTTCACGACCAGTATTCTATCTACTATGCCATATTGGCTGTCTTTGGAAATTACTGTGGCCAAAAACATTCATGATTCTATGTCAACTTGGTGATGAACTCCTCTCAACTTAGCAAGGCACTTCCTCAGATAAAAAGGCATTCATTCACACCATTTCTGGGGCCATACTAGAAGGCTTTCAGTATTATAGGGCGTGTACTTTGCCTGCATAGTCTTTGGGAAGTCAAGGTCACCTCCATACCACAATGAGCTACTGAAGAAGAGCATTAAGAAAGAACACTTCTTTGTTAATTACCCAATTTTAAGTAGAAGAATATTTATAATTGCATTTTTACTGCCATGAAACAGTTTTACATACTAGAATAATTAAGGAAGGGGAACCTATAGCCCCACCCTTGTAACAAGATAGAACCCTGGACAACTTCAAAGAAAGACCTGAGTTCCAAATTTACCTTTCTTAGCCCAATTCTTCTTCTGTAAAATGAAGAGGTAATATTAGCACCTAAGCACTTCACAAGCCTTAAAGCACTATAATAATGTGCTATCATTAGCAATTATTTCCTTCTTGTTCTCTTTCTTTATATATTTTTATTTATTTATTTGTTTGTTTATTTATCATGTGAGCTATTTGAGGAATTGCCCCCCCCCTCTCTTTTTCTCTCTCTCTCCTCCATTCCTAGGTTTATTTCATTAGACGGAGATTAGAAAATGTTACCATGGAAATAGGTCTTTGTTGTTGTTTCATAGTACAATTTTTATTCTGGAACTGATGGCTGCTGTGATAAATCACCCTGGGCCAGCACTGCCAGATGATTCCTTTTTTTTTCTCATTTAAACATTTTGAAGGGCTTTGTTTAATTCTAAGCCTCTTGAGCTTTTTAACCTCACCTTTCAACTAACACCATAAATACACCAGATGATTTTTGAGCTATTGGAATAGAAATGTCTTGAAATGCTCCTAGGTGCCTGGTATTTGGCAATATTAACATGGTTAAGACTTTTTTTTCTGACCTGAAATTAATAAAATAGCATTTTGTGGGGGAAAGAGAAGATAACAACTTGTGAGAATATTTCATTTTTTCTGTCCTTTGACTTCATTTATTTTTAAGAACCAGAGAGGGTTTCACACTCAACAAAACTTAGGTTTTGAAAACTTAATTTAAAAACATTTCCATATACTAGGAATGCTGTGACTAAAATCTGATACACCTTTCTTCCCAGAAACCCCAAACATTCTTAAGACATGATCTCCTCAAGCCTCACAGTATGTTGGGGAAGCAAGAAGGCAGCAAAGCATTAATATCTCCACTTGAGGTCAGAAAAAGAAAGATCTGAGAGAGCTTAAATGCTTTGTGGCTATCTTCCATGATGTGAACAGGCCACTCTAACTAAAGGGTAGGCCCTGGGATCCTTTGGTTATGATTTATTTCATCTTCATCACATCATCTCTTAGTATTTAAGTCTAATTTAAAGGATTAAATGTGGAAAAATGAATATAGACTTCTTTTCCCATTTAATAAACTAAAGCCTCACTAATTTAGACTAACTAGGAAGACTAGTCCAGATTGGCAAAATAAGTAAGAATAGTCAACTGTTTTTAAAGAAAACTATTTTAAAATGTTGTAAGTATTCACAATACCTTGATCTGAGGAAAGAAACAAACAAACAAACAAACAAACAAAGAAACAAACAAAGAAACAAAGAAAGAAAGAAAAGGAAAGAAAGTTCAAAATGTAGGGAAAAAAACTCTTTAATGGTTCTAAATTTTAGGGTGAGGAACCTTCAGCCTCAAGGCCGCATGTGGCCCTCTAGGTCCTCATGTGGCCCTTTGACTGAATCCAAACTTTTGGTTCAAGCTATTTGAAAGTGGTATGGGTTAACTGAGGAAGTAGTGAATTCTTTTCACTTCTTTATGTGGATGATGGTGATCACTTGCCATAGGTGTTTAAAATAGTCTTCATGACCTCAGTAAGGTTTGAATTAATGACCTAAAAGGAACTTTCCAACTGTTAAGAGTAATTTAATCTATAAGGCTTAAGAAGGAGTGTACAAATAATGGGCAATGGGCCAGCTTTAGAGTCAGAAGGCCTGGTTTCATGTTCTGCCTCTGATATATATCATCTGTGTGACCATGGTCAAATGACTCTGAGTGCTGTTACTAGGCAGTTCTTTAAGGCTGTTAATTGCAGTCACAGGATCATGAATTTAGAGGTGAAAAAGGCATAAAAGGTCATCCAATATAATCCCCTCATTTTATAGATAAAAAAACTGAACTCCAAAGAAATTAAGTGATTTGTACAAGGTAACAGGTCTTCTAACGGAAAATCCAATGATTTTCCCCCTGTAGTTGTGAATTTGTCCACTAGAATTGATGTCCATCAGAATTTTCCATAGTTGGATTTCTCTGTACTCTTGAAATCACAAATCTAGACTATAAACAAAAAATTTACAAAGCTACACTACATTGAGAGCCTGAAAATACTAGTTCTCTTTATGTTGTGTTAGGGTAGCCCTCAGAAAACTATACAAAACAAGGGTACGGTTCCACATTTACTTCCCTTTAGCCATGTAGATCTAAGGGAACTGATTATATGAAGTCATTAACTTCGCATGCCATTGCAGACGGTAAGAGATTTTTCGGTAAAAAAAAAGTTTAAGGAAGTGATGGAAATTGGTGATGAAATTGATTCATTTGTTATTCATTTGTTCCAACAGGTTTTCTATATTAACTTCCTACATTAACTATACTACATATAGTATACATGCATTTCCTGTATGCATATATAATATATATATATACATACATATATAGGCTATATTTATATTCATGTATATGTCTTAAATGTGGGACATATATGTATATATGTATTGAGATAGGTACATAGATGGGAAGATAGAAAAATAGAAACAAGTGTGGACTAGTTCTCTGTGATTAGCCTGCTTAGAATTTCAACTGCCAAATTTAACCCATCTTTACTATATTCCTTCTTTTTAAAAATCACTTTCATTTCCTTCTGTGATCTGAATACATGCTCCTCAATTTATATGCCAGTTTAGAGTTGTAGTTTGGAGGGGAAAAACTGTCCATCAGTCATGAGAAAGGCATGGTTCTGACTTGCACCATTTTCTCCCTTGAGAGTTAAAAGAATATTGCTTGAGAAAAGAAATTAGGCTTCTCCTGTATGTTGAAAAGGAGTACTATGAGAGTAGGGCAGATGGCAGGGAATAAACCTATCAATCAAGCTCACCTCTCACAATTTCCTCGTCTCTATATAATAGTATAGTGTACTCAAGAAAACCTGGGCTCCAACCCTACCCTTGTATTTGTATAATGTATTTCATACATGAACACATTTCCCATCCATAGGCTCAGTGTCATTCTGAATATATGTGAACTAAACCCTAATAAATGAACCAAATTTTGCTCCATTCATTCCAATTCATTCCATTCCTTAAACGGGGCATTTATTCACAAGCACATATGTAAAAGGTAAGAAAATCACAACTCTTGGATATATGGCATGGTTAATTGTTTGGGTGTTGTGTTCTTCCCCCATCTCACCCCCTCAGTATCTCTGAAATGTGGCTTTTACTTAGACAAGGCCAGCCACTTTACTGGAAAGGTCAGCTTCATCACCTTCATTCTACAGCTAGAAAACCATTTTTCTGCTTGGGATATGAATTTATTTTCATAGCAATTAATATGATGTCATATTCAGTCATAACTTCACTACTGTATCAAGGAAGCAAAAAAAGATTGGAAGAAGAAAGAAATGGCTGTTTTCATTCTTGATCCTTTAACTTGAGAAAAGTGGTGTTAACCCTCTTTTCAGCCTAAACTAAACTTGAAGAAATGGAATGTCTAGTCTAAAGATGCAGTTCTCACTCTTATTCCATGGAAAAGTTGGAGCAGAGGTGGGGAAGGTATAAACCTTCACCGTTCATCCTGACTCTCTTCCAGGATGCATTTAGGCAGCTACTCATCATCCTGAGAAATGGTAGAGAGGGAATGGGGGTGGAGAAGAAATTTGATTCTCAGAAGGGTGACTTTTCAGCTAAGATGGAGGCTCAGCCCCTCACCCCCATACTTGTAGCCTTGGTCCATCCTCTGTGCTGTGCACCCTGTGATCAGCTCAGTGGCTTCAGGTTTCCTCCCTGGGGATCATGTCATATTCTGAAGGCAGGATCCCTCCTTGTGCTGTTGGTCAGGCAGACTCCACCATGCCTTGTTCTTCCCACTCAAGGCAAGGACCTGTCCCAGGTGATGCAAGGCTCTCCCTCCCCCTCCTGTTCTACTCAGGTGATCCATGCCATGTCAAGGTTCCCCTTGTCTAATGGCACATCTGGGCCCCAAGACTGTATGATTCCTCCCCTCTGTATAGACTCGCTGCCCCTGTCCCTAACTAAATATCTTGGCAGGCATGGCTGTAGTTAATGGGAGTCTAAATAAATGTGGGTGTGCTTGAAAGAGAGAAAAAGAATGAAATGGCCATTTCAAAGTTTAGGTATAGGTATAATTGCACCTAGGGCTTCAAAATTCTAGGAAATGGGAGTATGAGGGAAATGTATGAAGTTCATTAAAAGGGAAGAATGAATTAATACTGTTATTGTCATGGAAAATCAGGACTCTTAAAGTGCATGATGAGCAAAGTATGATGAATGGATGAGTGAATAAATCAAGGCAAGTTATTGGCTTCCTCTTAGATACCCATTCCTTTAGCTCTTTCAACTGTTCCTCATATGAGCCTAGATTGGGTTTCTCTCCTGGGAGCTGTCAAAATTTAGCTTACAGGAAACCTCTTATACCCTTCTTCATCCTCTGAGATTGTTTTATTTTAATTTTGCTTCTCAATTAGCAATTTTAATTTTCTTTCCCTCTAACCTCCCTTTAAAAAATGAAAGGAAAAGGGCAGCTAGGTGGTGCAGTGATTAGAGCACCAGCCCTGCAGTCAGGAAGACCTGAGTTCAAATCTGACCTCAGACACAAAAACTAACTGTGTGACCTTGGGCAAGTCATTTAATCCCAATTTCCCTAACTTCTCCCCTCCAAAAAGCAAAATAAATAAACAAAATAAAAAAGAAAGGAAAAACCAAACTTTTAATAAATATGAAGTAAAAAAAATGAATTGTAGCATTGGCAATGTCTGAAAATATAGGTTTTATTTTGCGTGTTGAATCCATCACCTCTTTACCAAGAAGTGGTTAGAATTAGTCTTCTGTAATTATGAATGTTCCTTGCATTTATCAGAGTTGTCAGGTTTTTGAAAATTGTATTTACAACGTTGTTATTTTACAAATTGCTCTCTTGGTTCTGCTCACTTCATCCTGAATTCAGTCAAAAAAAATCTTTCTAGGTCTCTCTGAAATGGTCCCTGTCATCATTTCATAATGCCCAAACATTCCATCATACTCATGTATCATACTTTGTTCAACCAGTCCTCAAGTGCTGGATGACTCCCTTCTAGTTCTTTGCTACAACCCAAAAAGCTGGGTCAAAGATTAGTTAAAGACAGGAGAGAATGGAAGAAGGAAGACCAGTAGAATGCTATTTTAATAGGCCAGGTGAGAAGTGAAATGTTCTGAATTAAGATAATAATTATGTAAATGGGGGGACAGATACCACAGACATTTTGGAAGGATAATTGACAAGATCTACCAACTGATTGGACAGAGAAATGATAGAGAGAAGAGGAAAGGATAACTTTGAGGTTACAAACCAGATACCTGGGAGGATGGTATCAAGAACAAGACAGTTTAAGCCCAACATGCTTGTTGTTCTTGTTCAGTCATTTTTCAGTCATGGCCAACTCTCCATGATCCCATTTGGGATTTTCTTGGCAAAGATATTACAGTGGTTTGCCATTTTTTTCTCCAGCTCATTTTCACAGATGAGGAAACTGAGGTGAAAAAGGTTAAGTGATTTGCCCAGGACTTGCTACATCTATTAAGTGTCCTAGGTTGCATTTGAACTCAGGTTTTCCTGACACTATGTCTGGTGCTTTATCCACTGTACTACTACCTGTCCTCAAATTATCTTGTATCACTAACTTCTCTATCCACATGTTTTAGCCCATAGTGAGACTGTCAATATTTTTGTAGACATGGGTCCTTTTCCTCTTTGATCTTGTTGGGTATATATCTAGTAGTGATTTTTTCTGGGTCAAAAGGAGATATACAGTTAAGTGACTTTGAAAGCATAGTCCCAAATTATTTTCCAGAATAGCTGGAGCAATTCACAGTTCCATCAAGAGTGCATGAATGCATCCTTTCCATTAGTGATACTCTTTCTCACCTGTTAAAATGGGCACGTATATAATTATTAGTTTACATGGTGAACTCACCTTACCTCTTCAATGGAATGTAAGACCTAATATAAAAAAAGGGAGGAGCTGATTTTCTTTTTTTTTTTTTCACTTTATCCCCAGTGTCCAGCATGATGCTTAACAAATGCTTGTTAGATTGGATTGGATCTGGAGACCAGTGTGACATTGTGTCAGTGTTGGCCCATCTAGATCCATGTAAGATAATCAACTGCACAATTAAAAGATGGAGGGTTGGCGACTGGCAAATAGTTGATGGGAAAAAATGCTTGACGTGGAATTGAATGCAAGGAAGAGAAGAGTCTGGATTACATATTGGAAATTCTTTAGTGCTTTCAATAATCCTAAACTGCTCCTTCATTATCTTAAACTTCCACATTCCTTTAATGACTTTAAACAGCTGCAAATCATAGAACACCATGCTTTCTGAATCATGGAACACCATCTTAACTTGCATTAATTGAAAAATTACATCTTTCACTGAAGCCCTAATCTAATGCCTCAGTGTGGGGCTAAGATTCCCTGGGATTTGAAGGCTATGCACAGCACTTAACACAGTGCAGAGTACATGCTGTTATGGCTGTTCTGTCAGTTCTGACTCTTTCTGACCCACCCCATGGACTTGTCCATGGGATTTCCTTTGCAGAGATACTGGAGTAGTTTGACATTTCCTTCTCCAGTGTGCCCTCATTCTACAGATGAGGAATTGAGGAAAATAGGAGTTGAGTAACTTGTTTAGATCAAAAACTAATTGGCATCTGAGGCAAGATTTGAACTTTGATCTTCCTGGCTCCAGGCTGGTGCTCTATACACTAAATAACCTTGAGTATATAGTAGGTACTTAATAAACATTTATTGATTGATTGAATGACTACAGTTGAAGTGCAAGTCACCTGATTCCCATAAATTGATGAATTTTTTTAGGTATCTCTTTCCTCAAAGACTAGTTACAAAATCTTACATTATGTTCAACCTGTTTTGACTGAAAACATGAAATCCATGAAATCATAGCTTCTGGAAATAGTGAACTATCCAGAAGGAAGGAGTTAAGAACAGTCCTACATTCTGCCTTGGTCAGTGCATATCTGGTTTATCATGCCTAGTACTAGACACTGTCTTGTAGGAAGGACGCAAATACCAGGATGGTGACAGCCTTAGGCCATATTACCCTGTATTGAAATATTTGTGCATTTCAGAGCTTGGAAAAGAGAAGGCTTACAAGTGGCATAACAGCTATCTTCAAAAGCATGAAAGACTGGCATTCACAAGGGGTACTAGGAGCAATTGTAAAAGGAGTAATTGGTAGAAGCTGCAGAGAAGCTGACTCAATTTGATTTAAATTTTTAAAAAAAAATTTCCTGATAAAAGGTATATGAAAAATGGAATGAGCTACTTCAGACAGTGAAGGTCTCTACATAGAGATTGGATAACCAATCAATTACTCAGCAAGCATTTAAGTTTTCTTCTATGTGACAGGCACTCTGCTAAGAGAGTATATGAAGACTAAAATGAGACAGCCCCTGCCCTCATGGAAATTTCATTTGATCAGGAGAGGCACCATGTACATACTGCACAAATAAATACAAGATAATTTGGGGGAAACAAAAAGGTACTAACAGCTGAAAAGATCAGTAAAGGCTTCCTGAAGCAGATAGTCCTTAAATTTAGCACTAAAGGAAACCAGACGTTCTAAAATATAGAGATGAGAAGTACATTTCAGGGTTATGAGATAGCCTATACAAGAGGATGGAAACAGGTAAAAGAGCATTTCATTACCAACAGCAAGGAGGCCCTGTATCTTCCCCCATCCCAACTTCTTTTTATGTTTTATTCCTTCCCCCCCCCCCCACTTTAGAATCTAAGTTCCTTGAGGGCAGGGATTGTCTTCCTTTCTGCCTATATTTGGATTCTTAGCATTTGGCACAATTCATGGCACATAGTTACCTGCTTAATAAATGCTTACTGACTTAATTTGAAGGCCAGTTTGACTGTACCAAATTACGTATCAAGGGGAACTGTGTATAATAAGAATGGAAAGATAAAATGGAGCCAGATTGGAAGAGGATTTGCACATCAAACAGTTTGTACTTGATACTAGAAAACAACAGGGAGTCACGTATTGAACAGGGGAGTACTGTGCTTAGATCTGGGCTTCAGGACAGGTGGCTATATATAGCATAGACTGGAAAAGGGAACGATTTAAGAAAGGAGCACCAAGTAGGAGGTTATTGTATCAGGGGAGAGATGAAGTTCTTTTGGAGGCAGGGTGGAGGGGCATCTAGAGGGGCTTAATGTCCCCGTGTGAGTTGAGCTGGATAACTTATGAGGTCTCTTCCAATACTCAGATTCTAAGATTCAAAATATTTTTATAGCAAATAGAGAGGGTCACATAACTATCAAATATTATACAACTGTGTGCTTACATGAATGTTTTCTATTTTTATGTAGCTCTTTTTTGTAGCTCTTTTTCTACTTTGTGTATCACAACAGATTTTGGCAAATAAGCCAAAATTATCTTCAGTCTTTATTTGCCTAGGGTGCCAGCACTGAGGGATAAGATGACCAAGTGCCCCATGAAATCATAGCTCAATTATTTAGCCAGAATTAATAAGAAACGGGGTGGCTAGGTGGCACAATGAACAGAGCACAGGCCCTGGAGTCAAGAGGACCTGAGTTAAGATCTGGCCTCAGATACTTAACACTTACTAGCCATGTGACCTTGGGCAAGTCACTTACCCCCAATTGCCCCATCCTTCCCCATCCAAAAAACAAAAAACCAAGCCCAATTAATAAGAAACAAATTTGTTCTTTTCTCCACTTGCTTTTCTAAGGAAAGGATTCAAATTATCCTTTTGGCCATGCTTTCCATGAGTTTTATGGTTTCTCTTATATTATGTCACTATGGTTAGTGTTTATTTTCTCTGGCAATATATTCATTTATTAGTTACTAGAAAGAGATGCTAGTACATTGATAGTACTGAGAGTCAAATTAAAGTGATAGTCTAAAAATTATATGATGCTTTGTCCCCTGTGGCTCCCTTTTCTGACCTTTCACCACCATTACTGTAGAAATAGAACTTGGTCATTCAGAACTGGAGAGTGTACGGTAAACTATCTTTATGGTGAAAATGCGGATTAATGGATGGACAACTGAATCACATCTTGGTGTGTTAAAGAAAAAAATATGCAGGTCTACAGCAGACTGTATAAATCTGTGGAACAAAGCTTATATAACAGTTACATGGAACATGGTAGTATAAAATGGTGCATATATGCTATTATCTTCATAGGAATACCGACATTGAGGAAACCATAGATAATTCTAAATACTCAACTCATTTTTATGATTTGTTGGATCCATATATCCTATATTTCTCACTAATTTGTCATCTTGAAGGAGGATCAAGTTTTCAATTTCTCTCCTATTTCTTTATCTACATGAGTGTGGATTTATCTGTATCTGTATCTGTATTACAGTGATTTACGAAGTGTCACTATATAAACGCGTGTTATTATTATTGCTTTTACTATTAGAAGGCTCCAAGAATGAATGCAGATTCTAAGATAGAAATAAATTGTTTCAAAAACAGTTTTGAACATGTAACATATACTCCTTGAGGTTGGGGACCATTTTGGCTTTATCTTTTTTATCTCTAGTACCTACCACAAAGTCTGGCCCATAGTACAAAATAAGTGTTTAGTGAAATAAACTGAATATCCAATATTACAGTAAGTAATTCTGTGAGTTCAGGAGCAAGCAAATAGTAAACTCCTTAAGGGATTATATAAAAGCGACTATTCTCATGAAGTATTATAGCCGCCTCCATCATCAAACATTTATGGAACATCTATCTATGTGGCATGGAAAGATGCATAATTTTTAAGAGCTTTAACAGATATGTACCAGTTACGAGAAAATATATTTTAAAAAGAAAAAAACCACTATGAGATTAAATAATTTATTACCATTGCTAAGATGAACACATATACTTGATACTCAATTTTATGCAGAACTTTAAAAAAATAGTTTTAATACAGTATAAAATTTACACAAGTGTTTTGTCAAAAGACTAGTGTCCCTTGATAGCTACTGCAGGGTCTACTGCAGGCACAAAAACTTGCTTTAAATGTTTTCTATTGTATAGGAATACAACAATTTAAGTTTATAGATGAAAACTTTGTGAAAATGTAAATATAGCAAGCAGGTTTCTTTTAACAGAGAATAACAATTTTAAAATATAACATCTCAAAAGGAAGATTGGTTTAAAATCTAACTAAATAAAGATAATTAGAGAGAGAAGTCTGTGGTAAATTAATTCACAGAGATTTTCAGACAACAGTAGGCTGGTTCTACATCACAGTACCATAATTTTTTTTTTTACGTGTACAGCAATTTTTTTACATTCTACTACCAAATGGTCAATTAATACAACATGTAACAAGCCCACAAAAAAGAGAAAATATTTGCTGTGAAGCAAACTCTTAGTAATTGAGAACAAACCTGAAAATTGGCAATTGTTGCATTCCTATCTCTTTTAACCTAAGCTACAGTAAAAACTTAAGCAATAGCATTCTGTCACAGGCTTCTTGTATATTCATACAAGAAACTCACTGCATTTGGATAAACACAAAATACCTATCATAGCATTTCCATTACACACAGTCTAATGTTATACATGTTTCTCCCCTCCCCCCAAATAATAAATGAAATAAACTAAGCATAGCTAAGCTAGCATGTCTCTTGGTCAACCTTCAAGCAATCTGAACAAGAGTTTTAGCTGCAAAATAATCAAAGACATGCGTTGAGTATCATCAAACAACTCTTTTAAAGAAAGCTGCAGGAGGCAAGGAAAGCTTTTTTTTTTCAAAAATGCAGTGCAATCTTTTAAAATCTACTTAGAGTTTGTTAAATATAACTGCTTGTCTAGAAACAAAATTGTCAAAAATTAACATTTTCTCACAACTGGAAACCCTTAAAGTAAGCTCATGATTGTTGAAGTTGCAAATTGTCAGTATTGATGCTGATGGGGGAGTGGGCCAGGAGAATGGTCACCTCTAAGTTGTGTTATCAAAATGGAGGCGAGTTGGCCAGAAACTGTGCTTTCAGACAAGTTCTGTCAGGGATTTTGCTACACTACTAGTTGGAAAAGTGAACTCGTGAGATAATTTTAGCACCTCAATACAAATATTCAGTGTTTCAGGGGGGAAAATCCAGACATTTCTTTCAAACTGAGCACCAGCAACTAGCATTTTACACACTAAAGTACAAGTGACATGGGGCCTAGTTCCCAAACTTTGGAAGCTGGAAGGCACCATTTCTTAGCTTCTACATAACAGGATAGGAAGTGACTACTATGTCATATCAGTCAAAATCACTAGAGCTCTACCAGAACATCTTCAATTCATGAAAAACTCCAATTGTCCTAAGATCTTGAAGAATGTGTAGGGTGACAAATTAGTGAAGTGATGATCCAGAAACTGCACTTGAATATAGTGAAGCAAGAAACACAAAATTGCCAGTAGCATGGGAGACCTGTATTGAAGTTTGCAAAGAAGATACAGATAGATAGATGTGGTTTACAACCACCCTATCATTAACCCCCATGAGTCCAAATGTGTGGAAATCATGCCTTCTTTTCTTTCCCACCATCAGTGCTAATCTTGTATTCAGGAGTCATTCTCACATTGGTCCTTTGTACTGGTTCCCGGACAAATGTTGCCTAATTCCAGGACAAGAACCTGCAGCATCTCCAAGTTTCCGCCACACAACCTAAAAGAAGAAAAAGAACAAAGATGTCAGTGGTAAATCACTCACAAGAGTCCACTATCCTGTTATAATGGTTCAAGGTAAATGCTAGATATTCATGTTGAAGGATTGAGGATAAAATGCACTTAAAAATGCTTTTGAGTGGATACAAAGTGAAATGTTCTGAGAAGCATTTAAATAACCAAACCAAGATTCTTTTGCAGATGAGACCATATGCATGGCTAACAAATGAGTCAAAAATTAAACTTCTTTCCAAACTATCGTAATATTACTGCATCAATGAAATGTTATCTTTAATAAAGGAAATCAAAGCAATTTGTTAAAAAAAAAAGGTGATGGATGTTTTGGTTCAAGACTCAGCTAAATCCTCACTTCACAACATTTGACTATTTTATTAATAAGACTGTTTTCACTCCCTCCTTCCTTCACTCTGCCCACCCCCCTTCAACCCAGAGTTAACATCTCCTGTTTTTGTAAATCTTAATAAACACAAAGATCACTCAAATTGCCAAAATAAAAAGAACCCAAAAGGCAAAGGTAAGAGTAAAATCATGATAGCCTTGAAAAGAAAATACAATGCAAGAGAGGGAGGGAGGTAGGGAAACAGACAGACAGACAGACAGAGACAGAGAGACAGAGAAAGAGATGGAGAGACAGAGAGACAGAGACAGAGAGAGGGAAGGAGAGAGAGAGAAGACTTGTAATGAGATAATGAGACAACTGCAAAAGCTAGGATTTTGAAAAGCAGAAATACAGACTGGTAATACCACTAAATTCAGCCCTCAAAATTAATAATTTACTATCACTCAGAGTATATATGTAAGAGTGTGTGTGAGAGATAATGTGTGTGTGTGTGGGGGGGGTAACATCAAGAACCCTTTTTGTCTCCAAGAGTTTCAGTATAAGGATAATATTCTAATGGTTTAATTCAAACAAAAATTATTCTAGAAAGAAGCAGGAAACAAGTTATTGATTAATTAGTTAACTTATTTATTTGCTTTCATATAGGTCTAAGTAATTCAATAATGCTGACAAAGCCAAGGCAAATATTAACATCACTTTTTCAGCAGACATGTTGGTTCTTTAGATATACTAAAGCATTTGGCAGAAGAATATTATAATTTTTTTCAAATATTTAAAGAGAAATTAGACAGAGGAATGATTAATTTCATCTGCTACTTCAGTGGGTTAGATATTCTCCCTGATACCTGATTTGAAAATAAAGACGGAGAGTCACCATAACAAATGACTCCAAGAGGCCACAGTCTCTTTCTCTAGACTGTTAATCAAAGAAAAGATTCTCCTCTTTCAGGACAGATCCTATGTGATCCTGCTGGGAGTCATGAGGAGTAGTTATATGAGGCCCTACAACCTAAAATACAATCTCCATCCCTAAGATCTTCCCTACTTTTGCTGGGGATATCACCTTTTCTAAAGTTACAAACTGATGGCCTTCATTTGGACAGCACTGTGTGGTTTAAGGAGACTCCCAAATGCCAGGATTGAGCAAAATATGTCTTTTACATTAGAACCAAGGGCCCAAAAATAATAAGGTAAGATGATAAGAAGGAGGAATTACAAGATGAGTAGAGGCAACAGTCTACAAGTCTGAGGCTCACAGGACAATGTAATTGTGGATACTCAGTTCTTTTGAGATTGTCACTGAGGTTATCTACTGGACACAACCTATTGACATGGAGCAAGCAGCCTGACAAGGCCTACCTGACATTTCTGAAGCTCTAGGGTTGCCACTAAAAGATGGCTTTTTTTCTTAAATAGTAATACCTTTACTGACTAGTCAATGAACAAAGGTTATGAATATTAATTTTGCAATTTTACAGACAGGAAGATGAGGGTACAAAGGCTAGGTGATTTGCTCACAGAAGGACCATTAAAACTGATGCTATCACTTAGACCAAGAGTGAAGAACCTGCAGCCTCAAGGCCACATATGACCCTTTAGGCCTTCAAGTATGGCCCTTTGACTAAATCCAAACTTCACAGAACAAATCCCCTTAATAAAAGGATTTGTTTAATAAAACCTGGACTTTGTCAAAAGGGCACACGTATAAAGCCACACATGACCTTGAGGCCACAGGTTCCCCACCCTTGACCTAGACCAAATAAAATATAAATCTGAACATCATTATGAAACCAGAGAACAATGTCACTGTATTAGTCCTCAGTCTATTCTTTGGGCCTCATTAAGTTTGCTAAGCATTCATACAACTAAATCCAATTATGCCTATTTTACTTTGGTTTTAATCAATTCTTCTTTGTCAATCTGACATATAAATGTGATCTAGTTTCAAAAGCTGTCTGGGCAAATTCTGGGCCTCCCTCATCAAAATCAGGACATAAAAACAAAACGAACAAACAAACAAAAAAACAAAGGTAAAAGCTGAAAGGAAAAAGGAATAAGTGACAAGAGAGGATTAGTATAGAAAAGAATATATCATGAATAGGAAGAAGAAATTGTCACTTTGCATGTGTCTTTCATGTTAAGGTGGAAATTAATAAGCTGGGTTTTAAAACATTTAAAAATTATCACAAAGTAAGACTACAAACTGCTTGCTTTAACCCAGTTCAGAATTTAACTGACTTTATCAGTAAATATGGTGACTATCTCAAACGCTTCCATTTAAGGCAATAGGTTTTTTGTCACAACACATCTTTCTAGATAGAAATGGTAGCAACAGCTATAGGGGAGAATTGCCCCCTATGAAAGATACTACTTTGCATTCTCTAAGAAGAGAAGCCATCATTCCAAGATTTGCTGCAATGGGATGATAAAAAGAGCACAGTACTAGGAAGGAGACCATGGTCTGAGGCCTGGCTCTGCCACTAGCTTGGGTAAGTCACTACACCTCAGTGGGCATCAAATTCTTCACTTATTAAGTGAGAAAACTAGAGTAAATTTCTTAAGCCCCTTTGAGCTTCAATATTCTATCATTATTGTTATTAATTTCTGATTAATTTGTTTACCAAATTGAAGCATCATCATTACTACATAAGAATCTTTGTTAAATTGAAAAAAAAAGAAGGGTCATCGCTTGAAAAGATTTAGAAAAGGCAACAGTACAATGTCAAGGAAAATATATAAAATTATGGTGAGGACTGGTGGTACATGTCTGAAATGTCTGCTACCAAGAGGCTGCTGCTAGTGAATTGCTTGAGGTCAAGAATTCTTCGTAGGACTAAATCCACAGTAGGATCCATTTTAAGTCTGGCACCAATATGATGAGCCCCCAAGAGTGAAATGTCATCAGGATGAATAAGGAAAGGTAAGCCTGATCAGGTTAGAAATTGAACAAGTTAAAATTTTTTCTGCTGCTCAGTAGTGGGATTGGGGGTCAGTGCTACACTTCCAGCATGGGAGAGATAATGAGATCCAGTCTCAGGTGATGGAAGAGAAGGGAAGGGAAGGGGAAAGGGAACGGGAAAGGGAAAGGAAAAGGAAAAGGAAAGTGAGAGGAGGGGAGGGGAGAGAAGGGAGGGAACACACAACCATATTTCTTTAACATAACAACAAAACAAAGATAGGAAATGCGAGCGAATGGCTTGGAAAGCATTGAAAAAGAAAAAGAGCCAACACAATGGCCAACCAAAGACCACAGATCACAGGAGAATTAGATAGTAATTTCCTATTCCCCTCCCCAGAAAATATAAAACTCCCATTAAATTCAGTGTAATTGCCACACATTCTTTTTATTTATTTTATACCAAGGACCAAGGACACTTGGATTACAGGTGGGCTGGCAAAATCTGACCACAACAAATTTAGTGTTTGCATTGTACTTCTAAGAAGTTTTGAAGTCAAAAGGAATGAAAAGACGGAAGGGGGGAAAAAAAACTCTCCAGAAAGTTTAAACCAATACTTCATTTAAAAAAACACCATATTTTTCTGACACAAATAATCTTTTACCAAATTCCCTGTACCACTTTCATAAATTCCCTTTTCCCCTTAATCCTGCTTAGAATTATGGTGTGTTTCTCACCTGAAATGACTGAGCATTAAGCTGTTGCTTGAGATTAAAAAAAAATCCCTACCACATCAATGACTACAAATAAAATTCATCTTGCAAATAACACACAGGTCCTTACTGTGTTTTCCTTTTTTGTTTAATTTATATAATTACTTACATATGCTTAATTACCTTTACATCTACATATAGATTCATAGTAGTGCTGAGTTAGTGTGTCAACTCCTGTAGAGCAAATACAAAGACTTTGAAAAGAAGCACAGTATCTTTTATATGAGGAACTTAGAAAATAATATTTATAAAGATAATGATCATTTTTCTAGTACAATATTAAGCAAGAGCGTATCAGAAAAATACAAGCTTGAAAAAAAATCATGTTCATCACTAAACAAGGAACTGCCAAAAATTACAAAGAGAAACACTATTAAAAATTTTGCTCAAGAGAAATAAAGTGATTATTACCCCATGGCATATTACCATTTTGGATAGTCATTTGAAAAGATACTGAGAAAGTTTCACAGATAGCTATAAGCATACAGACCTTGCAAATCATTTTTGACCTAAATGTTTTATGATAGGATTAATATTTTCATAAATGCTCCAGAATCAAGTGGCAGATGAAACGGAGGGTAACTGTTTTTATTTTCATATAAAATTTTAAAAGGCATTCTGTCAGCATTTTTTAAAAATAGGTATTCATGGAGCAATAACTTAGTTATGATGAGGCTTCAATACAGAATACAGAATTAAGCCATAAAACTTACATTGCACATTTCTCTGACTATAGCTTTTTCTGTCTCACTAAGGTCATGGTCATACTCTTTACCCTGTTGACGATCTATATTTTCCTGAACATCCAAGACCTGGATTTGTTGAGAAAGAAAAATAAATTTCATCTGAAAAAAGAAGTAGTTTGTTAGATATAAGTAAAATCATTAAGGAAATCCACCTTGTAAAATTTCTGGTCCTCTATATGTAACTGGTGTTCATAGTTAAGTAGCCTAAATCAAATGTTCCAAAACCCATACATTCTGAATATATATCTGTACAATTTTCTAAATCAAGTACTCTTAAGTTGATCTCCACAATTTTTTGGATGACACATAGAGACTCTATTCCATTAATGTTCAAAATAACTAAACCAGATCATTACCTTGATCAAAAAGACAACCTGATGTCATTAACCATTTGCAGGTATGTCTCATTGCCATAACGATCCATGCAACTAATCTTACCCCATGACTGTTTCATCTGTATGTTACATGGACATAGGTAATGTAAAAATAGGGTAGATGAGAGTTTACTCCCACCAAGGACCTAGGTATTATCACAACCCAGGAAGGTATACTAGTGAGAGATACAATGTTAGTCTCCTCCATTAATGTGTGAGTGAGTGTAAGTGTATGTGTTTTTTCTTCTAGAACATTGGTTCATTCCTTATGGAATTTATGAAACATTAAGAAAAACATTTTCCTAAAATCCAATACAATTCCAAAGCCAAACAACAGTATTTCCAATGCATTCAGGTATGCTATCTCCAAAATTGATACTAATTCCCAGAGCCAAATCTACACTCACTAAGAGGAGTGCTAAAATAAATGAACCAGGCATGAAGTAGTTCATTTGTGCAAAGTCTGACATTGCTTTCATATTTCTATAACTTCAGCCCCATAATGAGCAATCCAATTATAGTACTATATCATGGGAATTCAGAAATCTTTCTCTAAATGTATCTGATTCTTTAATGCAGAAAAAAATCAAAAGAAGTAAATGAAAATCTGACACCTATACTTATATCAGATAAAACTTGTTCATATTCTTTTCACCTCTATAGAAAATGATTGTCTTTGCTCAGTGAATATTCATAGAAAGCTTGAAGGGCACAGGGTATGAGACTCTTCTCCCACCTATTTGATTTGTAATACACCCCAGAGAAGTGTACTTCAAATCAGTTAATTCCTACTAAATGAACTGAAGCTCTGATTAATAGCTGTCATGCATTTAATAAGCAAGAAATGACTACAGCATCATTATGATGGGGTTAATTTCTCATTCAGCTCCACACCCCCACCACCGTGCTCATTCAAGCACAGAGATCCCTCTGAGGTCAATCAGAAAAAACTCCTAAGGGATATGGATGAAGATGAGGAACTAGGTCCTAATTCTAATTATTTTTGTTGAGAAGGAAAAAGAAAAACTCTTGACAGATAAGCTTTAGTGTGATGACTTCTGAAAGCAAAAATTGCCAAATGGCAACACTTTTCATATTTATGTATCTATATATAGGTATATTCCTAATCATTGAAAAACTTAATCAAATACATTTCCTTTGGAATATGCTGGCACACATTTCTGTTTTGCAAAATACTTCTTGCAAAAGAAGAAAATAAACTCCATATTCAAGACCCTTCAGTTATTCAATAAAAACAATTCATTGTTCAATATAGATATCAACCAATAACTTAGATACAAGTGCTTTAGCTAATTATAACATATAATTATTCAACATATTCAAATGTTTCCCTAAATTACTTTCTTGAATTAAAATTTTCCATGATAATTAATGAACTAATTATAGGAAAAATTAAAGAGAACCTCTTTTTTCTTTCCTTACTTCCAAATTAGTACATACTAATAGTCTCCAATCATAGCAGAAGAATTGGGAAACTTCTTACAAAATTACAATTCCAAAAGTGCTGCCCTTTATAAAAACTGTGATCTTGCACACTTGAAAATAGAACAGACTCAAATGATTCTCAAATACCTTGAAAGGAAGAAGGAAAAACCCACTGCTCTTTTAAAGATATGTGAACACACCCTTTCAAAATTTCAACTCTATGGTGTATTTTGTATTTCAAATAGTTTTTATTTTATTTAATGAGCCATTAGCAAAATACAACCTTCACATTTGTATCCAAATGGTAATGCACTTAGCATGATGTCTGTCAGGCAGTCAGTTAACACATATATACCAAGCATATTGATAGGTGGATTTTTGGTGGGGGTTGGGGATGTGGGGTGGGGAATGATTCTGGATCCATGATTTTGTTAGCATCAGGGAGAAGTCATGTTGTAGAAAGGCCCTGCAAAAAGGCTGACCAGCAACCTTCTCTGTAACCTAGAATCTTACTATGGAGGACAGTGTCCTTGATGCCAAGGTTCTACTTCCCTACAGCATTATAATTCCATCTCTGTCTTCAGAAAGATCTCTTGAGCCATCTCAAAGAAAGTCAAAATCATCTTAATTACCCATGTGTAGTTCTACGCATCTTGGGAATTATCTGTGATATGAAGAACAAACCCTGAATATATTCAGGTTATAACCCAGTATAATTCTGGCATTAGCTGGTATGCACTTTAGGAATTTGGTATTATTTCAAGGAACACTTAATTAGAAGGCAAATCTTTGGCAAATATAAATTATACAATGTAGTCTAAAACCAAATATAAATTCTGGGGGAATCATTCTCTCCTCTGCAGTATCCATGCCATGGGTGATGTTTCTCTGTTACATTATGATAGACTTTAATTCTGATGAGAACAACTTATAATGATGCAGAAGATTTTAGGAAAATCTTCATCTGTTCAAAAAATAAGAAATCTGTTACTCTTTACAAAACCCTTTAAGCAAATGAAAGGCTGATTCTTCCTTTTCCATGTCTCAGGAAAGTAAAACAGAGAGAAAGATTGATTTGCTCTAGGCCACACTGTGAGTCAATAGAAAAGTCAGAATAAGAAACCATAAAGTAGTTGGAGGATAGAATTTAATCCTATTCAATTGGTACCTGTTAAGGTTGCTAACACTCCAAGCAAAGTATCAAGAAATCTTAAGGGTTTTGTATAATATCTGTCATAAGAAAATAATTTCACTAATTCTTTACAATGATATAATTGCAATGATGTTTTATTACTTTCCAGTGCATACCACAAATGAACCTCCAATAAAATTCTGCCCTGGTGCCTCATTCGAGTATAAAAATAATCCTAGCACATATGCCAGTAAACAGCAAGATCTGAAAACCCTTATCAAGCTTGAAAGCCTTCAAGTATGGATCCAGAGAAGAAGTATGTCTGTGAACAAGGTACTTAGCTAAATTCACAGAGGCTCATCACCATAATGGCTGCCAGCATCTAAATTTTTGAGCCACTAAAGCTCTCTGTTATAGAAGGCTTCCAATCTATATCACTGAAGAGAGTACTGTACCAAGGGAATCCAAGATTCTTGGAATGCTGAAGTATAATAAAAGAATCAAGAAAAGTGCTGCCTAGTACACAACTCCTGATTAACAGATAAGAATGAATCTGTAATTGTTGTATTGGGCCATCAGTCATCCACTACTGGCCTTTTCTAAGCCTGCATTTCATTGACTGTCCCATAAATAGATGCTATTCTATGTTGCAGGATCCATTTTCAGGGGATTTTCAGAGTCTTACACAAAGCAAGTATAAATTGAATTCTACCAGTCTCTTAAAACAGTTTATTTGTATAAACATTATATCACAAGTGATAGTTACACTATTAATTCACTTAGTAGTTGCAACTTTCCCCTTCCTACCCCAGATAAAACTAAGGTAACATTCAAATTTTCATTAATTGCAAACTTATGAAATTTTATTGCATATTGTTATGGACAATTTATTTTTTTAAAGGTTTCCAAATAAACGGCATTTCAACCAGCAGTTATGGATTTGGTATCTCCTTTGGAGAGGCCATTTATTTTGTTTTCTTTTGTTTGGTTATAATTTTTTTTTTTAAATTTGTCATATGGGGCAGGATTAGGGAATAAGTGATTACAGAGCATGAGGGATGGAAAATATGTCTTGTCACATTTTGATAAACCTTAAAGTTTAATATCTGAGGACATCCATGCTACATACATTGCACATATAAAAACAATATTTTACACATACATATGTATATGCACATCAGACTGACTTTAATGCATGTAGATATGGATAGCATTACTTATAACAGAGATATAGCAATGGAGATTCCACATTAACTCTCCAAAGCCAAAATTTCTTTTTTAGAAAAACACTCATCTTTGAAAAAATAACTTTAAAAATTAAAATGTTTAAACAGAAACAAATAAAAAACCAGGGAAAAACATCTATGGATACAGCAAGACTGTGAGAGGAAATCACACTGTGGGGAAGAAGTCAAACACAACTGAAATTCTTGATGCATGGTTGTGTGCTATGGTTTACCTTAAGAGTATGTACCACTGGTTCAGGTTGCTGAGAAGGTGTGGTATGTCCGCTGAAGCTAGCTGGAGAGGTGGGTGAACTGTTATTCCCATCAGCCCCTGATGGCAACCTAAAAGAACCCTTAGTAAAAAATCAACAACTTTGTTATTAAACAAAAGTCGTTTATACTAATTAAGCAGATGTCATTGTCATTCAGTTTTGCTGGCAAACAAGGATGAGTTATTTCACTTGAGGAAAGTTAAAAAAAAAACCACAGCTCTAGCTTGTTTCTAAGTTATAGCAATTCTTCTCATTAAAATATACTTGTTTCTTGCATGGCCAATAAGAATAGTGAGCCAACAACTCATCTTTGTACACTTCTGAATGCCATCTCTGATTTACCAAAGAGTGCAGTTACCCCCCTGAGGAATGACCATTAAGAACATTTCAAGGATTTTTTTTTTAAACTGAAGTGACAAACTGGGAATTCATAAGTTGCTCCACAGCCGCAGCTAAAACTGCTAAGTCAGCAAGTCAAATGCCACATTATACACATTTCAGAAAAATGCATACACACCATATTTTTGTATTGAGGGAACTGGTTCTGTTACAAAGGATTACTTGGAGGGGAAAAAAAACACTTTAATGGTACATTTTCCCCCCTCTCAGATTTAACTAAGCATCACATATTTTATTTGAGAAAAACCCTCCTGTCTCCTTTTCCTGCCTTAAAAAAGAAAAGAAACAAAGACAAAGGAGCTCCTGAACATGTGTTTAGGTTTGTGGCTCTTTATCTTGCAGCTAAATTATTGGAGGTAGGGACTCTATTTGTTTTCCCCATGATGGCCAGGATCTGACTCTGCCAGATAGCAAGGAATCATTTTTCTAGAGTCTTGTACTTTTTCTAGGAAGGACTAAAAGAAAGGCTCATGATACCATTATATTTAGGGCTAGAAAAGGCCATGAGAGATATTTAGTCTAGTGATGTCAAACTCAAATAAAAAAAGAGCCCTACCAGCCATGGATTAGCTTAATATTATCTATCTATATTAACATTATCTATGGTGTATGCTTATTTATTTTGTTAAACATTTCCTAAATATATTTTAATCAGATTCAGGTGCACCTGGGAGTTTTGCCACAGCTAGCAGTCCATGGGCCATGAGTCTGACACCTCTGAATTCCATTCCCCTCATTTACAGAGAAGAAGGGATAAGAGAAGCAATGACCTGCCACCTCTGGAACTAGTGTCTGGTGAAAGGTTTTTCCATTCTCTTTTATGGAGGCCATCGCTCCCCCGGGGAAAAACTCAGGCTCATTTTTATTTCAGTCGATCAATGAGTACGTGATTCTTCCAAGTCCTAGGATGAGACTTATAAACAACTCTTCCTCTAAACTTGATTCTGCGGTGCTAACTCCCCTGTAAGTACCAACTAGAGCCTGGAGTTTGTGGACTTCTTTTGCTTTTGTTGTTGTTACTGTTGCTCAATTGCCATAGTCTTATTTCATTATAATCAGCTTCCTTATCCTCTGCATTGTATTTTATGCATTTAAAAACATTCTGAGGAATCCACAGGCTCCACGAAACTGTCAAAAGGAGTCCATATCACACACACACACACACACACACACACACACACACACACAAGTTAAGAACCCCTACCTTAAAAGATCATAGATTTAGAGGTAGAAGATATCATAAAGACTATTTTAGAGATGAAGAAACTGAGACCCATAGAAATTAAGTGACATGAGTACCTGTTCTCGGATACTAGATCCAGCACTCTTCTCCCCAAACCACATGGTAGATGGTTGTTTTGGTACATGCAAGAAAATGCCCTCAGTTTTAAGAGATAACTAGCACCAGCATGAATTTTACACACAGACATGTTCTGGGATGAAGGGAGGGAGTAGTTATATAAAAGGATGAGTTATGCAAGGGCTTTATATATGTTCTTGGGACACATGGTGACAATTTCAATTTATATACATTTGAATTTCTGTACTTTATGCCACATTTTATCTATACACTATGTTTTGTCTAGACCCTGAACCTAGATTTTCACTCTCACCCACCCACTCTACTCTCCCATCTCTTCCTATATTCCTGGAAGTTTCCTTTTGTATCTAATAAATGATTCAAGGGCATTTCCGTTTCCTGCTGCTTTTACCCCAAATTTTGAGGCCACATTAACCATTTTCCCCAAGTATCCCCCAAAACATTTGTTCTTAAGGTGTGAGTGTGTTGTGTGTGTGTATGTGTGTGTGAGAGAGAGAGACACACAGAGACAGAGACAGAGAGAGCCTGTGTGATAAACATTTTTTAATTTTTTAAATGCATAAAATTTTTAATGCATAAATTTTTTCAATGCATAAAATAAAATATTTGTGACTAAAAAAGAAACCAATTATACTGAAAATTAAAGATGTATTTTTCCCATTTAAGTTCATCAAATCCAAGTTTAAAACCCCTGCTATAACCCTCCACATTAATAAAACAGAGGATGCTGTGAAAGTATAGTGTTTTCATTTCTGACTCTTCTTGTATGCCCCATTACCACAGATAATCAGTATCTGAGATATAGGGACTGATTGTTTTAAAAAGCTACCCTACCAGTGTCACATGTTGCTAGATATGTCTAGTATATGTGAAATTCAAGCCAGGGTCCCCTGTCCCACACACACACACACACACACACACACACACACACACACACAATCTCCAATTACAGTTGAGATTTAACCACAAATTTAGGTTTAGCTGTAATTATTTTTAAGAATCTAAGATTCTTCTACCTTTCTTTGTAGATGACATCATTTCATAAAAAGGACTATTGATTCTAAAACTGAAAAGGTATCTAGGTATGCTCCCTCATTCTCACAGCAGAATGCCAACCCTGGTTCCATGGTACCTCCAAAGCAGAGGATTCTTAATCTGCAATCTATGAACTTGTTTCTTACTGTTTTTTATAAATGTGCTTAATATAATTGATTTCCTTCATAATCTTATGTATTTTATCTAGTACATTTTAGACATTATTCCAAGAAGAGGTCCACAGGCTTCACCAGACTGCCAAAGGACTCCAGTATACAAAAAATGTTAAGAACCCCTGCCCTAAAGGATGTTCTTCCCCATAAGACCTGTGACTCAACCTTATGGACTGTTCAGCAGATCTGTTAGCAGAGGGTAGTATAGCTGGGCAAGAGGAATGAAAAGGTAGCAGCTACTGCCAGTTTCTCTGAAAAGCACACCAGCTTCTGTCATTTGGAAGCTATTTAAGGTCTGTACCTATATTGGATAGGGAGAAATTAACCTTTCATCATGTGTCTGAAAACAAACCCTGATCATATTGTGTACCAAACCATGTATAGCTTGGAGGAAGGAGGGAGGTAACCTGGGCACAGCCCAGCCTAGTGGCAGTGTCATAATGGTCAGTTGGCTCTCAGTATCTATTCAGGTAGGATTATCCATGTGCATCCCTTTGTTAAATGTCACCTCAGGGACCCTGGTCTGTTGGGTATGATGCTGACTGAAGTGCCCAAAAACTTAGTCATAGAGGGCATGAAATAAAGTTGATTTTTGACCTATATCAAAAGGTCAAAACAAAAGTTGTGCCCTTGACCTCACCTTCTGTTTCTTTTCTCAAAATCCAGGACACCCTGCAGGTCCAGCTCATTGGAACCTGACCCACTTCAGATATGATAAATGATTCATTCCTCACCTCTCTTCCTAGACTGCTAAAGTCTTTATATATTCTTACTGAAAAGGTAACAACATCCAAAAATCTTGCACCTGTAAAGCACTATACCTCTAAAACCCAGCAATTTCTGGATTATATACCTTTTCCTTATTCTATCCCATCCCAAGTTATAGACCAAAAGGTGCTGGTGCATTCTATAATTTCCACTACTGAGAAATTGCAACTGGGGATACTGAGCTTCCTGGATCCCAGAAGCTACAATAGGGTTAAAATTGATTGGATGTTTACACTAAATCTGGCACCAATATAGAGAATTCCTTGGACAGAGGCACCAGGATACTGAAGGGGGATAAATTGACCCATATCAGAAGTAGAGTGGGGCCGAACCAAGATGGCAAAGTAAAAGCAAAAGTAGAGCAAATCAAAGCTTCCATGCCAATCATTAGGTCCCTAAGTGGCCACTACTCTTCTAATTTGGGTAAGATAGGAAGACTCAGTCTCAAATTAAAAAAAAAAGTAATAATAATCATAGGGCATTTTTGTTTTTGTAGACTCTCTAAAGGAGCATAGATCCTTGGTCTTCTAAATGAATGAAAGTTAAGGAGATTTGAAAATTCAGTAAGGAATTAACAGACTTTAGCCTAGAAGGGAAAAGAAAGGGAATAAGAATTCATATAGTGCCTACCATGTGCCAGGCACTGTGCTAAATTCCTTACAAATATTTCATCTGAAGGCACAGTCTAGATATCATCTAGTCCAATCCTTTCATATAATGGATGGGGAAATTGAGATCAGAGAGATGAAGTGACTTGCTCGATGTTAAATGAATTCCAATTTTCTGATTGAATTTTCTTCTACTGAACCACACAGACTACATCCAAAACTCTCTAAATGCATGAACGTTTAGAAAAAGAAAAGTTCTGGGACAGGCTATATCCGTTTATCTTGTCTTTCTTCTTCTCTTTCTTCTTAAAATAAAGGTTAATAGAGAAGTCATTTTTAAGAATTTATTGTAGGGAAAAAATAATTCAGGAGTGACTAGAAATTCCAAATTCATCTCGAGATGCCTGTCCTCTCCAGTCAACAATGACCAAATTCAAGGATCAATTTTCATATTTGATGACTTTCCAGGAAGTGTCAAAAATAATGATTACAAAAGTTGTAAGCGTATTTGTTGTTGTTTGGTCACGTCTGGACTTTTCATGACCTCATATTGGGTTTTCTTGGCAAGGACACTGGAGTGCTTTGCTATTTCCTCTTCCAGTGGATTAAGGCAAACAGAGGTTAAGTGACTTACCCAGGTTCACATGCCTAGTGAGTATCTGAGGCCAGGTTTGAACTCAGGTATTCCTGGCTCCAGGCCCAGAGCTTTATCCACTGAAATATCTAACTGCCGGCTAGAGTAAGTAATTCTCTAGTTATTATATATGCCAGTGACATTTTATTTTAGCTCCTACTAATTTGATATTAAAAGATATCAATCTACATGCTTGATAGATACAGACTGACATTTGAAGAAATGTCCAAGTCCAATCCTGTTACAAGAAAATCTTTGTATTATTATATTTCTGGGCCTCAATCAGTGACATTTTAATATAGTGAAATGTCAGTACTTAAAAGAAAGTATTTGATAGTCTCTTAAAATTTGTTGTAACAAGATCTACCATATATGTGTGTGTGTATACATACATATATGCACATGCATATGTATGTTAAGTTCTAGTGTACAAACTAAGAGGCCTACAAAAAGAAGAAAAGACAACTCTTCCATAATCAAGCAAAGGTCTCAATCAAAATTGAATAGTCTCTTCACAACTCTAGCTCTGCTCTCTTCATGATATATGTAACCACTGAGGAATTGATTACAGCTATAGAGCTATTAATACAGGATAGTCTGGAGAAAATATGGAAATCATTAAGAGCTGTCTGCAGTTATGGAAATACATATTCATGTACATTTAACTACTTTTAGAGTAAAATTTCAGAATGATGATTTTCTTGAGCAACTGAAATAATCAACTTTCATCCTCAAACTCTAAAAATCCATAAAAGGTAGCATCTCTCATGAAGATGAAATGTCTGTGTCTCCTCTATCCCCCTCCCCCATCCATGAGTTAGATTCAATAACCATCCATTCTATTTGCATGGAGTTTTTTCTCCACCCCCCCAACATAACTCTGCCTCCAGTAATGGCAGCAGTGGCAGCAGCAATCTAATTAAGCAAAAGCAACTGCAGCCAAAAAACCCTCTTCACTCACCGGGAAAGTGGGCAGGCATCTTCCTATTCCTCGGCACCCCTTCCACCACAGCCAGACCTGCCGGGCTCTGGACCCCCAGCTTTTTTCCATATTTGAGCTGTTTCTAGTTGGAGGTTGCCTTCTATTCTGGGTTTCCTTATATTTGGAACAATATGGTACAATCACTCAGAAATACACTGTGTCCCAGGTTTTGACAGATCATATAGAATAAGTATATTAATAATGAGTACCACAATTACCATATAAAGGCAAGCCTATAACACGCACGTTTAGCTAGAAAAGAGTAAAAGCACTGAAGTCCCGTGTGTTCTGTGCTTTTAGCGAAAGGCACTGTTGAATGATTTGAAGATTTTAAAACGTAGGTTAAAAAAACAAAAAGTGTTTGAGGCCAATTTGTAAAATTAATATCTTATCAGGTGTGCATGTTATAGGTAATAAATTACCATAAGTATTTTAAAAATAATAAAATCTACTTAATTTCAGAAGTTTTAATAATTTGCAAGACTTTAAATAGAAGAATGATTTTTGTAATGACCATATAAAGCTTTCAGTATTATTTTTAGTGTCCATATCAATATGATTAAAATTTACATATTTTCTTATTTCCTTCACTTATCTAGTGGCATGATTATGGATGGAGATGCAATTACATTTTCAAATTTCTATTTCATATAAACCACATACAAAATGTCTATGCATCGGTCAGATTTCCATTTTTCTGGATGGACTTGGTACTGGAATGATTATATTTAAATGAAATGTAAAAAAAATTCAAAAATATCTCAGCCTAGAGTTACATGTTTCTCCTCTACTATTATATGAAGTCCAGTTTCCATAATAAACTGTCTAATGGACTAATTTACACATGATTTCCTTCATCTTGCTCTCTGGTGGGTGCACTAGGTCCCAAAAGGAGACACACAGATCCTTAAGCAATGGGTATCATAACAACAAAACATACACACTGGTTGTGAACAATCAAGACCATCTGTCTACAAGAAGTTTTTATATATAATACCTGGCAATGTTTTTCAAAAGCACTTTGAGGAGCAGCTAGCTGGCACAGTCCAATAGAACTGAGGACCTGAATTCAAATTTGATCTCAGAGGTTTACTAGCTATGTGACTCTGGGCAAGTCACTTAACCCTGACTGGAGAGAGACAGAGACAGACAGACAGACAGACAGAGACAGAGAGAGACAGAGACAGAGACAGAGACACAGAGAAAGAGAGAGACAGAGAGAGACAGAGACAGGGAGAGAGACAGACAGACAGACAGAGCAAGACAGAGATGGGAGGAAGGGAGAGAGGAAGAGAGAGAGGGAGAGAGGGAGGGAGAGAGGGAAGGAGGGAGGGATAATAATAGCAGCTACCTCATAGGATTGCTGTGAGCAACAAATAAGATATTTGCAAAAGCCCTTAGCACAAGTGCCTGTGGCACACAATAAGTGCTATAATTGCTTATTCCCTTCTGCCCTCCACTCAGCAGAGGACCTACCTGATCTCTTTCACTGAGAGTTCTATGCTGAACTCCTTCTTCTCCCTTATACCTCAGAACACAACTATACCATCCCCAACCGTCTCTTCCATTAGGCCAGCCTCTAACAAAGTCATCTTTATTTGCCTCCCCATGGGGAATCTGTGAATCATTTTTTTCCTATTTATTTACAACTTCTTTTCTCTTCTGGTTTCACTTATAGAGACAAATGTCAAAATTAGTATCATCTAAACTGGGCATCATGCCACACAGGAGAGTAGGGGGCATGGGGATGAGAGAGGGGATGACGGAGGGGAGGGCAGGGTCTGGGGGAGGGATGCTGGAAGCACACACTTCAGTAAATGGACAGGGACAGGGTAGAGAACAGAACAAGTGGAGGGGAGGGATCGGAAGGAGAGACAGATGATCACTGTCACAATATGTCCACTATGAAGATGTCCTGTACAATCACACATCCACAGCCTGTATTGAGTTGAGTGTCCTTCCAGTGGGGTGGGTGACAAGGGAGGAATCAAAAGAATCTAGAATTTAAAGTTCTGCAATACCTGCAACTAGGAATTAAGATATACAGGGCCTGGGATAGGGAGACCCTCCCTGGCCTACCAGAAAATAAGAGAGCAGAGCAAGGGAGGGGCTTTACACTGGGATTGCTGTTTTAGGGTTGGGGCAGGAGTAAGATGGGGAGAAAATTTGTAATTCAAAAATGAAATGAAATGTAATGTAATGAAAATGAATGTAATGAAAATGAATAATGTAAACAAGAAAACAAAAATAAATTTAAAAAAAAGATTAAGGGAGCTGGGATTAAAACCAAGAATCAACAGACTTAGGGAAATCGTAGAGGACAGAAGTGCCTGGCATGCAATGGTCCAGGGGATCATGAAGAATTGAATATGACTGAACAACTCAACAGCAACTATAGAGACTTTGTGTTAGGGATAGGAACTTTTTGGATACTGCGCTAAACTCTATGGACCCCCTTCTCCAAATAATATGTTAAATGAATAAAAGAATTGCATTAAAAGACAGTTATCAATTTTTAAGACAAGTTCTTGTACCCCATGTTAATAAAATGCCCATTAGTATGTCACTGAACAAGGACCTCACAAGTACAGCACCAACAGTTCAGTTAATATTTATATACACTCTAAAAATAAAGGAATTCTTTGTACTCTCTGTCCCTTTTCTGCTATTCTGCCACTAGTACTGAAAAAGCAAAGTTAAGCCTCATAAGACTCTTAACCATTTTGTATTTTTCTCCATTCCTCAAATTGTCATGGTCAAAGAGTTCATCATTAATAGGCAGGTTATTTTTTTTAAATAAAGTTTTCTCCCAGACTATCAATAAGTTTTCCTATTATTGAGCTTCCTACTTGCTATGCAGAAAAGATCATTTTTAATTGGCCAGAATAGCATAAAAGATCTAATAATACACAGATTTACCACTTAGAAATAAAATCAAAACACTAATGCACTTGGAGCAAAAATTCAGAAACCCAAGTCCATCTTCAATTACATGAGGCCAACTTTGGAAACCAGAACATCGATCTACTGAAGTGGTTTCCTGTTACTTAAGGATGCTTAATTTTTTATAAGTCCTGAAACTTGGTCAAAAATGAGGTGTGTACTATTCTATTTTGTGATGCATTATATGCCTAGGATGAGGCAGTAAGGGAATTAGCCATTTTTTTTCTTTATTGAAGGCCAAGAATAACCATTATCTTCTAGATTATTGGTGTTATTTTCACCTGTCTTTTTTTTTTTTGTAGATTACAAAACCCCACTTGTATAAGACCTTGATCAAAAGATTACCGGGTATGAATTTAAAGAACTCTAAGATATTCTTGATTTGTAATAAGAAAGTTCATGTTTACTAACTTTAAATAAATCTATTCAAATTTTGGTGGAGAAACTGAAAATTGTCCTGACTCTACAAATAAGTGTCCCAGTAAGTGTGTACTGAAAAGATAAACCATTCTATATGAAGGGATGATATCTAAAAAATAAAATTAAGAGAGGAATATATTGGGAGAAGGAAAAAGGGAGAGATAGAGAGTAGGGTAAATTATCTCACATAAAAGAGGCAAAAGAAAGCTATTATGATGGAGAGGAAGAACATGAAGGTGAAAGGGAATGAGTCAACCTTACTCTCATTAGATTTGGCTTAAAGAGGGAATAACATACACACTCGATTGGATATCTTACTCTACAGGAAAGTAGGTGGGAAGAGGATAAGGGGGAGATGATAGAAGGGAGGGCAGATTGGGGGAGGGGATAGTCAGAAGCAAACACTTTTGAAAAGGGACAAGATCAATGGAGAAAATAGAATAAATGGGGGGGACAGGATGGAGGGAAATATAGTCTTTCACAATATGACTACTATGGAAATGTTTTACAGAACTACACATGTATAGCCTATACTGAATTATTTATCTCTCCAGTGGGTGTGGGTGACAAGGGAAGAAGGGAGAGAATCTGGAACTCAAAGTTTTAAAAGCAAATGTTAAAATTTTGTTTTTGTATGCAACTGGGAAATAAGATATGCAGGCAATGGGGTACAGAAATCTATCTTGCCCTACAAGAAAGTAAGGGGGAAGGAGGTAAGGGGAGGGATGGGGGGATATAAGAGAGGGCAGACTGGGGGAGAGAATAAGCAGTATGCTTGCCATTTGGGGATGGGGGGTAGGGGAGAGATGGGGAGAAAATTTGGAACTCAAAATCTTGTGGAAATGAATGTTGAACACTAAAAATGAATAAATAAATTCTGGGGGGGGGGGAATAAAGGAAAGATTAAAAAGACTATTCTACCCACTTGTTTGCCAAAATAAAACCCAGAATATACATTGTATTTGGACTTTCAAGAAAAGTATTTTTATCTATTCATCAATATTTAACTGTTCATTTTTCAGAGAAGAGAAACATGTTTGGAAAACTGAAACATTTGAGTTCAGATCACAATTCAATATGACAAAATTTTGCACAGGAAGGAAGAGAAATGATACTCAGGAGAAAAGATAGACTCCTTTCTTGCTGCTTCTTCAAATTGTTTCATTTACATAGATATTCAAATAATTATATTTTCCTCAGTAATATCTCTAAACTATATAAAGGATTTTTAATATGAAGTTTAAGTATTTGACAAGGAAAACTCAGACACTGTGGTCAATTCTCTAAACGACAAGAAAACTGAATACCTAAAATTGAGTGTTTCAATATTCTTTACATATACTAAAGCTATAAATAATACTTGTCTGAAATTGATAAAACCCTAGGAGGACAAATAGAAGAGGAAAATGAGCATTTATATAGCACCCACTATGTGCCAGGGATTTTTTTTCTCTTCCATGGTTCTGAATCAGATTCAATCACCCCATCAGTTAATCATCAGTTAAACAACCCAAACACTCCCTCCCACCTTTATGCTGAAAGTCTTCTTGAAATACTTGGCTCTCCTTGCTATATTGAGATACCACCCCCAAACACACATATGGAAACCCAGCAGTAAGATACTGTCTTCCAACAAGGAATGAAATACTCAAACAGCAACAGCTTTCCTTACTGGAGATATGCTGATGGATTATTAACAAGTCAAACCAAGCCAATTAGCATTTATAAAGCACCCACTATACTCAAAGTACTTTGCTAGGTACTGAATATATGGAAATGAAAGAAAAACAGCCCTTACCTTCAAGAAATGTACATTCCACTAAGGAACACAACTTATAAATGATCATTTAAGAAGAGAGAGCACACTATTACCTAAAGGGATCAGGAATGGTTTCCAGTAGTGGACAGATACAAGATGAGACTTGAAAGCAGCTAGGACGGTGCTATGAACAAGACTGGGCCTGTACTAGAGTGACAAGGACTAAGTTCAAATCTGGCCTCAAATATTAGTTGTGTGACGCTGCACAAGTCACTTAACCTCTGTATACCTCAGTTTCCTGAACTGTAAAAGGGGGATAATAATAGCACCTGTCTCCCATGATCATTATGAGAATCAAATCAGATATAATTCAGGAAGCACTTACCACTGTGATGAGTAACTTCATATAAATAGGGATAAATAAATAGTATATTAAATAAATTTATTAAGCTGGCACTTAATAAATTCTTATTTCCTTCCTTTCTTTCTTGAGAGAACCGAGGGCTTCTAAGAGGCAGAGATGAGGATGGAATGCATTTAAGGGATGGGAGGCAGCCCATGCAAAGGAATGAATGCAGAAAACAGATTGCTACATTTTGGGATTTGCAAATCAAGTACTTCTAGGTGCTGAGAATTAGGTGCTAAGAATAATTATGTATTATATATATACATATATATATATGTTATATATATTAAAGGTGCTAAGAATAACAAAGTTTTCTAGAGATCATGAATTTACCATTATGAATTGTGACCTTTGGCAACCATTCTGAAAAATTACCCCAGTATGTAGAATTCAAATGAATGGGAGATGAATATGCTTCATGGGAATTTTGTCTTCACATTAGCAGCTAAGAGATGACCAAGATTTTATAATGCTGAAGCATTTTTTCCCCTGACTAACCTTCTTTAAATGGTTTTCTTCTTGGTGTGGCAGGGAATAAGAGAGTCTATTTGAAGTTTTAATGCTTTTGTATTATGTACAAATATCTTTATTTCCATATTGAAAATAGTTAATAAAGTGAAATAATTTTCCTCTAATTGCCTAGAAAAGAAGGTGGGGGTAGAGGGAGCTATACAGTATTCATTACACAAACTGAAACTTGGAAAAGATGGATAAAGCCAATAGAAAAGATTAGATGAATGATAACTGGGTAAGAAACTTATAAATTTATAAAAATTACAATAAGAACCAAATCACAGTAAAAGCCCAATGAATGAAATTTAAAATGTATAAAGGCTGAGATATGAAATACAGTTTGTCTCTTTATAACAAGAATAAGAAAAATTAATAATGGGAACATAACAAATACCTTGTGAAATCACATATTGAACAAAGAATAGGGGAAATATGGGTGAAGTGTTTATGTCTATTCTCTTTCAAGGGAATTTGTTATCCAAATGGAAACACTAGAAGCAACAAAAAAGTCTAATGACAGTGGCCTCTAGAGAAAAGGAGTATGATACTTCTGAGTTATTTCTTCCACATGCTTGACACAAACACCAAATATTTACAAAGTTGTTTACCAAGAGAGAAATCTTTTAAACAATCTAGGTGTTAAGCCTGTAAAGTGCCTGTGTCAAATGAGACCTAAGAGGAGAGAAATTAGATGGCTAGCATAATACAGTAGCATCAGGGGAAAAAAAGAAAGGCTGGTGCCAATCTGAGTTTGTTTATTAGGAAACAGATAAGACAGGGAAGTGGTTTTATTTCTCACACAACTCAAATTACTCCCAAGAATGATGGAAGATGTAAGCAGAACCAAAGTTATGGGGACACAATGGAAACTTAATTAACTAGGTGAACACACTGTAGTACTGACATTGACATCCTTAGGTCCGGACAGAATAGGGAGAATTGCTTCCTATGGTGATTTATCTAGCACTTAGAGACATCTGAATATCCCATATGCAGAAAATGGAAGAATCACTCTGCGGTCTCTCACATACTATCTTTCATAAGACCCTAGAGGTGGAAGGGGCAAGAGTGGATGGTCTTTCCCAGACAGGCCAGAAAAAAAGGTCAGGACCCTGGAAATTTTCCATAAATGATAATCCACAACTGCTGTTCTCCCTTCTTCTCCTCCCTTCCCTCCCCACAAGTGTAAAAACTTCAAGTCATTTCAGAACTACTGGCAAATGTTTAGTTTCAATTTCATTTATTCATTCAACAAATATGCTAGAATCTGCAATGGGTATAGCACCAGGCTCTCAGCAACTTTCTACCACAGTAGGGCCTTTGATGTCATTTGATCCCTAGACTATCTCAGATGATAGCTTCCAGACAAGGTATTTGTACAAACAAATGCCATTAACTGGGTTCTAATTGAACCATATCCCATCCTAAAGGAAAATTTTGGTGTACTTAATCAAAATACCTCATTAAGCAGTTTAAGTCATTCCTGTCCAGTTTGGTCCTTGATAGGGATATAAAACAGTTGGGTAACAACTTTTATTGGTTTAGAAAAAGTTAATTTGACATAGCCTCAGCTTTCCCACTGGGTTCCATCTCATACACAAGCACTGCTAAATGAGAAATTGGAAGTCTATGAAATCAATCTGACAGAAACTTTTCTTCCTCCATTAACATTAACACCACACCTATAGGAGATCCTTAAAGCACAAGACAAATAAAGGATATGATAGATAAATGCAGAACTCATTCCAGGGAGCTTGGGATGTTAACAGTAATAACAATCATGAAAGTATAAACAATGACCATCTTTATAGCCAAAGTTAGTCTGCTAAACAGTGTCAAGACTTGAAAAGGGAGACCTTCTATCATCAGGTTTAAGCATCTAAGCGGCATAGGATTGGATTGAAGAAAACCAGAGTTTGAATACTGCCTCAGGAACTTACTGGTTATGGGACCCTAGGCAAGTTACGTGACCTATCCTAACCTTGATTTCCTCATTTGTAAAATAGAAGTAATAACAGCACCCATCTTACGAGATTGTTATAAGGACCAAATAAAATAATATAAGGGAAGTGTGCTGCAAAACATTATAGTATTGTATAAATGCTAGCTACTATTATTGCAAGTAGTTTAAAAGATAAATGGATGAAAAGGAGATTGAAAGAAGTCATGCATATGACTTCTATGCAACCCTCATGGGAGCCCTTGAGTCAGAACACAAAATATCAAATTTGAATTCAAGGTATACAGGTGCACACATAAAGTGATTATTCAGTGAGAATTTAATCACTTCTAGAAACTACCAGAGAGGTTTCAAATGATAATTTGCCTGCAGAGCAAGTTCAAAAATTGTATTTACTTCTTTAGAAGTAAAATCACATTTGCCTAAATAAAACCAATACTAATGCAAAAGGATAACTTTGCAAGGGACCAGGGAAACAAATACAGACTCCCTCTGTGATACAGGATGATTTGGTTCTTCTTGATCAAGCAGTGATAGTCACCTGATCATCTACAGTTGAACGAGATGTCTCAGTGCTGCTTGAGTACAAGATTCCATGTCAGACCTTTTCATTCCAAAGACAAAAAGATGAGCTTCTGATACTAGATGATAGAATCTTGGAGTTGGAAGAGACTTTAGAAATCACCTAGCCAACCAGATCCCTGGAGCATCAGTTGTGAGGGATGAGAGGTAGCACTGATAATGACAAAAACCCAATAGTTTTACCCTATTCTTCCATCAACATTATACCAAGAGCAATAGCAATGAACTAGTCTGGTTGGGAAATAACTTCTTTTATTTCCCTTGCCAAGTGACTGGTCAAAAGGATCATTTTGAAGATTAAAACATTCAACCTCTAGAAGCAATGGGAATACAATAATAAGAACTCACATTTATAGAGAATTTAAAGTGTACAAACCCATTTCTTCTCAGCTTAAAAGGGTATATAACAAAAATATCATTATCTCCAGTTTACCTTTGAGGAAACAGTTTTCCTCAAGTGCCTTGTCCTGGGTCACACAGCTAGGAAATACCTGAAGCAAGATTCAGTCTCAAATTTCCCAACTTCAAGTTCAACATTTTATAACTACACTGCCTCTCTAAAGCAAAGGAGGCTGAGGGAAAAAAAAAACACACATTTTCAGCAAGTGATCAGTCCTCAATTAATCAGTCCTCAACTGAAATCTGACTGTGATTTAACAATCAACCAAGTATTTGTTAAGCACCTACTACATACTAGGCACTGTTGTGATAACCCTTGCACAGCTTAAATATCTAAACTTAAAAGTAAAGAAAAAGAAAAGAGTCTTTTCTTTAAGCTGACAAGGAAGTATGAAACATAAGCTAACTAAAGGATCCACTGGGACTAGCTAAACTTATTGTGTCTAGTGGGTACTACAGTCAACAGAGCACTGGATCTGGAGGCAGGAGGTTAAATTTGACCCCAGACACTAACCAGCTATAAGAACCTCAACAAGTCACTGAACTTGTCTACCTCAGTTTCCTCAACTATAAAATCAAAATGAAATAACAGTACCTACTTCCCAAAGTTGTCTTAAAAATAAAATGAGATATTTGAAAAATGCTTTGCAAACCTCAAGATATTATCTAAACGCTAGCTATTATTATCTTTAAAGAGTATTTTGCTAATCAAGAAAGTGAAAAAAATCAGAAATTGACCAACTGTGTCCAAACTTTGCTACCCAGCCCTCAGAAAATAACTTGTTTTCAGTTCCAAAATGGTGAGCCTATCAACTTTCTTATGTGGTGTTAGTGAAGGAGGATGTCTAATTAAAAAATATAAATAAGCACTTTGGACGCATTAAGTGCTATATAAAATGTTTGATAATGATAAGGTTTCTATCAGTCAACATCCAAAGCATTAACAACACATTTGGCTCCCACTGAACTCTGCTTTTCTCCTCCTCCCACCTTGGCCTTTATGTTGTTATTTAGCCCCAGTTACACATTACTTTCAGCTGGTCTTACATCTCCAGGAAATATACTAGAGGAGTGTAAAAGTACTTCTGTTTTTCTCAAAGTACTCCACAGACAGGAGATGGGCTATGAAGCAGCCAAAGACTGATATAAGCATTTTCCCTTCACAAATAAGCCCTTACAAAATTTAGACTTATGGACCTAAAGTAACTAATTTGACAAGAGCAAAGTGAAAAATCAAATAGTGCTGGGAAGAACTGACATTTCATATGTAATTCACTTAATACCAAACTATAGTCACATCTTTTTCAGAAAATAGTTGGTCTCACTAAAAGGAAAAGAGGGATTTCATTTTATTTTTATTTTTGCCAAACTCAGAAATACTTTTGTTCCCCATTTCATTCATAAACGCTCATGGGAAGTATTTTCAGTGTGGACTGGAGGGGTTTACAGCATTTCAGGAGTTCATGTTCTTTTCAAGGCAGCTACATTGTACCAAAGAGTTTAAAGTAAAGCTTGCTGTTTGCTATCTCCCTGGCATTCTCTCCATGACATGCAAGAATGGCCCAAACACAAAAGTTATACAGTCAATCACTCCCCAAGGGAAATGAGCACTCAGCACAAAGGCATGTTTCAAAGAAAAATACAATTTTCCTCCCCACTGGGTACTCCAGCAATTGTATGCCTGACAGATGAAGTTCTTACCTTTTCTACAATGCAAGACTTTTGCTCTTGCATAGACCCTGTTCTTAGACTCCTACTGCTTCAATTATGCATGTGACTACTGAATCTCTGTCTCAGTCATGATCCCTCTACCAATTTCCAGACCCACATTTTCAAATGTCTGCCTATATGGACATGCCTACCTGGATGATCCACTCACGGTCATCTCAAACTTTCAAATACTTGAAAAGAGGTATATCTTCCCTCATTATTCTTCTTTTATCAAGGGACATAAAAGGTGCTTAATAAATGCTTATAGATGGCCTAAATTGCCTCAACTTAGCCTCATTTTATATAAAACTCAAGACTCTTCATCATATTGGCTGCCCTCAATCTGGATACTTTCCGGTTTATCAATGTCCCTTTTGTAATATGGTGCCCATCACCGAGCAAAATATTCTAGATATGGCCTGACTAGTACCTAGTACTGTCCATATCTGACTAGTAATAGTACTGTACATATCTCACTGTACAATATGGCTTTTATCCTCCCAGATTCACATCATCTATAAATTCAATATCCTATTTGTGCCTCTACACAATAATTAATAAGAACACTAAACACCAAAGAGCCATCTGGCTCTCCACTTAAGACTAGACTCCAAGCTGACATTGCTCCTTTAATCAAATATTCTTTGTATCTGTGTTTGCGTTTAGAAAGCAACAGTTTTAAATCACCTAATGATACTGTTAGGTGATCCACAGCTCTTCATCTGTTTCATTAGCCCATCATGAGAGACTGTCAAATGCTTCACTAACATCAATGCAAATAATGTCCATATCATTCTTCTGATCTACCAGCTCATTAACTCTTTCAAAAATGGAAATTAATTTAACAAATTTAATCTGGCACAATTTGCTCTTAATGTAACTTATTCACTCATAGTGATCACCTCTTCCTTTTCTAAGTGTTCACAAACTATTTTAATAATTCATCCTAAAATTTTGTCTGGAATCAATTGAATCATCTTCTTCATTTTTTAAAGAAAAATCTGGATGTTTTCTTACATCCAGACCCTTGACATCTCTTATTAGGACCCTCTTAACTAGTGAGAGTGAACTTTTACATTAGCCTTTCACATGGCTTTCTTGCCTCCAATCTTCCCCTCCACAATCCGAACTCCATACTACCAAGTAAATAATCCTGAAGCCCAGCTCTGACCATGTTATTCCTCTGTTTAAGAAGTTTATGCAGTTCCTCACTGCTTTCAGGATAAAGTACAAATTTGTGTTTGGCAGCTTTAAACCCTTCACAATTTGGCTTCACCATATCCCTCCAGACTGATTAGATATGACACTCCCACGTGAACTCTCACACTGTAGTCAAAATGGCCTATGTATTGGTTCTTATACGCTACATTCCTGCTCCAAGCCTTGAAAGCCTTAGCTCCCTTTAAGGCTCCGCTCCAGAGCCACAATTTTCACAAGGGCTGCTACATTTTCTGGGCTGCTAGATTTTCTTAGCTGCTAGTGTTACCCTCTAAATCACTACCCATTCTGTACAGGCTTAGTATTTATCCCCTGGGTTTTATCCCCTGGGTAGAATTAGGCTCCTGAAGTAGAGACTTTCTCACATTTTTATTTGTATGCCAGTATTTGGCTTGGTGTCTGGTACCTAGGAGATGCTTAATAAATACTGTTGCCTGACTGATGGCCTTAGCTATCACATTTACAAATTTAGGGCTGCCTTTGTATGCAGTTTGTTCAAGCAAAATGATTTGACCCCAGTGAATTCATTTATGTGCTTTTCAACCACCTACTCAGGAAGAAAGGAAAGAAGGAAGAAAGCACCAGAGGAAGGGAGGAAGGGAGGAAATGAAGGTTGGAAAGAAGGATATATTTGTTAAGTACTTAATATGTGCCAGGTTGAGGACAAAAATATATAACAAAAAGTCCCTGACCTTAAGAAGCATACATTCTAGTAAGGGAAGACATTAGGGAGGGGAGGAAGTTGTGTTCTATGGAGTTAGAGACATAGTGAGAATGTCCAATTGACATACTTCTTCCAGAAAAAACAAAATGACACCACTCATTAGACAATCTGACATTGGTTTTCCATTTCTTGTTATTTTCTCTTTTCCTCTTCCTAATCTAAAAGTCATTTCCCTTGGTAAGAGGAGAAACAACAGGAGTTAGGTAGTTCTACCATTTGCCATCAATTATCATTTTCTCCATTCCCTCAACAGGATTTGTCTTTTTCTTGATCTTCCTCTTGTTCTCAACATCAGCTTCAAAAACAACAAGAGCAACAATAAAACCCTTTTGGTCATCTCTAACATTTAGTTCAAGTTTCAACTCATGCTAGACTCTCACTTTGCTGATGCTATTATATAACCTTGCCTTTTTTCAACCCACCCTTAGTTACCTTCCCTGGCTTTCATCTGTCTATTTTTTTTAGACTGTGAATCCTTGGATACACTTTCTGTGTAGTCACAGCTATTTATGCGGGCCCCTCCTGTTTTGCTTACTCATCACATAAAGCTTGCCTGCATCACCAGAATGTGACTGTTCTACTCTTCAGTGTCTCCAATCCCTCAACTTCCTTTCCCCACTAACAGAGTGTGTGTGTGTGTGTGTGTGTGTGTGTGTGTATTTTGATGACTTTGATGACAGCTTTTCTTGTACAGTCCATTCTTCCAATGTCTAGTGTGGAGAGAGTAAAAAGCTATTTCTTTGTGCAGTCTCATCACATACTGGTGATGTTCATAAGAGAGTTCATCTGAAAATAAACAAGAACTAGCTTTTTCCCCCACAACCTTCAATGTCTCTCTCTTGGGGACTCAAGGACTAATCTACAGTGAAATGAGGCAATGAGCAGTGACAGCAAGGAGAGTATCAAACAAGAGTAGGCTAGTTGCCTCTTGACAAAATAAGGAGCACGAACCATGTGTCTTAAATACAAATCAAAGCCGCAGAAGCCAGCAAATAGAAAAATGAAGAAACAATCTGATATCAGATTTGAGCACACTGCATTGCTTTTAAGACCAAGGAAAGCTGCAGTGATGAGAAAACCACAATAGCATCCCATAGAATGTTGTAGGATGAATAATGGACTTGGAATTAAAAGGGATCCTAAAGTCTATTGTCCGACTTCTTAACTTTATAAAAAAGGAAATGGAGACCTAGAGAAATGAAGGGCATTGCTCAAGGTCATAGAAGTACTAAGTGTCAGCACCAGGATTTAAACTCAGGCAGGTCCTCTAAAGGGTAGCATAGTGAATAAAATGCTGAACTTGCAGTCAGGATGACCTGAGTTCAAATCTTGCCTTAGAAATTCACTTGTGTATAAGCCTTGTAAGCCTCAGTTTCTTCTATTTGTAAAATGTGGGTATTGGACTCAATGGTGTCTAAAGCCCCTTCAGACTTTAAATCTGTGACCCAGTAAGGTGCAAATCACTGCTTCCTCCAGGTTGTTTCTTAACTATGAGGAACAATGCATGAAGAAAAATTGCCTACACACCTCACAGAAGAAATGTTTCCAATGCTATTCTCACCATGTTGGCTATGAGGTAGGACTAGTTACAATGGTCTTGACTATGTAACTCTTATCATTTAAATGAGTTCCAATTTACATATTACCCACGTTCAGTTGCCCTCACTCTAACCTACTTCCTAGGTGTCAGATGTACAGTAAAATTTTTCTGTTTCTGTAACTGAAAGGAATCAATGACAGGAATTGTTCCATGAGCTACAATCTTTAACCAAAAATAAAGTAAGGTAGCAATGTAGATAGATACTGGGAGATAAAGCTTCATGAATGGGGGAGGTGGAACTGCAGTCTCTTCCCAGAACTACTAAAAGTATATTCACAAGTAATTTCCAAAATATTGTAGAATATGGTTCACGATTTCCTTCTGGAAACTATCTCCCCAATTTTGGGAAGTCATTCTCTCCTGTTTCTCCTTCTGCCTGCCATGCTTCTCCTTAACTCCTTTGCCACCTCTTTTTCTTCCTCCTACTTAAGTGTGGGCACCCCATAAGGTTCTGTCTCAACCTTCATCTCATCCTTCTCTCCATTCTCAGCCTTGGTTGTCTCAAGGTCATCATCTTTCCCCTTAAGTCTGTCTTTCTTTCCAAATTTCTATCAGCTACTCCCTCAGTCATCTAGACTTGAAACATTAATGGTTAATATTTTCTTTATCCTTCACAACCTTCCATCATCATATCAGACATCAAGTCCTATTGATTCTTCTATCTCTACTTTTTTCTTGACTGGAATAGCTAACTTAGCATAGACTTTTGTTAGCTTGCACCTGGACTATGATGTCAACCTCCTTACCAGTCTCCCTGACACAAATTTCTTCCTTCTCCAATCCATTCTTCCCAACTGCCAAAATAATGTTCCTAATAGCTATTGGTCTGCTCAATAACCTTCAATAGCTTTCTCTCCTACCTAGAGGATGAAATGCAAACCCTTAAATGGCATTTATCTCTCTTTACAATCCAACTCTATCCTAGATTTCCAGCCTTACCTTTTCACTACTCTTTCATGTTTTCTATATTCCAATGAAACTGCCCTACTAGCTATTCTGGGATTTTATCTTGCCTTCTCCCATCTCCATTATTCACATAGATGAACATCCAATCAGGACTGACTCACTCCTCACCTGTACCTTTAAATCTTTCTCTTATATCAAAACATAGCTCAGCTGCCAGCTCATTCATGGCTTCTTCCCTGATTACTCCCCAAAGAAAGTGACCTTTCTATACAGAACACTTCGTTCCTTTTCATTCTGCCTCTTGTACCATATTTGTTTGCGTCAATCTATTGTTTGCTGGTTTCAGATCATAGACTCTACAAGTTGGAAAGTGCCTCTGAATTCATGTCATCCATCCTATGTGTCAACAGGAATTCCTGGTACAACATACAATATGATGTTGATGAACGTCTTTGGGTTTTATAGGAGAAAAATAGGAAATGAAGGTTTTGAAAATTCTTTGACCTAAGGAATGAAATAATTACTGCTTAATTTTACCTTTAGTATAGCAAATAAATTCATAATCATCTTTTAGTCTGAAAGCCAATAACACCAAGTTTTATTTCTCATCTCTGATAGATATGATAAACTTCATGAAGTTGAGATGACAATGTACAGAATCCAGCTTTTCTCAGATCACTAGAACCCTCTGGATAACACTAGATTGCTTCTCAGTCCTAACTCCATGATTAGCCAGGGCTGTCTTTTCAAGTACCTTCATCTTCTTCTCATTCCAAAAAACTATCCCTCCTCTTCTGAATGTTGTTATTTCTTTCAGTGCTACCACCATATCTCTCTAATCATTCATATTCATAACCTCAGGGTCATACTGGAAGCTTTATTCTCCCTCACTTCTCCAATCTAATCAATTAAGAAATCTAGTAGATTTTGCCTCCATCTCTTATACCTGTCCCAGACTTTTCACTCACAAGACCATCACTCCACTTAAGCCCTCATAGCCTCTTATCTGAACCACTGTCAGAAGCTCCTAACTGGACTCCCTCTTTGCTCCATATAGCTGTCAAACTAATATGCCTAAAACACAAAATTGACCATAGCATTCTTTTGTTTAAGAAGTTTCAGTGGCTTACTATTGCCCCTATGATAAAATGAAAACTTTTTCTATCTGGCATTTAAAGCTTATAATAGTCAGACTCCGATTTGTATTTCCAAACTGAGATCATGTTACTCCCCTTCTCACACTGTACAATTTAGTCAGACTGTTGACCAAATTGCTATTTCTCATACATGACATTCAATCTCCCACCTCTGTGCCTTTGCAAAGGCTGTCCTCCCTGCCAACAATATACATTTTCCTCACCTGTGCCTCTTGGAATCTTAGCTCCATTCAAATCTCAGTTCTGGTGCCACCACCTCTTACCTTAGGCCTTTCCTCATCCCCCAAATTATTAATGCCTTCTTCCTTAAATTGCTTTGTTTTTATTTCACATGAATATTTTTATTGACTTATTTGTATACAGAATGGCAGCTCTTTGGCAGGTAAGAGTATAGGAGTCAGGGAGACCTAAGTTTAAATTCTGCCTCAGACACTTACAAGCTTGTGGGATCTGAGCAAGTCTCTTAAAAGTCTCTCAGCTTCAGTTTCATCATCTGTAAAATGGAAATAATAATAGCACCAACATTGCCTTGCACAGGTAATGTAAGAATGAAATGAGATAACTTTGTATAGAGCACTGCCAATCTTAGAGTGCTATTTAAATGATAGCTATAATAAGGATGAGGATGATGATAACAATGATATGATGTGCTTTCCCTCCTGTAGAATGTCAGCTCCTTAAACACAGGAATGGTATGATTTTTTTTGTCTCTGTATTCCCACTGCTAATACACTGCTTTGAATATGGTGGATGCTTGCTGAATGAATGAATGAATGAATGAGGGAATGAATGAATGACTATATGAAGACCCAATAAATGGCCATCCAACCTTTGCTTAAAGAGCTGCAATAGCAGGCCATTTTACTTCTGGATAGCTCTAATTCTCATGTAGATATTGTTTCCTCCACCTCAACTCCATTCCCTCCTATTGAACTGTGAACACTTTGAGTGTACTGTTCTCTTTCTATACCTAGAATCTAAAGAAGGGCCTTAAAAATAGCACTGCCACTGTTTACTGCATTGAATTGAAAGGTAAATCGTGTGTTAAAATAGGTCAATGATTGCCTTTTAAAAGAAGAGTATCTTACCACGGGCATTTATCTCCATGTTATTTATAGCAACTGTGAGAAGAAATGCGTCCTTGAAAGAAAAATGATGTTTGTTAATACTAATGCTTATTGAATCTCAACTCAGACCAGGGGCATGACAAAGAGTAATAAAGAACACGTCCCAAATCAAAGAGGAAAGGTCCAATTCAAGGTTTCTACATCATCTTTGTCTAAAGCCTTTATTCATAAAGACTTTTGCAGTTTCTGTTCAGCTTTTGGAACTCAATAAATGTTAACTACCAAAAATTATAAAGACTCAATCATCCTTACATGATTTATTTGTGATCAAAATTTATAGCATTTATGATGTATTTTATATTTTCCTTTTGTGAGAGTTCTACTGTTAGAGACACTGAAATTCCTAGCACATAAAAATGTTTAAATAAAAAAAATCTATCCATAAATTCCCTCCCTTAACCTATCAGGGCATACTTACCTTGTATCTTGAGGGCAACATATATATATCTGGTTATTAAAACAACTCCACTTTTCCCTGGCAGTTTTACAGGCTATTAGATGAGTCTTAGTTATTTGTCAGTTTTCAAGAGCTTCAACCCCATAATTACTTGCCATATTGTAGCAGTCATATTTGCCTTTCTTTTATCATTTTTAAATTTTTTACTTTATTCCTCTTTCCCAATACTGTTATTGTAGTTAAAGTATTAGCAGAAGCAGAAGGCATATGGAGAATAATACTTATTTCATATTCAAATGCCTTACTCCTATCAAGAGTAATGTCAAAGATATTTCTACACTATCAACATATAGCATGTTAGTTACAAAAACTCCAATGAGAATATTACTTTCTATCAATAAATCAACAAGCTGTATTAAGTGCTTACCATTTGCAATACCCTAGGCTAATTGCTGAGGATACTAGGAAAAAGCAAAGGTTCCTGTCCTGGAGGCCCTTATACTCTGATGAAGACGATAGTAAGTACCTCCATAGACACATATAAAACATTTAGAGAGAGAGTATGTTTAAAGAGAAAGGTATTAGCTGTTGAGTTAACAGGCTTCAGCTGAGCCTTGAAGGAAGCCAGGGATTCTAAGTTAGAGAAGTAAGGAGGGAGAACATCCTTGGCATGGGCTTGTATTATGAAACACAATGAGATAATGGATGTAAAGCACTTTGCAAATCTTAAGGTATTGTAAAAATGCCAGTTATTGCTGTTACTAGCCTACAGTGCTCAGACCTATGGTCTGGTGATGATTTCATTCCCTGAGGTCAAGTAATGTTTACAGAGCAATACAGAAGGATGCTGGTAAATGGCTAACAACCTGGCCCTCCAAGAAAATGAAACACGTATACACGCGCGCACACACACACACACACACACACTTTTTTTTTGTTTGTTTTTGTTTTTGCTTTTTGGAGGGCAGTTGGGGTTAAGTGACTCGCCCAAGGTCACACGGCTAGTTTTTTTTGTGTGTGTTAAGTGTCTGAGGCCGGATTTGAACTCAGGTACTCCTGACTTCAGGGCCGGTGCTCTATTTACTGCGCCACCTAGCCGCCCCGACACACACACCTTTAAGTGTAATTTGCTTTAGTAAAACTTTCCTAAGTCTAAACAAACAACAAAAAAATTTCCATCAAGCCCAATTTTGTGCCAATTACCAATTTCTGAGGTATAAATGCACAAAACTTTAACAACCACTTCGCTAGCTAGAGCTGACTCTATCTAGCACACCCATTCCTTATGAAACAAGTGCCTGATGGGTAAGGAACAGAAAGTAGGCCAGTACGTATGCAGGAGAATAATGTGATAGGGACAATATGAATGGGTCAGTTTTAAATGTTTTAAATGTCCCAAAAGACTCAGCATACTTGTAAGTTATTAAAAATTTAAAATTTTGGAGCAATAGTGAGGAATGGTCAGGCCTATACTTTTGGAAAATCACTTCAGCTATTATATAGATAATGGAATGGAGTGGAGTGGGGGATAGACTTGGAGCAGAAAGTCAAATTAAAAAGCTGTCACAGACCAATAAAATAGATAAACTATAAACTACTGGTTATTATGAAAGAAGAAAACCAAATTACTAATATCAAAAATGAAATGCAGATGCATCACCAATGAAGATGAAATTAAAGCAATTATTAGGAGTTATATGGCCCACTTACATGCCAACATAACTGACAAAGTGAAACAGATGTATTGCTACCTAGTAGCAATGGTATTTGCAACCTACATCTTCTCACAAATTAACATGTTCTAAATGCAAGGGACAATTTAAGCCAGTATTCACATGCCTATGTGATTTAAAGCCTTCTCATATGTAAAAGGAAAGAGGTAAAATTGTTAACTGAATCATACAATGGAGTTCATTAAAAATTTGAAGCAATACCAACAGCAATACAAAAATATAAACTGCCCAGATTAACAGAAGAGGAAATAAAATACTTAACCCCATAACACAGATACACAAAAGAAATAGCCATTTGTGGCAAATTAACTGAGTCAGCTATGTTTTAGAAATGAATTGGTTTTCTCCAAATTTTTTTCTTTGATCATTGTTTTAATGCCTCACAAAACACACACACACACACACACAGTGTTGTGTGTGTATCTTTTGTTATCCTGCTGTGTTCCACAATACTTTCTCAAATGAATGATTTCTGATCTGCCTTAAACCTCTCTTTTTTAATACTACTTTCCCTTTTGGGGAGTGGGGGAGAAGGGAAGGGAGAGTTATCTAATTCGAAATCTGTGATCTTATGAACCTAAGATCTTAGGAATGAAACACAGAAAAGTGCACATATTTATTGCAAGACAAAATCATGACCTTTGGATAGAAGTCAGGAGTATTTAAAGGTTAATTAGCTAACATTTCCAAATCTGGATTTTCTCTACATTGTCTCATCTCACTTCTACTTTACATTTCACAGGGTCTTCAAAAAAGTTCTTTTATGGAAATTCGACATCTTCATTAGGCTTCACTTCTGCCTCACTTGATCACTTGATTATTAATATAGCCTGAATCATTCAAGCCCAAAGGTCACTGTTGGTATTGCTTCAGATTTTTAATCAACTCCACTGTATGATTCAATTACAATATTAGCTCTTTCCTTTTACATATGAGAAAGCTTCAAATCACATAGGCATACATATATTGGCCTAAATTGTCCCTTGTATTTAGACCATGTTAATTTGTGAGAAGATGTAGGTTGTAAATGTCATTGCTACTAGGGAGTGGGGTTTTTTTTTTCCTATTTTACATTTTGTGGATAGAGCCAATTTTCAATTATTCAGAGGCATGGTAGCAATTTAGCATTTCAACAATTCATTAACATTTCCACCTAGATTGATAAAATCATAGACTTCGAGTTTAAAGGACCTCAGAAATCATTTAATGCAACCATCTCATTGGAAAGCTAGGAAAACTGAAGGCCCAAGAAGTTGTGACTTACCCCGTTTTACACAGGCAACAAAGTCATAGAACTGGGATTAAAGCTCTGCTTATTAGATATATTTATTAATAATAACACATGTTTAGGTGATTGTACAGTTCCCAAAGCGATTTCTTTGAAATCATCATTAATGCTTATTCTGACATGTAGGTTCAATGGACCATTTGTGGTCAATTTATGGGAGGCTTCAGGTTTAATGGAATATAAGATCTTCCTTGTTCTTTAACAAGCCTATTTGTTCCCTTTTTGCTTTGGAACAGGGGCCATGTTCCCAGGTCTAAAGGTACAGAAGTATTTCAATCATGGTTGTCTTGCTGCTTTGAGCTCTGGCTGAGTTCACAGCTATGACACATCCTGCGTCATGTAGAGCTCATATATTGCCTTGGGGGAGGAGCTTGCTGAGGAATAAGCTTGCTTATGGGGAGGCTTACTTGCAGGAAGGCTTTTACACCTTTTGGTACTGAGTCAATTAGGCACTGAGTCACATGGGTTGTGATTCCTTCTGGCTTTGAGCCTATTAGTTGAAAACTATATATATACTGGGAGGTTGGTATTTGGCTTTGAGGCTCACTTAATGGGAAGAATGTTTCTTTGTGATTTGGCTAGAGGAGACTCTGGGTAGCATTTTTAAGGAGACCCCCAGCTGTGCCTAAACCCAGATATTGGTGCTCCTTCATCTGGTGATTATGTATCTATTATTTTGTTGAAACAGTTGGAGCCCCATCTATTGGACTCTTTCTTGGATACTCACTACTTTCTACTTATCTGTCTGCATTGTTTAATTAAAGTAAGATTGTTGGCCCCTTTAAAGCTGTCTTTCCTTTAGAAAATCAGATCAAACAACCTGTGCTAGCAGCCCTTCTGGGTGCTGGTGTTATTGGTCTTATACCTCTACCACAGATGCAATTATCATTACATACAGAGGCTATAAAAAGAGCTACATGGGATGAGTGGACACAGATGAACTGTGAACTTCACAAATGGAAAAATACTCATGTCAGCAACATCACAAATCCATTGAAATATTTACAAATTGCAGCATAGGAAAGACTAGACTAGATGGCCTTTCAATTTTTTTAAAAAAAGCTTTGAACCTAAAATAAACCAAACATCCTAATTCTAAGAAAAGTCTGAGGCACAAAGATGCTAATCTTTGAAATAGAGAGAAAGCAAGGTTATTCATTCTGGTACTTGGAATACATACATCTGAAAGGTGTGAAATCCAGTCTTCCATAGCATGATAATCAGGGTAAGATTTAGTAGAAGGAAGCTGGGAAGATATTCCATGCCCTTCTAAGTCAAACTTTCATAATATTGATTATTTGTTTACATGAAAGTGAATTCCCAAATTGTATGAACATATATTTAGGATGCAGTCACAAAAATACATTCCAAGGTTAAATACTACATGATTTTCAACACCACTTTAGATTCACCATGTTCTCATCATGCTGGAAACAAAGGGAAGGATATGTTTTGTCAGTGTGATTGTGTGGCTTTATTTGGGAAGAAAATAACCTCACCATATTGCAATAGTACTTCTGATTTTCTCTCTCTCTCTCTCTCTCTCTCTCTCTCTCTCTCTCTCTCTCAATATGTATAACATTTAAAGCTAAAAAGATCATTAGAGATCACTTAGATCAACTCTTCAATTTTATCAATGAGGAAGCCAAGGCTTAGAGAAGATTACATGACTTCTAGAAGATGACACAAATAATAATACACAGCAGAACCGAAATTCTAACTCAAGTCATATAGCCATATAGCTTCATATTCAGTGTTCTTTCAGTGATACCACATTAATCTGGCTATTTCTTGTTTCTGAATTCTAATCTTCAACAGTTTGCTTCTATAGAGCTCAGTTTGAGTCTCTAAAAATAGTTGTTGCTTTTCTAAAAAATAAAAACCTGTTACATACATGTATAAATACATATGTGTACATATACATATTCAGTTAGCAAACATTTTCCTTCCTACCTCCCCCAAAGGAAATGGATATGTATAGCTACTATACATACTATACCTATACATACTATACTATACAAAATGGATGTGTATAATATGCATTTATATGTGTGTGTATATATACATATATGTTTATAAATGTATTTATGATGTATTATGCATGTATAACCCTTACAAAAAATAAGCAGGGTCAAGAAAAAAAATGTACATCTAGTCATTATTCCATTACCTCCCTGTGATGAGGTAGATAGCATGCTTCATTACAGGTCCTTGGGAATCATGGTTGATGATTGTATTATATTATTAAGTCTTACACAGTTACTACTTTCTAAGACTCAAAATTAAATTCTTAAGATATTCCCCAGTTTCTTGATTCTGCCAGGCATTGCTGTCAGTATGAATTGCTGTTAATAGGGCTCCTAGTTTTCACTGTGCAAATGTTTCTAAAGAAAGGGGCATAAGAATAATGGAATAGGCAGTTATGTTGGACCAACACCATTCTATTATTTTTGTGGTCACCTCAAGTCATAAAATGTCCTAATGATGTGATTTAACATTTAATTCAATTATTCATCATATGAATGTAGCAGTATAGACAAGGACATGTAAGATGAGTAAATTTTAAGCAGCAAATAGGCCCAATAATTTAGCCCTTTGTGATTTCCATTATTCTACTTCATTAAATATCAAATATTTCCTACCCATGTTTTTCTTTTTCTCCCTCATTCTCATAATTTTCCTCTAAAATCCTACCTCTGCTTCTTTGATTATTCACCATGGAGAAGAGGTTCTCAAAGGTTATGCCAATGGAATACAGGTTATGGAAGGTTCTGCCAATCTGGAAAAGCTTTCAATATGAGCTTGATGACAGACCGTATGTCTGCTCTCTGAGGACCAGCCTACCTAAACTTAGAAAAACCCATTGCCAAATTGGCTACAAACAGATGAACTTTTCCACCCTAGCTATTCTTGAAGATCATCTACTAAGTAAGAGGGATTGGGATTTGTGTTGGAGAGAGTAAAAAAGGGAACAAAATTACAGATCTTTATGATACTGAAGTATTCTTAATCTCACAAATATTTTTAGCCTCAGTCTGTTGCTCAGTTGTTTCAGTCATGTCTGCTACTTCATGACCCCATTTTGGATGTTCTTGGCAAAGACACTGCCATTTCCTTTTCCATCTCATTTTACAGATAAGAAAGCTGAAGCAAACAGGGCTAAGTGACTTGCTTAAGGTCACATAGCTAGTAAGTGTCTAAGACTGGATTTGAACTCAGGAAGATGAGTCTTTCTGACTCCAGACCTGGCGTTCTATCGCAGCATACTGTACCACCTACTTGCCCCAGCCACAAAGTCTCAAGCGAGTTCAATCTCAAAGGGATACAAAGAATATTTTCAGGTATTTCTGAAGTCAAATTTCCATTAGTCCACAAATCATCCTAGATAAATATTTACTTCTCAAAATGTCTTTTAGACAGAGCATTTTTTATTTCATTATTCTGGGATTCATATTACATGTCCTTCTTTAATTATTTCTCCCATTAATTTTTGTTTGATTTCTAATCATTACTGAGAAAATCTGTCATCAACTGCCTCTTCTTCCTGTCTCTTCAGCTCAAAATCCCTTCACCTTATCTTCCACTTTGCTTCTTTGTTTCAGTCTCTAACCATTTAAAATGTTCCTTCTGCCAAACCAAACTCCTCTCTGATTCTGTACTCTCTCATCACCTCCAGCAGATTTCTCCTTCAATTGCCATCCTTCTCTAAATTTCAATCTCTCACAATCTACCAGCTTTATCTCTACTGCCTTCAAACATGGCTACTTTCTTCCTCCTAAGAGGGGTAAAAAAAAAAAAAAACAACTCTATTAGACCCTGCCATTCCCTCAAGCTATTATACTGTCTCTTTCATCACTTACTAAGCTAGGAAACTAGGTAGTGGTGTGGATAGGGCACTGGACCAGGAGTTAGGAAAGCCTGAGTTCAAATGCTGCCTCAGGCACTGACTAGTATGACCCTAGTAAGGAATTTGACCTTTGTTGGTCTTAGTTTCTTCATCTTTAAAATGGAGACAGCTTCCAAGGGTTGTCATGAGGATAAAATGACACAATATTTGTAAAGTGTTTAGAAAATCTTAATGCATTGTATAAGTGCTAGGTAATATGATTACTGTTATTAATGTGTGTGCATGTATAAAGTACTAGGTAGTGGTAGGAGCAGTAGTAGTAGCAGTAGTAGTAGTAGTAGTAGTAGTAGTAGTAGTAGTAGTAGTAGTAGTAGTAGTAGTAGCAGTAGCAGTAGTAGTAGTAGTAGTAGTAGTAGTAGTATATCTCTAGATAGCATTGCAGCAATTGTACTATGCCCCTCTGCTCATTGAAATTTATTAAAATGCAAAAAAGATTAATGTAAAAATCCACAATGCAAAATTAAGGTGAATAAAAAGTTTATTGCCCAGAATATGGCATGCTACTGGATAAGTAGCCTCTGAGTTAGCCCAGGCCCTGCAGATGGACAATCAACAAATTAACCTGAATTAACCAGGAGGAAATGATTGAGACAGAATATATTTGGAAAATTACATAATAATTTCAATAATCCCTAATTATTCACTGTCATTAAAGTCCATATCAAAAATACCAATATTATCCTAGTAATGTCTTATGACTACATATCATGGAATGTGAAACCTCAGAAGAAACGAAATTTTAAGTAACAGAATTTCCAATGGATATAAGAAGGGTTTTTGTTTGTTTGTTTGTTTTTGCCTTTTGGAAGGCAGTTGGGGTTAAGTGACTTGCCGAAGGTCACACGGCTAGTTTTTGTGTGTGTGTGTTAAGTGTCTGAGGCCGGATTTGAACTCAGGTACTCCTGACTCCAGGGCCGGTGCTCTATTCACTGTGCCACCTAGCCGCCCCAAGAAGGGTTTTTAAAGTATTTATTGTGTTTACTACATATTTTATAGCAGCATACATTATGCTAAGATTGTGGATATAAATGAAAAAGCAAAGAAATTCACTGCACTCAAGGACCTTCCATGCCAATAAGGAGAAAAACCCATGTAGGAAAGTGGTGGCCAGAGAGGGACACTTTGATCTGGGAAGTTACAATGAAAAGACAAGAGATGGAAATGAGTAGACAATGGAATGCTACCAAGGATAACTTACTTGTAAGAAGGAATAAGATAGGCACTGAACTTAATGATTTCATTGGGATGAGAAGAGTTCCTAGTAAGGGATGTTCCCTGCCAGTTCAGGTCAGCACCTTCTCAGCAACTTAAACTCCTAGTGAACTAGAGTACTGAGAAGTCAAGTGTTCTGGCCAGTATCACACCACCAAGTATGTTTCAGGGGCATGACTTAAACCCAGATCTTCCTGTTCCTGAGGCCAATGCTCTATCCTCTAATCTAAATTGCATTTAGGAAGTGCTGTAAAAAATCATTCAGAATACATTTGGCTAGCTAAGGAAGGGGGCAATCTACATGATAAGAATGGTATGTTGATATACATGGTATCCCCAAAGTTTTAGTTCAGTTTGAAGCTTTAAAAGCTTCAAACCATGCTAAAACTTTTGGTACATCCTGGTTGTTTGTTTGTTTGTTTGTTTGTTTTAATTCAGAAGTCTCCAATAAGTTAGTTTGATCCTCTATAAAGTATCCTTATGACTAAAATTTTAAGAGCTTCCAGTTTCAAAGGATTTTCTAGAAACTGCATTCTCCTGCCATAACCAAGAAGCTATGGAAGCACTGCAATATACTTTGGTGGAGGATTTATTTTGGCACTTGGATGGAGTTGAGTCTCGATTGGTATGAATTTTCTCTCCACCTGTAGGAGTCACAACTCCATGAGAGCACCAAAAACAATATACCACAGAAGAATACCACCTCCCCTGGATTCTTTGTTGGCTATTCCAGCCAGAGAGTCAATCAACAAGTCTCAATGAAGCATCTATCATGTACCAGGCATTGTGCTAAACACTAAGCTTTGCCAAAAGAATACCAACTCTGAAATTCCTATCAGGCTGGGAAACTCAAAAGTCTCAACATAATCATGGATGTGTCAAAGAAAGACCAATTTCACTATGCCCAGAGAAGTCCATCTGCAAAAAATGGTTCACCAGATGATGAATTATTTTTGGCCGCATCATCTCCTGAAACCATCTGCTAAAGCATAGAGGGTTTTCAGTCTTCATGGGTGAAGGAAAATATTCAGATGAATGAAATCATACTTCTACTGAAGTTGAATCACACTCCTATGGCTTATGTCACTTGTGTAGTTCACATCGGCTCTCATTAAAGCACTATGAAGATATGAATTAAAATAGTGTTCCGTGACCTTGGGCAAGACTTATCCTCTCTGGGCTTCAGCTTCATTACTTATAAAATGATGATTAGATGAACTCAAAGGTCTCCTTCAGATATATATGATCCTATATTATCTCAAGCAGATAAATTAAGAGACAATGGAGGTCAACAAGCAACATTGAACTGAATGAGATCATTACCCCCAATACAGCTCCTTGCAATAGCTATGGCCTAATAAATTAAGAGGTTTTTTTTTGCCTATTGGAAGCCTACATACCAGACCCAGTTTCTTCAACATAATTAGGGTTCCTATTCATGGAAAACTAATTTTGCAAAGTAGTAAATGAATAGCAATTTCCATGCAAATGGTACCAGAATAACACCATTTTGCTATTAGCTTCTACAAAAGCCATTTTGTGGTTGTTCTCTGGGCACTAGTTACTAATTTTTCTGAGTAACATCAACCTCAAGAAGACAGCTAAATATGTTCCTCCAGGAGATGAAAATATTTTCTAAACAGAAAGGGGGAAAAATGATTAAAGGCACAATGGAGCTTGTAGAAAAATACGCAAAACCTCAGGCAATTCAAAGAAATGAATTAGAAAGACATGAATAACATCTAAATGTCAGGTAATACTCTCTCCCGTGTCTCTGAGCAGCACATTAGATAACCTCTGCATAAGTACATTAGGCACGTCAGAGCCGTGATGCTGGACTTCTGCTGCGTTGCCATGGAAGTGGAAAGCTCAATTCCCTTAGCTCTTGTGTGTTCTCATCTACACTTCTGGCAATAGTGACAGGTTCTTTTCCTTTGTTTAGAAACTGTTCTGGTAGCAGTTCCCATCACTTTCTCATTGTACTGAAAGGCAGCATTATAAAGCTCCATTGTAACCAAATTATATGAGAGCGAGACATTTCATTTCCAGGCCTAAAATTAGACTTTTACATATATGCAAAAGCATTATGAAAATAGAACCACTTTCTAAAAGAGGGCACCCAGTGGTTTTCTCAAGGCTAAACCTTTCATCTACATCAATCAAACTTACAGCACGTGTATGATGGGAAAAAAATTCAGGATATCCTTAGGAATCCTGGAAACTGGCTTCATAATGTTTGTTCTTGAAAAGGGTCCCTAGAGGTGGACAATTTGTTTGCGGGAGGACCCCAGAAAGAGAATGACAGCAGCTTACCGTTACCCATGCAGATGTCAAGATCAATAGAAAAGCAGAACATTTGATGAAAAAGAATATATTTCCCAATAAAATTTAACAAGTGTGTTTAATTGACTTTGGAGCTGCAGACAATTGTATACTTAGTGTCTCCACCCAGAATGCCTTTGGAGTGCTATTAACTTCAATATCCACAAGCAGTGAAAATGAGAAGAGAAAGGAGTTGTGTTGTTGTTGTTTTTTTAAACACAAAGAGTGAATCTCAATCTGCAGGTAAGAGATATATTTTAAAAAACTTGAATCAAAGTTCCAATTATAATTTCACTGCAAGGATACTGGTTTATTATTTTAAACAATATAGTATGATTACAGATGAAAGTGTTGATTAAGCCTGGATACCAGTGAAAATTCAAACATATCTGTATAGGTTCAAACAATTTTTTGTTTACTTATGGAAAAAAATTAGCTTTAAACAGACCACATAATCTGGTTTAAAAGAAACTTTCAGTATTGGTCATATAAACATAATTGGGATCAAGTCACAACATTTCTTAGTATTTGGCAAAGTTTGAAACTCTGTGCTTTTCAGTGTTTGAAAAGTATACCCACTAGATTTCATGCAACTTAGGGGTCAAAGGATATGGAGACCTAGAGAGGTTAAAGTAACCTAGGTCACATGATCCATTATTTGGAAGGGTCTCCATCTAGTCCACCCACCTCTCTTTTTATGGTGAAGGAAACTGAGGTATAGAGAGGTTAAGAGACTTGTTCAAGGCTGCACTGATAGCAAGTTGTAGAACCTGCAATCCAAACCAAGTCTTTTGAACACAAATTTCATATTCTTTCTCACTATACAACACTGGCTTGACTTAGCATAAATAAAAGTCTACAAACAATAAACACCAATTTCCTATAATCAAAAAGGTATATGTGTATTGTGTGTATATAATATATGTGCATATAAACATATAATATGCATGTATATATATCCATGTGTAAGTATATATATACTTACAAAAAGGTTTCTCTTTGTGTGATCCCTTACCCATTGTTTCCTAGACTGCAATCTACCTTTACTATCCTTTGTCCTAGCCCACATGCAGTAACCTCATTCAATATTTCTCTTAATATTCTTTAGTATTGTCAAAATTAACTGTGAACATGAATCTGAGGTCACAGAGTAATAGGGTGTATAAATAAAATAAAGACACTAGGAAAGAAATTTCCTAACAATTGTAAGTGGGCACTATATTATTCTATCTATACATGCCTCTTTCCCTTCATTAACAGGATATTATGTTTCATTAGATTCAAAAATTAATTTCCAAAATATGACTTCTGTGTTGTGCTTACTTAGAGGGGAAATAGTCTTTCAGGGTGTCCTTAAGTCAGGTGTGCAATGAGTACCTATTCTATGTATAGTATAATTATAAGAGAATACTTTAAAAGAGCACATGATAGATTTGATCGTTTTCATAACTACTATGCTTTAAGAGTACTCCTATCTTTAGGCTGATCCTTAGAAAGCATGTTAACAATGGACTCTTAGTGAATAAATGTTCCCCATACATGTTTGTATATGTACCTACAATTATATTCTCCTAAAATAATAAAACATGCTTAATTATAGAAAGAACCTTAATAATCATTTAATCAAATCTTCTTGTGGTATAGATGAAGAAATTAGGGCACAGGGAAACAAGGGACTTTCCCAAGGTCCTATAGCTAGTTAGATGATGAAGTAACTTCTTGACCCTTAACTAGGTGACTTCTTTGCTATCCTCACAAATATTTTTCTTTGTTTAAACCAAAAATATTAGAGTATATTTGTAATGGTAAATATTATAACCCAGGTTTAAAATGTAGCTAAATGGTCACTGTAATTATGTCTTAGGGCTAGAGTCTAAATTTTGAAAGTTAGGAACTAAGTTTTAGCCAGTGCTTCACAATCAACTAGACGAATATTGTATGTTTACCACTTCATGCCTCAACTACTACAATAGCCTGCTGCTTGGTACACTTGCCACAAATCTCTCCCCTTTTCAGTCTGTCCTCCAGCTGTCAAAGTAATCTTCCTAAAGTGAAGGTCTGTCCCTACTCGATAAATTCCAGTGGCTCCTTATCACCTTTAGAATGAAATATAAAATCCTCTGTTGGACACACACACACACACACACACACACACACACACACACACCCAATCTATCCATCTATCTATCTATCTGTCTGTCTGTCTATCTGTCTATCTATCTATCTATCTATCTATCTAGTAACACAGGCCTCCTGGCTGCTGTTCCTCAGACAAGACACTGATGACTGGGGGCATTTTCAATGGCTGTTCCCTATGCCTGGAATGTCCTCCCTCCCCAGCTCAACCTCCCAGATTTCCTGGTTTCCTTCAAATTCCAGTGAAAATCCCACCTTCGGGAAGCCTTTCTTAATCCCTCTCATTTCCAGTTCTTTCCCTTTGCTGATACGTTCCAATTTGTCCAGTAAATGCTTGTTTGTACATTGTTATTTGCATGTTATTTCCCCGTTAGATTGTGAGTTCCTCAAGGGCAGGGATTGTTCTTTACCCTTCTTTGCACCCTCCACACTTAGCACAGTGCCCAGCACATAGTAGGCACTTCACAAATGTTTATTGAATGACTTTTCTAACCTCCTTGAAGGCCCTTCTCATCACTACCAGGTGCTACCAACTCACAGTTCAAATCCTTTTCCCCAATGTCTTCCTGGAACAACTAAGAAAGATACCCTTCATTCTGGAATATGGAAGAGTCCACAGGAGTATAAAAGGTAGGCCTTAATATCAACTCACATTTATTTTATTTTATTTATTTAGTTTATTTATCTACCCTTTCCCTAATAGCTATTTAAGGGTATAAACTTATAGAAAAAAACTGTTTTACTATGTTATGTATAATCATTTTAATCTCATAGATATGTATCACTGAAAATAATTAACTATTAATATAAATAACACAAATCAAAATAATAATGTTAATAAAAATGATGAACTGTTGAGAACTCCAGTGATATTTTTGTTCCTCTAGGAAGTTATCTTCCTTAAGTGAGCTGAAAAACTGACAAAGAATCAGAACACAATCAAGAAAGATGCTCAGGTTTCCAATTTTCAACTATAATCTCGTGCTTTTTGTTGTTATTTCACAGATAAACAAAAATTTAGGAGAGGATTCTGGGAAGATGGCAGAGCATGTCAGAAAATCCCAAGCTCTCAAGATTTTCCTTCCCAAAAAAAAGAGATTAAAATAGCACTTTAGGAAGAACAAAGTGGAGGGGTGAGGGTAAAAATAAATAAGAATAGGAGTGCAACAGAGGTCTTTCTGGGACAATTTGAGAAGATCAAGAGAAAAATTCCAGGACAAGGTTTGGTCCTAGTGAAGAGTGCCACTTCCAGGCTAGGTTCCATTCTGACAACAAGGGGCAAGCCCTGGAGTTAGTTGGTTTGAGAGGCTGCCTCGGTCCCATTCACCAGACCTTTTACCCTGGGGATAGTGAGGGGAGATCGGTGTCTGAACCCCAGAAGACTGAGGGGACCTCTGCTGTCCAGGAACACCAGACCCAACCATGCGGCATAGAGCAGCAGGGGCAAGAAGGAACCAGTACACACCCAGTGAGTGCAGAAGCAGTGGGGCAGAAGCTGTGGGTACTTACAGGAGATTGTAGGTTTGGCTTTGGTTTCAGGCTAGAGGGGAGAACTGAAGATCTTGGGCAAGAGGCACCATTTCTCACACCCTAGGGTTAGAGGTGGGTGATCACATAGGCAAAGACAAAGGAGAAAGAATCCAACCATAGAAAGCTATTACAGGAATAGAGAAGACAAGAGTTCATCTTTATACGAGGTTATTGAAGTAAAGAAACCTCCAAAGAGTAACATCACATGCCCAAAAAGAATTCATAGAAGAGCTTTAAAAAGACTTTAAAAATAAAATGACAGAGATAGAGAAAAAACTAAAAAAGAAAAATAAGAATAATCCAAGAAAAAACAAGATTATGAAAGGAAATTCAGCCAATTAGAAAAGGAGATCCAGAAGCTTAACAAAGAAAATAAGACTTTGAGAATTAGAATTGGGCAAGGTGAATTCAATGAAATTATAAGACATCAAAAAATAATTAAACAAAATTGAATAACGAAAAAATAGAAGAGAAAGTAAAACGTCTTATAAGAAAAACAACCTGTTTGGACAATAGATGAAGAAGAAAAAACATAAAAATAATCAGACTAACTCAAAGTTATTATCAAAAAAAGAATCTTGATACAATAATACAAGAAATAATTAAGGAAAATTGTCCTGAAGCATTTGAACAATGGGGAAAAGTAGAAATAGAAAAAAAAACCTATCAGTCACCACTTAAAAGAAATCCTATGAGGAAAATTCATAGGAATATCATGGTCAAATTTCAAAACATCTAGCTCAATGATAAAATATTAAAAGCAACAAGAATAAAACAATTTAAATATGGGGTGCCACAATAAGAATCACACAAAACCTAGTAGCAGAGACATTAAAGGACCACAGGTTTTGGAACACTATATATTGAAGAGCAAAAGAACTGGGGCTCTAGTTCCAAGCATACCCAGCAAAGTTAATTGTAATTCTGAATGAAAAAAAAAATGGACAGCTGATCAACTGTCAGACTTTCAAGACTTTGTTAAAAAAAAAAACAACTGAACTTCAATAGAAGATTCAACATATAAGAGCCAAGAGAAATATAAGGTACATACCAAAGACTCATTATAAGGGATTCAATAAGGACAGACCATTTACTTTGTATATTTGTAAAATGTAAAGCATATATCTAAGAGTCTTATTAATAATTGGGTAACTCATATGAATGATTGGGGTAAACCTGACTATGATATGAATTTAAAAGTAAAACCATCTAGGAACAGTTAAAACGAGTAATTATTTTATACAAATGAGGTGCAGGAAAAAGAACCAATGTAGAGGAATTAGATGGGGGAGGAGAGCTAGTAGTTCTGGTATCCTACTTTCATCAGAAATGAGTTTAAGAGGGAACAATACATATATATATTTAGAAGAGTATAAAAGTCTTCTAAACTCAGAAGAAATTAAATGGTAGGGGCATAGGAGAGCAGAGAGGACGAGGGAGGGATCCTTAGGTGGGAAGGTGAGGGAACAGGTAAAAGGAGTGTATGAAAGGGTGTTGAGATTTATGAGAATGGGAGGACAGAGGACAGATCCTTGGAGGGGAGTAGGCAAGCAACAGAAGGGCAAGGTAGTGATTAGAAGTAAAGGAGAGGAGGCAGGACAGATATGAACAAACATAAAAACAAAAATCAGGAGTAGAATTTGTTTGGGAATGTTTATGTCTATATGTGCATGTATATGTGTAAGTATATATTTATAGCTATACAGAAACATACCCAAATTTAATTGTGGGGGGGGGGAAGGGGATGTTTAAAAACAAAGAAACTTGAAGAAGAAATGATTCTTCATTGGGAGTGGGAATTGGGATAAGGGTTCTCAGAAGTTATATGGACTACATATACATAGATTCCTTTACTAACATTTATACACATTTTGAAACATCAAAATAGAAAATGAAAAGAATGAGATAAAGATATAATAAATGATCTTAGAGTCAATAATAAAGTTTATTGAATAGAGGGGGAAAAATTTAAGAATTCTAGAGAAAAAAAGACAGCTTAATCAAGACATTGTAAGATTTTATAGTTGAAAAATCAAGTACTGATACTGAATTATGCAAAAATGATTGCTTGACCAATGGAATTGACCTTACAGATAGGCTGAGGATGCAGGAAAGAATATCTTCCTTGGGGAAAATTCAGGACACTATTGCATTCACTGTTATTTACAATCATTACTCCATGTGTCTGATAATATTTAATGTATATTTAAAATAAGTTGTTTTTTTCCTTTCCTCCTGGAAAAAAAAATGACATGGACCTTTGTGTAATCACAGTCCAAGTTTTATTTTCCCACTTACATAAAACTCCCTTTAAATGATACCTGCTCTAAGATACTGCATCATGATCTAGGGTATTTATCTTTTTCATCTCCCTTTTTTCTGCCTCCTTTACTCCAAAGGCTAAGTAGAATTAGGTTCAAAAAAGTATTATGGAAATACATCAATGGGCAGATATTTATTTGAGAATTTTATAAGATGTATAGCATAAAAGCTTCATTCTTCTTGTATTACCAGACTTAGTTCATTTTCACTCAGTCTGATAGAAATAAATAGACTTGTGCTATGAGAAGCATTGGCACTAATTGATTTTACCATGTGCCTCTCAAATGGCACATTATTCCCTTCCCCCTTCTTTTTAGCTCCTTTTTACATGTTGCCTTCCCCATTAGAATGTAAGTTCCTCAAAGGCAGGGGCTCATTTTGCTTTATTTACATCACCAGAGTTTAGCAGAGTTACTAAAACAGAGAAAGAACTTAATAATTGCTATTTATCTAATCTAACTATAAATATAGTATCTTCAATTAAGAATGACCCAACTGAGCTCTACTAGTTTGGGATTGTATCAAATTTACAAATTTCCTGGATAGAACACACATCTGTCACCATATGTTCAAGCTTTGGGAGTTTCCTTTACAGTGACATCTGTTAAGAGCAGATCCTCTGTCATAATATTTTGAGAAAAAAAATCAATCCTTTATACCCTTCTCCCATGAAATAGAAATGCATTTCAGAAGCAAATGATTAGAGCCATTTATCTACCTAAGGTAATCACGTTACAGTTCCTTTCCTAATGTGAAAAATATTTTGAAAAGATGAAGGACTGATACACACACACACACACACACACACCACACACATACATTCACACACATATACACACACCCCCACATACTCATGAACACTTTGGGTGCAGATTAAATCAATTGATTTTTATTTAGGACATTTAGCACATATTTTTCTCACTTTAATTATTTCTTTAAATGAATATGGTAACTTTGTTTTAAAGCTTTCCTCCCCTATTCCTGAATGAAGAGATATCTTTTAATTGTTAATGTGAGTCTCATTTCACATTATAAAAATTTAGATTTCACTTCTCCACCTACCTGAGAAAAGGTATGAAAATAGGACCATAAACACATATACTAAACCATAATTGCGATGCCTTTTACAGAGGGGAAAATATTTGGGGGGAAAATGCACATTATTCTGTGGCTAGCCACAACATTGCTACATTGTGAAGTCTAGATGAAAGGAGAAATGTAAGGGGGAAAAGAACACAAAAAGGAGTAGTAGAAAGCAAAGAAAAATGCATTCTAAAAAATTTCTTGATATAAATGAGTTTTGACATAAAAGTGGAGGAAAATGAGGAATCATTTCATTTTGTTTCATTATCAGCATCCAGATGGCTGACCAGAAGAAGGGGAAATCATCTTATGCACGTGAAGATAAGGGGGAAAAAATAGTTAAAAATTGACTAACAGAAAAAGATGTAAAAGTGTATTTTTCAAGAGAGCTTTTGCATTAATAGTAAAATCTCTTTTTTATTATAGCCAACTATATACTATAAACAGTCTTTATTTGGACTATTAGTTATCACCAGAATATAAAGAATAATTATATGCTTTTTTTTAATTGGTATAAATCTCTTGCTATAGGAATGCAATGACAAGCCCACCTAAAAGGAATGATTTTGCCTATTTTTGGTCTTCAACCAAATAGCAACCCAACATTTTCATATACCACCCCCTAACAGAAAACAAAAACATTCCTACCAAGTTACTAACACTTAAAACATAAAATCGACAAATTCAGCATGGACTCGAATATATTAAAATAAACAGTGCTTTGCTTTCCTTAGGATAAAATCTGAAGCCCCAAAGTGATTATAGTTACCCCTCTGATGCAATAAAGGCTCAATGATATCACTAACACATTTCATTAAACACTAATATAATTAAATCTACTAAACCTCTGAACTACCTGCAGTTTTGCCTAGCTTACAATACAAATCAGTGGATTTTTCATTTGAATAACCTCACTCCCTATACACAGTGAATATTGCTGGTTAATATACCCATATATAAATTAAATAATATTAGGAATATTAAACTAACATTAAATAATTTTAATATTAATAAGGAATAATATTAAAACTCCCATATTTCCTATTTATTTTTTGTTTCTCCTCTTTTCCTTCTTTCATCTTTTCAGATTCTTTTACTCTCTTAATGTAAGAAAGCTCAATTTTCATATGTCCCATAAGATACATAAGAGGTTGGATAATAATCAGATGACCACTATGAATGGTAATATCCATGATCTAATATATTCTGTATTGAGAAACAATTTGCAAAATGATTTCTGGTTTTTAAAAGGGGGAGATGTAATTGAGGTTTAAAATGAAATGCTGTAACTCAAATGATACTGTCTAACTGTGAGCTTCCGTCAGTCACCCACCTGGGGCAGCATGCGATTCTCCTCCTCCAGCTGTCTTACTCTTGCCTCCAGCTGCCTAACATAGGACAAGGTTGATTCTAAAATTAAAAAGAAAGAACTCACATTATACATACAGGTCTTGTTTTGTGCACTGTCAGGATGTTTTTGATTTGATTTATTCAGAAGAGGTAGTGACTTCAGTCCGCCTAAAAACAAATAAACATATCCCCCAAAGGGTCTGTTTCTCCCTAGGAAAAGAACAGAAACTGCTGATAGTACAAATGAATGCAGACCATTGTATAATGTTTTGAAGAATTAGTCCAATTTGGAAGTGGTTATATCCCAGAATCCTGGACTCCAGCCAGCCTTTTCACATATAAACATCTTGTAGACAGACAGTGCTCATTAGCTCCTACTCATCTCCTAACCCTGTGCTTTCTGAGTTTGCAATAAATTGTAGCAGACATATTTTAAAACAGTCTCTGAAAACACAAGCTGCATGACCACTCATGCAAAATGGCTAAAGGAAAGAGAAACAGCCTTATAGTGTGGTACATTTATACAATGATTATGAAAGAAATATTAAAATATCCCAGGCCTATCACCCACCAGCTCTCACCCTACCCGTAGCCCACAGATCAATCAATCAACAAGTACCTATCAAGTCCTTACTCAGTGGCAGGCACTAGGAGAAAGGCTGTGGATAGAAGTGTAATATGGTGAAACAATTCTTATTCACAAGGAACTTATATCCTAATAGGGAAGGCATGAAAGGAAAGAGGGAGAGAAAGACAGAGACAAAGAGAGACATGTGTGGGACACGAAATTA
>CM053595.1:240334807-240352109 GCA_028646575.1 Pseudocheirus occidentalis
GCTGAGCCCCTGCTGCCGAGCTGCCTTCAGGGAGAGCTGTGTTCTCTGGATTTGTGTGAGTCTGAGAGTCCTAGACTTTCCTAGACTTTGTCTGGGCTCCTATTTTCTGGGTGTTTAGGGTGGCCGTGTGGGAGCTGCGGGACCTTGCTGCTTCTATGCTGCCATCTTCGAGGCTATTAAATTTAATGCACGTGTGATGCTGTCATTCCCCTCTTCCCCTTTTATTGCATAAATAAGGTAAGTGATGAAGTTGAGGAATTTGGTAAAATAATTTTTAAAAAAGCTATATGGAGACCTAGGGGCAGAAACATGAAAGGACTGCAGGTCTTGGAATACAACATATTGAAGAGCAAAAGAGGGGCAGCTAGGGGGTGCAGTGAATAGAGCACTGGTCCCGGAATCAGGAGGATCTAAGTTCAAATTTGACCTCTGACACTTGACACACTTACTAGCTGTGTGACCTTGGGTAAATCATTTAATTCTAATTGCCTTGCCTTCCCCTCTCAAAAAAAAAAAAAGATATATCACTACAAAATAGTGAGATTATTTATGTGGTTCATTCATCAGCTTTGAAATTATTTGCAAAATAAGAGTTGCAAAAGGTTTTTTTTTAACCACTGCAGTAACATTGAACAGCAATTCCCAGCTTTCCATAGCAAACACTTCAAAAGGCAGCACTTATATAGTAGATGAGTGATGTTTGTTATGTTTGTTAAATCTGTCTTCTTAACCTGTGGTTTTATATCATATCAGGGCACTGATTATGCTGAATATATATATTGCAGTTAGGAAAAGGTCCTCATGTCAGTGCCATTGTAGATTATATTTCCAGAAATGAGACCTGAAAATGTGGTTAATGCTGAATTATTGTTATCGGTCATGTGGTCTTAATAGTTGAACTGTCTTGTTTCCTCATTCAAGTATGTCTAGAACCATCTTTTATAATAGCAGTACATCTTGGCTTTAGAGATTCTTGCTCCTTGAATGACCAGTTGTGAGAAAACAGTCTTTTTATGTAGTTTGGGTTGACAAAAATGTCATCTAATGAGCATGTTCTTAAGTATGGATGCATGTGTACATATCAGCTTCATTACTAACCAAGGTGTTTAGATTCAAGGCCATGGTATTTAGAATCATTGTCTTATCGATCAGATTTAGAAGTTACCTGGTCAAGCCCTCTCCTTTTATAGATGAGGAAACGTAAGGTCTACAGAGATGGAGTGACTTGCCTGAAATCACTTAGTAAGTGCCAAGATTTGTGCTTGTCTACTTATTACAAATCCAGCACCTTTTCCCACTGCATCACATAGCTTTGATTTTACAATTTCAAAATATAGTGACAAGTCCTCTAATAACTATTGCCTCCCTGGAGGATTCTTAAGACTATAGGATCCATGAATCTTAACCATAAAAATGAAGAGGAGCCCAAAGAGGGTTAGGGCTGCCTGAGACCCCAAAATACCAACATGCTGGGTCCTGTGGAAAGAATTCCACTCAAGTCTTCTCAGCCAAGGAAAAAAGTAAAGTTTATTGAAAGTTCAAGTTCGCCACATGGGGTGGTAGGCCATTTATAGGTGCTCTCACAGAGCAAAGTCTCTACTAAGGCATTCTAAGGGACTTCAAGGGGTTTTTAATCCAAGCCTCTCTTTTTACAAGTGAAAAAACTGAAGACCAAAGACATGACAAATAGCATGGTACAGTGGAAAGAATGCTGATCTTGAAGTTTGTGAGTCATGTTCAAATATTGACTGCTATTTAATAGGTGTGACCTTGATTCACTCAACCTTCAAAGCCTTAGCTTCCTCTAATATCACTGTCCTATATCCAATATCCTTCCTCTAACATCACTTCCTATCACTTAACCTCTAAGAGGTTTGTATTAGATGTCCATATAGGTCTTTCCAGGTTTAGATCTGATATGGCTTTCCCAAGTGCACAGGAATAGTAAGCGGTAGAGCCCGGACGAGAAACCAAACCTTCCAGTTTGAAGCCCAGTGTTCTTTCCACATGGCCCATGATGTAAGCATTCCAGTTTGCAGCTATAACTTAGCTAAAAGCTGTTGCCTCCCTGGGGGAGTCCTCGTTAATAGATGAAGTCTGTGTTTTTAGTGACCAGCAATGAGCAATATCTCATTGAAGATACTGCTCTAAAGTGATCTAAAGTGAAGGTCTTATTTTCTTTTCAGAAACCATTATCTATTATTGCTAAGTAAAGAACCACATAAAGTGCTGATTTTATTGATGTTTACTGGAGGAAGATCAAGGCTACAAATAGAAGTTCATTAGTTGAGGACTAGTGCAAAGAATAGGCCCCACCACACCCGTCCTGACAAAGGAGAGGGTAGAAGGGACATAGAAGCAAAGTTAGAGGATTTCTTTCCCTCAGTCATAGGCTCATAAGATTTTGAGCTAGCAGGGCCCTGGAGATTATCTGGTCCAAGGATTCTTAACCATTTTTGTGTCATGGACCCTTTGGGTAGATTGGTAAAGTCTATGGACTCCTTGTCAGAATAATGCTTTAAAATTCATTACACAAATTGCATAGAATTACAAAGCTAACTAATAAGGCTAGGGTTCCATCCCCCCCCCCCAAATGTAGATGCATAGCACACTCTGCAGTGTGCCATTCTCAGTAGCTAGGAGACAGTGAAGAAGAGGTTAATATCAACATTGAACAGCCATGCTTCTGAAGAAGGGATTAACCTCTGTTGCTATTTTGCTTAGTGAGTTTGGCCTTCCTTGGCTTTTAGTACAATCCATTTGTGGCTCTGTAGCAGCATTAGACACACTGACACTTCTGCAGCCTTGTCTTCCGGAATGATGCTTAGCTACTAAGAAATGATGGAGTACCACCTGCCTTCCTCGAACTGCTTGACCTGTGAAACTGCTTGCAATGAAAGGACTATTAAAAGGTGAAGTTTCTTGAAAACAGTGAGCTGTATACCATCTATCCTGCTCTAAGCTAATTTTCTTCTTTGAGAGGGATTTAGCCCTTCTTCATATTCAACCCCACAGGAGTGAATTGTAATTTCAAACATTTGGTGATTGTTTATTGAGTTCCTGTAAATAATCGACAGCCAGCCTTTCTCTGAAGAAGGCTCCAGTTGGCTGTTGTTCTTTTTTGTGGGGGAAGAGCCTCACACATTATGTCATTTCTCTTTATAGACCAAAAATGTTGATTTTTCATCAGTATTTTCCAGTCATATAAATATTCTTTGATATTTCACCCGGTTTACTTTTGAAAAAAATCTTTTTGTTGGTGACCAGTGAGGAATTTAAGAAAAATAAGAGTAAACAGTTTCATCAGGGAAATTTCTGAACTGAAGAGATGGGATGGTCATGTTATAGCTAGATGGTTGGATAGAGGTTGATATTAGATAATACATTTGTTAAACTCTTACTACATGCTACCTGGAGGCAGCTAAGTGGATAGAGTGTTGAGCCTGGAATCAAGAAGACCTGAGTTAAAATCTGGCCTTTATAACCTTTACTAACTGTGTGATTATGGGCAAATCACTCAATCTCTATTAGCTTTAATCCACTGGAGAAGAAAATGGTTTGCCAAGAAAACCCCATGTACGGTATTGGCATGGTATAATCCACAGGGTCATGGAGAGTTGTATATGACTGAACAATAATAATGTGCCACACACTGGGAGTACCAGAAAAAAAAACAATGAGCACTAGCTTACATTCTAAGGGCGTAGGAGAGTGGAAGGAAGTAAATAAAAAAGCTGGTAGAAGACAGGAAAAAGTCTGGAAAGTTAGGAGCTGAGCTGAGTTAGAAGTGAGCATGGGCAGGCATGCAGTTCTATCCCTAACCCTGCTGCATCCTCTTCCTCAGATTGATAAATTCTTCCTCCATTTGAGGAAATGCCCAGGCACTATGTTATATTCTGGAGAAACATTGAAAAAGCAAACAAAATAGTCCCTGCCCTCAAGGAGTTGACATTCTAATGAAGGAAGGAAAAAAGGAAAGTATCTGTCAAGTGCTTGCTACATGCCAGGTACTGTAATTAAAAAAAGAAGTTCTAGAAATTGGGAAGGTTACCTATCCAGGAGAATTGTGATGAGGCTGCAGGGAGTAGTAAGTCTTGATTGCAAAGACATAAGGCAAAGGGTTCATCAATCAGATTTGAGCATATTAGGGAGAGTAGACCCACTGAGGTGAAAATGGTCAGAGCGGAGAATGAGGCCTTGATAGGGAGACTGAAGGAAATCAAGGAAGATCTCCTATACCTTGGGTGGAGGGAATCCTGTGTTAAACAGGACTTGGCTAAGAGTTGTACAGGATGGGCAGGCATGGATGGATTATGATTTGTATCATAGAAGGAAATGTGCAAATTGATGATATCACAAGTCCATTTGAGTATTTGAGTTGAAAGTCCTTAAGGGTTTTGGCTTTCTTTTGGCCTTCAGAAAAGCTAAAATATCAGCAAACAAATATAGAAAACATTGTGATGGGGCTTGGGGAAAGAGGACATAACTTGCTCTCCAATTAAAGGAATCAAATGTTTTATAATAGTAGAGTGATGGATGGTGTATATAGGGTTAATTAGATAATGTTATTTCCTTGGACATAAATATTTAAAAACTTGGTATGAATTTGTTTCAATTTCCATTCAGTCTGCCTCTGATGGTTGCTATTGCTGTTGCCACTTGACATCCTTGTTAAATGAAAGATTAGCAAGGGTTAGAGAGCTGTTAAAAACAGATTAGCCTCAAATTGAAGCAGGGCTATAAAGAATAATGCTGGAACCTGGACTGAGTCCCACGAAATATGCTCTGGGATGAACATCATGAAAGCCAGTCTCAGGTTCATTTGTACAGTGTTGGGGTGTAGGGGGACAGAGAGTAGATAGAGAAAGCCAGGGAGCTAGGTAACGCCCACCAAAGAGCCAGTCACTGCAGCAATCAGAATGTTGGACTTAGTCCTGCCAGCAGCTCAGTTTGCTCACTCTCTTTGCTGTAATCTGTAAGCTTGATCTTTCCATAATGGTGCCTCTTTCCAACCCTGGACACCTGTCCTGGCAGTGGGACCAAGAAGGTTTTTAGTGCATTGTTCCAATCTGTATTTTAAAATGTTAATTTTTGTCATTCTGTTTGCTCTCTCATCTTTGTATCATGTGTAGACTTGAGAAGCAGATGCTCTCTGACTTCCCCTTTCTTGGGGGGGATTGTTGGGGGAGATTTCTAGAATCCATTGCTCACAAGTGGGATAGTGTCCTATATTCAATTTTCTTACATAGACCTTGATGGAAGGACCAGGCATTCTGGCATCTTTCAAGTGCTTTATAGTTACCTATGACATATTTATTCTGCTACTTTTTCTAACAGATCACAGAAGATCACAGAGGTGTAGAGCTGGAAGGGACTTGAGAGGCCATCTGCTCCAATTCTCTCATTCTACAGATAGGTAAATTGAGGCTCACAAAGGTGAAGTGATTTGTGCAAGGTCTCACAGATGTCAAGCATCCCAGGTGAGATCGAAACTGGGGTTCTTTAATTCAGAGTAAATGCTCCACACTGCCTTGTATTAGCTTTTTCTTGAATTTGGAAATATTCGGATGACTTCTGGTCAACTTCAGTAGGAAAATCTTTAGCAGTGAGGGTTAGTGCAGATTACTAGAAAGACCACTACATTTGGAGTCATAAGACCTAAGTTTGAAGGATCTTAATTTCTCCATTAGTAAAACATGGATATTGAACCAATGATTTCTAAGGTCTATTCCAGCTCACATCCTACATCCTACAATCTATGTAGTTTAAAGGAGGCATAAGCTAAAGAAGACAGTATATATTTATAATTTAAAATGTCATGTGGAGTGGATGCTACAAGAATGCACATACCATAATATAAACATTTACAGGCATTTTAGCAGTTCCATGGAATTATTACCCATCCCTTCCCTCCCCTCCACACCCCCATAATGAGTTCTGAGAAATTCTGTAAGCATGGCTTGCCGTTTCCATTATGGGGATCTCAAATGATTGATTTTAAGCCCTATTTCTAATTCTCTTTCCCTTTCTCTCCTTTCTCTCCCTGCCCCCACTTCCTCAATCAGGATACCTTGTCTCTGTATTCTCTCCAGGCTATTCAGGACTGGTAAGCCCACCCAAAGACTGTAGCACAAGCTGAGTGTGTGTTGCCTGGCAACCCAAGGAAAAGCTTTAAGGTTTTTAGATTTTTAATAATTCAGGGTTTTACTATTCATTTGCTTTATTAAAGTGAATTTGGTATTTGTGAAAGAATAGCCCTGGAGGGAGAGAAAACTGGGCAGCAGAATTACAATCCGTTCCATATTTATCATTCAAGGTATATGAGAGAAGAAAGTGAAGAGATCTTTGTATTTAGGTAAGTTTTGATTAGTGCCAATGATGAATTCCCTGATGTGGTCACATATGTTTGAATTAGCACCACTGGAAGTTATAATTATGTAAAACGTGGTATTGGTTCCAGCTCAATGGTAATATGCAGTGTGAATTCAAGTAACACTATCTCTTTGGGGGATTCATTATCCCCCACAAATTGCTGAATCGATTGTATTTGAATAAGATGCTTGTCACCCTATACCTGTGCCTCACTCTTATGACCCTAAGGCCTTGCTCTAACTGTCCAGTATAGTATTCATGGGTGGGTCAGGGGAAATAAATCTTTCTCTTATACTTGAATTCCTCATCTCTTTAAAGATGTATTATGGACATCCACATTATATCTGAAGGTTTATGGTACAAGGACAATTAACATGATGCTTCAAACAATTTTGTGCCTTTTTTTTTTTTTAGGCTGGGCACATGATGTCACTGATGAGGGCTACTCCCGTTATGGGTATTCTCCCTGATGAAGATCGGCAATTACTCGGCAATTTTTAGTCTCAGAGAATTGCCTGGGGAGTGGAGGGCTGGAGAAGGGCCATAAATGGCTACTCAATTATGTCAGAGACAGGACCAGAACTCAGTTCTTTGGAAGTAGCTTAAGGGAAAAACACTGGATTCAAAGTTAGGAAGACTAGAGTTTGAATCTTGCCTCCGGTGCTTATTAGCTATGTAAATAATTTAATCTCTCTCAGACTCACTTTCCTCATTCATAAAATGGACATAGTAATAAGTACCTACCATGTAGTTTTACTGTAAGGAATAAATTAGATCATGTATGCTAAGTGGTTTGTAAACTTTAAAGAGCTTTTCTTGACCCAGTGGTCTCCTTTATATGAATCACACCACACTAATTCTTATCTCCATTTCACTGAGGCTCAGAGGTGTTAATTGTCCATGATAACACACCTAGAGAGAGTCTGAGACAGGATTTGAATCTAAATATCTCTTGACTTTAAGTCTACTCCTCCCCTTCTCACTTAGCATCTGTATCATCAGGAAGTAATGCCATTGATGAGATCATGTACTCATGGAAAGTAATGAAAGATGTGTTGCTGCAATGACTTTCAGGTTGGAAAGTTAGATTCTTGAAGTTGGGGCCATGTTGGTTTTTTGTTGTCTTCTGCAATGTACCTATTTTGTATTCTACAGAAAATTGTTGATCTACCACATAGACCTTATAAGTGTGTCTTCTTAAATGTCAGTAATTACAAGGAGTTCTAGAATATGGACAGCCACCATGGTTTGTATTCAACTGTCTGCTCTATCCTAGTCAGGAATCATGCAGCATGTGTCATTTCCCTGATTATTTTCCAGGAGTCCTTCACAATATCTTTATAAGCTGACATTCATATTTAATATAAAAAAGCATTTTTCCAAAAAAAAAAAAAAAGGAGAGAGAGACTGAGTTACAAAGCTAAGAGGTAGGTACTGTTTTCCCCAAAGACTAAGGGAGAGCCAGACTGGGAATTTAGAACCTCCAGGAAGCATCATGGAATACCTTGGCTAAAGCTGCCAAATCACATAAGAATGTAAGAGTTCTGCATTTCCTTCCCTTTCCTCCCCTCTTCTCTGTTCCCCTCCCTTCCCTTCCATATCCTACCTGCCAATCAGACTGAAGGAAAGGCAGATAGTTGCCTCTGGTATTCTTTTCAGTAAACCCCTGCAGTAGGTCTGATGTTTAAGCTTCCATTAGCCACATTGAATCTCAAGAATTTAGTTCATGTGAAGCCCTTTCCCCTACCATTATAAAAATGTTTGTGCCAGAGAATTTTCAGTCTGAAAGTGCATTGTACTTTTTTGTGGGGGGTAAAGGCTAGCATCAGTGATTGTTATAAGGGAGCTTCTGGTGATGAAAATCCTCTACCTGTTACAGATTGGCAACTATTCTGCAATTTACAGTCTTTGAGTAGGTGCTTAATTGGTATTTGTTTATGGAATTCTCTTTGTGATACCCTCTTCATGATATTGAAGTGATAGCTGAAAGTGCTTTTTTCCAATCCTCCAATTTTCTTAAAGCACTTCATCAGCATTTTTCCTTGATGTGGACCCATTCATCCATGATCACACTTCTCCACTTGCCACTAATTATGTTCACTCCTGAACTCTGCTACATTGTCTTTTCCTGGGCACTCTGTTTTCCTGTGCAGAAAATATTAGGGACTCAAACGTGAGCCAGTCAGAAATCTTACATCTGCCAAGGTTTTGTTACAAGAGCCCTCCAGATACTCATATTACTCCAGGGAAATTCATCCTAACAGTTTACTGCCCACAATTACTATGGGACTTACTATCTGGATTCCAGAATTTTTGTCCTCCAACTCTGTATTTTTCTCCAGCTTCAGACATCTCCTCATGACTATGTCTTCCCTACCAACTGTCTCACTCTTTCCCTTTTCTGTTTCTGACCATCATCCTTGGAATAAGGGTTCATTAAGTATAGAAAAAATAAGTGTCCTATGCATGCAGCAGACTTCATTGTATGTGCATATCATTTCCTCCTACTTTATTTCCTTTTCCTAGTTGGATGAATTCACTGACTTGTGAGATATTTTCTGCAAGTTGCTTTAGGGAAGTTAAAAAAATCAAATTAAAAAAATATTTTTCAATAAACAAACACATCCATGTTCTCTTCCTCCAACTCTGTTCTTATTAGAAACCAAACCAAACCAAAGTATGCATAACCAAGCAAAACTAATTTCTGCAGTGGCCATATCCAAAAAAATCTATGTCTCAGCCTGTACCCTGAGATCATTGTCTCTCTGTTAGGAGATGAGTAGCATGTTTCATCATGGATTCTTTGGAATCATTATTATCCATTGTGTTAATCAGGGATCTCAAGTGTTAGAGAACTTTAAAGAAGAAAGAATCCCAGTAAAATTCATTGGAAAAAAGCTGTTGGCCAGGGTCAGTAGTCATTTTGTGCAAAGTATTTCCAGGACGTTCTGAATGCCACAAAAAAGATTATGTCACAATAGCAACATCACCAACAATCATAACCATAGCTAAAATTTATATCATACTTTAAAGCTTTCCAGCAGTGTCAAAATTTTAGTTTATTTCATCCTTATAATAACTGTTCAAGGTGAGTAGTATAGTAATTATTTATCTACCTACCCCTTTTTTTTTCAGATGAGGAAAGGGAAGGTCAGAGATCAAGTGACTTGCCAATAGTCACATGCAGAACAAATGCCAGATGTAGGATTTGGGATTATAGGATTAGAAGGGACCTCCTGAGCTAGTCTAACCCATTCCTGAACAAGAATCTTTTCTACAGCATCCCTGACAAGTGACTTCTCAGCTATGACTTGAAAACCTCCAGGAGCTCCTTGAGATTAGGGATGTCTTCTGCCTTTCTTTGTATCCCCAGCACCTAGCACAGTTCTTGGCATACAGTAGATATTTAATAAATGCTTGTTGACTTGACCAAAAGCTTTGCCTCCAGAGACATCCTGTTCCACCTTGGGATAGTTTTGAATTTTGGACTATTCACATCAAGACTGTTAACTTCTGCCCATTTATCCAGTTTCAGCCCTCTGGCCTAAATCTTTCCTTATTCCAAATTCAGTACTTTTCCAAGTACACCTCCCTGGAGAGAGAAGAAAATAGGCTAAATTCACCAAATAGAAGTGGATGTGTGGGGGGTGAGGTGGGGGAGGAGAGTTAGAAGGAAGTGTTGGGAGGACAGTAGTAATTGTCAAAGGAGGGTAATGAAGTAAATCTGTGGCTACCCATCAGCATATGTCAAGTTCATTTAGGGAGTATGCTAGGCCAGAGATAGCAGTAGCAAATGAACTACTATGCCAATAGGAAGTTTCCCTCTTAGGTCAGTCTACTTCCATACCAAGCAGATAGAGAAATCCAATGGGACAACATTGCCCTCTCCAAGAGCGTATGGTCAAGATTATACTATGAAGAAAAGAGAAATTGGATCTATAAAATATTCATAATTATCACTGACTTTCTTCTCCCTCACTCCCTTCATTAATATTTCTCTTCATTATTTCTTTTGAGATTCTAGACCTTTGACTCCTTCATTTTTAATATTTTGTCATAGCTCAATGATGAGCAATGAATATCCCTTCAATTATTTATCTTCTTTTGTTTATGTAAATAATATTTCATAATTGCATTTGTCTTGAGTATGTAGTGATACGCTGGCTCTTAGATATTTTATGTGTTCTTTAGTTGTTTTGAGTGGAATTTATTATTTTTCTCTTAGAAGTAACCTTTCTCTCTCTCTCTTTCTACATATATGTGTATATATATATGTGTGTGTGTGTGTATATATATATACTTACATGTGTATATATCTATCTTTATATAGATATAGTATTCACAAAATCAGCATTTATATACACATGCATTTATAAATATTGATGATTTTTGTCATTTTTTGTGTATGGCTCCTTTACTGAAGCTATTAATTATTTTGATTAGTTCCTTGGTTAATGTTCTGGGGCTATGTAAATGATCAAGTCATCTGTAAATAGGGATGATTAAAACCCTATTTGAGGATATTTATGCTGTTAACTGCATTTTTTGTCTGATTGCAATTGTTAGTATTTCTGGAACTATTTAAAAGGCATTTATTAAGCACCAACATGTGCCAGGCACTGAGTTAGATGCTGTGAATACAAAGAAAGAAAGGAAGAGAAGAAGAAAGGAAGGAAAGAAGAAAGGAAGAAAAAGAAAGATAGAGTTCCAGTCCCCAAGGAGTTTATGTTCTTTCAAGAGAGACAACATGAACTGATAAATAGAGGTGTGTCTAGAATGGTTTTACATATATATACATATTTGTGCTTAATGGTAGCCATCTCTACAGTGGGGGTGTGGGGAAGAAAAGAAGGAAAAAAGTAACATGATAACTTTATTATATATTTAAAAGGAATAGCAACTTGTGAATAATAGATTTTCAGTTTCATTTAAAATCACCTTTTTTCTCCCTATTCCACTATGTTTTGGAAATGCTTGTCTTATTTCTTAAAGTTAAATAAAATTTTAAAAAGATTCAGCATGTCACAAAAATAAATGTAAAGTAGTGGGGGCAGGTGGCATACTGGGGGAGCAGGGAAAGCTTCATGTAGCTGGTGTTTTGAAGAGGACTTGGGATTCCAAGAGGTAAGAGAATTCTAAGCAAATAGGCCAGTTTAGCCAGATCAAAAAGTACATGAAGAGGAGTAATGTTTAACATAAAGCTGGAAACCTAGATTGAAGCCAGGTGGTTAATGACATTAAATGTCAATAAAGGAGTTTGTATTTGATCCTAGAGAAAATAAAGAGCCACTGGAATTTATGGAGCAGAATAGTGACAAGGTCAAACCTATACTTTAGGAATATCTCTTTGTCAGCTGTGTAGAAGGTGGATTAGAGAGGGAAGAGATGGCATAGCAAGAGTCTAATTAGGAGGCCATTTTAATTATCAGTCACTAACAGGTGATAAAGAAATAATAGCAGGGAGAAGGGGCATCTTTACTTTCTCCCCTGTGCTTATTAGGAAATTTTCTAGTGTGTCACCATTACAAAAAAGAATGGTTTTGTTTTACATATTATTGTTTTATATATTTACATATTATTTTATTTAATAAATTTACAATACAAAATTGAAATACAACAAATATTTAATACAATATAAAATTTAAATACAATATATTTTATTATACAATTCATATTATGTATTATATAAATTTACAATACAAAATTTAATACAATACACAATTTTAAAAAATTTTGTATTAAAATGCCCCTTTACCCAGCAATACCACAACTTGCCTAAAGAGATCAAAGGAGGAGAAAAGAGAACCCATATGTCCAGAAAATACTAATACTCTTTCAGTTGGAGTAAATAACTGGAAACAAAGAAGGTCCCAGTAAATTGGGGAGTAGCTGAAAAAATTGTGGTATATAAATATAATGGAAAGTATATGAATATGAATAATTTTCTTATTGCACCACAAAAAAGATAAGAGAGGTAGTTTCAGAGAAAATCGGTTAAGACGTATGAACTGATGCAGAGTGAAATGAGAAGCAGGCGAAGAATTTATAGAATATGTTTGTGCAATTGCAGCACCATTGTAAAGAAAGACAAGTCTGAAAGATTTAAGAACTCAGATGAATGCAATGACCAACCAAACATGACTCCAAAGGCCTAATGATGAGAAATTTTATCTACCTCCAGAAAAAAAGGGTGATAGGCAAGTTACAGAATGAATCATACAGTTTGGGACATGATAAATCTGTGGATCTATTTTGTTTGATTATACTTATTTGTTATGAGTATTATGCTTTTTGGGGGTCTTTTTCACTGAGGGAGGATTATTAGGAGGGAGCAGGGGCCAGTAATAATTTTGCCAATGAAACAAAAAGAAGAAAAAGAAAGAAAAAAAACATTATTGAAGGATTTTAAAATGAAGAGAAGAGAATGAAACTCAGAAGGAAATAAGATGACCATGATAACTTTGAAAGCAATATGCTGAATTTACTCTATTTTTAAAAGCAAATTTTTAATTTAATTTAAAAGCAAATTGTATGTGATAAGAGATATGCAGTTTGAAATATGATCCTTTGTTCTGTTTTGCTTTGGATATGGAAGTATTTGAGATTGAAAGTAAGAGTAAAAAAAATTTAAAGGAAAACCAATTAATGTTTACTTTTAAAAAATTAAGCATAAATGTATGTTTTATTTTTTAAAAGACCTTTTCTGAATCTATTAATATAATCATGTGGCATTGATTTTTCATTTTTTAAATATGATGAATTATGATGTTTTTGTAACTGAACCATCCTGGAACAAATTCAGCTTGTTCATATTGATGATTTTTTTTGTCATATCTTTCTATGGTCTTTTTGTAAGACTTTTACTTAAAATTCCATCTTCATTTGTAATCTTCACCAGTAATATTTATCTCTAGTTTTCTTTCTTTCTTTGTCTTTCTTTGGTAGTATCATAATCACTTTTGTCTCTTAAAAGGAATCCTATGATGCTTTCTTTCTTAATTACTGAGAATATGGATAACACGTATTAATTAAATATTTAACGGAATTCAGCTATGTTAATTGCAACAAAAGTAGGAGGGAACAATTTGTGGGAGGAAACAAATGTGTATTCTTAAAATACAATGCTAAACTTCCAGAAAACAAGCTAGCATACACTTTTCCTCCTATTTAGTTCTGGGTCCAACACGTTGTCCATCCTGTGACTCTCTATAGATGTATAGATTATACATCCAGTGTCTCTCTCTAGTTCTCTCTTTCTTGTCTTATATCTATTATGTTTGTTATCTAATTTGTATATATATATACACACATACAATCCGCTCAAATATCATATATGGCATATTGTACAAGTGCAATAGGTGACATATTAATAGAAATGCAAATACAAGCCATATGTTACACAGTACAATAAATGACATCACACTTTGTAATATGTGTCATATTGTGTAGTCATTATATATAACTTATATGTATGGTGTATTACATGTTTGCAATATATTATATACCTTTATACATAATGTTCTGATAGACTAACTCTTTGCATAGTCTGGGTATTTAGTATTTTGAGGTCTTCCTTTATTTACTTTTTTCCATTTGAATTGTTGGTCTGAGTTATTTTAATTTTCCATGGATCTCATTGAGGAGGCCTGGTAGTTTTACAGGACTTCACACAATCAGCATAGTGTCATCTTCAAATGGTGAAAGGCCTTGTAGTTGTGAGTAACCCAATGGACAAATCAATTTTAGGTATAAGTAATCAGCAATTTATTATTTGCATGCAGTAAATAGACTAAAGGAATGTTTGAAGGATATGAAAGTTTATTGGAGAGGTAATCCCTCTACCAGTGCAACTAATAGCTTTTTTCTAACTTAGTCAATGGGACCTACAAAACATCTGAAGTCATATGACCATGAGACTCTAGGAATATCTATCACTCCTCTGGGAACTTAAATCCTTTGTAAACTTTTTTAATGACCTGCCAGATTTTATGTTCTGTTGACATCGTTGGTGTACATTGATTTAATTATCTTTATGATGATGATTTCCAGATTTATATGTCTACTTGTAGCCTCTTTCCTAAACTCTAATCCTGTATCACTATCTACCTGACATTTCAAAATCGATGCCCTAAAAATACTTCAAACTCAGAATGCCTAAAACAGAATTCATTATCTTTCACCCAAACTCACCCTTCTTTGAAGCTTTTTTATTTCTGTTGAGGGTCCTACCATCATTACAGTTATTGGTTCTCCATGTTTGTTTTCATTCTCATTTCCTCACCCTCCCTCACTCTAGATATCATATGCCAAATCTTACATATTTAGCACAAGATCCCTTTCATTCACACAACCACTACTTTTACTCAGGCCTCATCATCTCTCACCTGGTCTATTGCCGTAGCCTCCTAATGGGGCTGTCTCAAGTCTCTCTCCACTCCAGTCCATTTTCCATAGCTGTCAAAGGGATTCCGTAGTAATCAATTAATTCTAGTGAATCCCTATTAGCCTTAGAATAAAATATAATTTTATCAGTTTGGTCATCTCATTATATCATTGAAAGCCCATTGGAAAAAACTTTCTGTCTGAAAGAAGATGATATTGCCTGTAGACCAAAGCATGCAAAGGATCTGCCTCTGTGTGTGTGTGTGTGTGCGTGCGTGCATGCGTGCGTGCAGTGGTAAATCTGAATTTTTCTCGTGACTCTTCACTATGGAAATTCACGGTCCTTGATCCTTGCCAAGTGAGACCAATACTGATATTTACATAGCCCTTTAAAACTTGTAAAGCATCATCTGCCTTTTATCTTATTTTATTTTTACAACAACTAGGTGGTTCTAATGATTCTTAGAATGTATGTTACTTATGAGCAGGTATTATTTACTTAATTTTACTTATATTCGCAGTGCCTGGTAACATTAGAGGCAATAAATAAATACTTGATTGATAGTGAAAATGTCCTGGATTGGATAATTGTAGAGCAAATTCTTTTCATAGTAGATGGTCCAGTCGAAAGAATTAGCCCATGGAGTTGAGTGACTTTTGGCAATATTAGTCTTCTAATCATTTATGTATTATCAACCATCTCTCTTAAGTTTCATGCCCTTACTACTAATTGAACACTTTTAGTTGGATGGATGTTATTTTCCTAGTGAAACTGATGGGATTCATTTTTTTCCTGCATCAAAACTCTTGTAAACAAAGATTAATAATTAGGAAACTGATCCGAAATCAGAAATGCAGTATCTTATTCCAGTATATATAACATATTTATTAGATTTATAATATATTTATTTGACTCTGGAAGAAAGTGAATAATGAGTTATTTTTCTATGGTTCTACTCCCCTAATAATTACATCTTGGAAACCACATAAAACCAGTAAATGACTCATTTCTTTTTATAGATGGTTTCAGAAGTTCCTATTTATTTTCCTCTATTCACGCTACAAGAAATAACCCTATTGGACCATAGAGTGTGCGGTTGTTTTCCAATGGATTTATGTGAAGTGAGAATTCAATGTGGGAAATGACTTTGTAACATTATAGATTACATAAGGATAGAGAAGATAATGAAGCTTTGGTGGGGGCCTTATGTTGTATTCTTTGTTTTGTTTTTTCTTACTAATGGGCCACTTATTTTACCTGAAATGTGCAGTGATACATCATCCAAGTGATACATCAAACTAGTGCCAGTGTGCATCTTTCAAGTAAAAAATAGCGTATAAGATCCATTATTCTCATTTTTAATATATTATGATCACTTAAAAAATGCATTAAGCCTACCATGCACAGTATCTGCTATCTTTGCCTTGCATTGAAGGGTAAATGCCAACTGAATATTAGATTTAATAGCAAGCTGAAAATATAATTATGTCTCACATTTACATAGTTCTTTAAGGTTTGCAAAGTGCTGTCCTCACAACAGCCCTGTGAATTAGGTAGTTCAAGTGTTACTGACCCCATTTTGTGGTTGAAAAAACTGAGACTCAGAGTGACTAAGCGAGTTGTCAATGGTTGTACAGAGAGGAAGAGCCAGAGCTGAGATCCAAATCCAGCTCTCTTATGATTCGCCACTCTTTCCATTATGCCTCTTTGATTTTTATCTTTTTTTGGACATTTTTAGAGTTCTTGTTCAGTTCTGGATCTTTTACCCTTTAATGTGTTGCTTTGATCCAACCCATTGTGAGTTTGGATGGCACAGTTTGTGTGTGGGGAGTGAAAGGTCTAAGAAGACTCAGAAAGTAGAAAGGGCCTTAAAAGCCCCCCCAAAAGGGTTTTATTTTTGGTCCTGTATGTGAAGGGTGCCACTGGAGATTATTGAAGAGAGGGTGACATGATCCAACCTACAGTTTAGGAAGGTCCCTTTGACAGCTAAACGAAGGATTGACTAGAGAAGAGAGAGAGTTCAGGGAAGGAGGCCGGCCAACCAGCAGACTATTGTGATTGTCCAAGCATCAGGTGATGAGGGCCTGGACCAGGGTGATGTTAGTGTCAGAAGACAGACAGGGGCATATACAAGAGATGTTAAAAAGAGGAACAATACAACTCGACAAGAGATTTGATATGGGATGTATGAGAGAAGGAATAGTTAAGGATAGAACCTAGAGACTGGGAAGATAGTGTGTCCTGGACAGGAATGAGGAAAACAGAAAGAGGAGAGGTTTAGAGGGGGTGGGTTGGGGATAATAACTTTAGTTTTATACATGTTGAATTCAAAATGCCTAAAAGTCATCCAGTTTGAGATTTGCAATAGGAAGTTAATAGAATGGTTATTATTGAGGGGGAAGGAAGTAGATTTCTTGCCTAAAATTTTACTGTATAGAGGTAAGTTAAAACAGCAGGGTATGTTCAGCCTGGAGCAGAGAAGATTTAGGATGGGCATGATAACTATATTCAAGTATTTGAAGTATTGGTTTGTGGATGAAAGATTGA
>CM053595.1:240352609-240369143 GCA_028646575.1 Pseudocheirus occidentalis
CAAGATGAGGTCAGACTCCAGTAATGAGTGATTAAGGTTGGGAAGTTGCTGGAGGCTACCTGGAGACCATAGACAATGGTGGGCCAGGCCAGTTCAAGGGTGGGAAACTATTGGAACAAAGGGGACTAAAGACTTGGGCAGAGCCACAACTTAAGGCTCATAACCTCAGGCAAATGTCTTCCCTGGGAAGGTTTACTTTTCCAGAACCAGTACCTCAAAGAATCAAGGAAAGCTCAAAAAAGGGGTGGGGTGGGGTCCCAGAGCCTACACCTCATCAGGGAGGGTCTTCAGGAAGAGTCAAATAAGGTCATACTCCAATAATGAGATTTGAGAGGGTCTTCAAGAGGAGTCAAATGAGGTCAAACTCCAATAATGAGAAATTAAGAGTGGGAAATAGCTGGAGACTACCTGGAGATGAGAAAATGGAGGGTTTCAGAGGATCAAGTGTGGGAAGTAGCTGGACAAAGGAGAGCTAGGGTAGTAACAGAGATTTGGGCCTAGCTATAATGAAAAGTTTATGGCCTCAGGTAAATGCCTCATCAAATGGGAAGATTCAAGGAGAGGTCAAGGGGGTTCCCAGAGCCTGTACCTCATCATTTGGGACCCCAAAATACCAACACACCAGGTCCTGCTGAATGAATTCAACTCAAGACTTCTCTCAGCCAAAGCAAAATAAGGTTTATTAAAGATTCACCATAATGGAAGAATTCTTAAGGGGGCTAAGTATTTGTGAAGCTTGTAATGGACAAGAGGGCCAGAACAATCTGACACAGACTGAGTCTGCTCTAGATTGAATCTCAGCACCTTCCTTCATGGTGAGAAGATGCATCCTATATACAAAAAGACTGTGGGAGGGATCTAGGGGTGCTCTAGAGGAAGGGTTTGAGGAGGTTCTTGAGGAAGAGTCTAAGGAGGATCTTGAGGGGACTGAAGTCCAACTCCTTCATGGTGAGAAGATGCATCCTATATACAAAAAGACTGTGGGAGGGATCTAGGGGTGCTCTAGAGGAAGGGTTTGAGGAGGTTCTTGAGGAAGAGTCTAAGGAGGATCTTGAGGGGACTGAAGTCCAACTCCAGTAATAAGATTAAGGATGAGAAACAGCTGAAGGCTACCTGGAGATGACAGACAATGGAGGGCTAGTGGAGGTTAAGAGCAACAGATTTGGGCATAACAATAATGAAAGGTTTATGGCCTCAGGCAAATGCCTCATCAAATGAGAAGATTCACTCAGAGTTCAAGCCTATACCCCATCAGTGGGAGCTGATCTAAAATCAGTGACAAGATCCCTTCCAATTGTATAATTCTTTGATTCTTGTGAATCCAACCCCAAATATCTCTTTTGAAATTATACAGTTGGGGCAGCAAGGTGGTACAGTAGATAGAGTTAGGAAGATCCAAGTTCTAATTTGGCCTCACATACTTAGTAGTTATGTGACCCTAGGTAAATCACTTACCCCCCTCCCCATTACCTAAAAACCCCAACCCTGAAATCTTACCCTTTACTGCCTAGGATGTAGCAATTAACCTAATTCCCCAACAACTCTTCTACTAGTATTTGTATTGTTATTTAAAGTTTCATGAGCTCTTGGCTCAGCACTCTAACAGGATTACAAAGCCCTGGAGGGGAGGGTTTGTTCTTCTATTGTTTTCTATCTCCCTCTCTGCTTTAACTAGCTCAGTGTCTAGAGCAAAGTAAGTGCTCAGTAAATATTTGGTGATTTAATTTGATGTTGAAAGATTCCTTTTTTCTTTCTCCTCAATACCTCTCCAACTAACTTTAAAATCTCAAATTTTCAAGATCTTGATGAGGTTTGGGTTAGGAGTGTTTAGAGACCCCTAAAATGTCAACACACCGGGTCCTGCTGAATTAATTCGACTCAAATCTTCCCTCAGCCAAAGAAAAGCAAAGTTTATTAAAAATCAGTCATATTAGGTAGACTCTTAAAGAGCCTCAGCGTCTGTAAGGCTTGTATTAGACACGGAGCAAGTCTGCGCTAGAAAATTCTATGGTGCTCTCACATACATGGGGGCAAGATGGGTTCTTATATACAGAAAGGTGGGAGGAATCTAGGGGTGGTCTAGAGGAGGAGTTTTGGGAGGGTCTTCAGGAGGAGTCAGATGAGGTCAGACTCCAGTAATGACTTTGGGGAGGGTGTTCCAGAGGGGTTAATGAGGTCAGGCTCCAGTAAATGAGTGAAGTTACTGAAGGCTACTTGGAAATGGAAGACAATGGTGGGTTAGGCCAGTTCAAAGGTGTAACAGTTGATTTGAGTATAGATATTTTGATAGGCTCAAGGGTAGGAAGCAGATGCACCCTGGAGGGGTAGACTAATAAGAGTAAGAGATTTGGGCCTAACTGTAATGAAAGGCTTACAGACTCAGGCAAATGCCACATCAAGTGGGAAGATTCAATCATAGTTCAAGGAGTTTTCCCAGAACCTGAACCTCAACAATCCGATTCTGGATTCCAACTGCTTTATTCAAGGCACTCCATGATTAATCAATATCTAAGGAGATATATTTAATTGTCTCTTCACCTGTTAGTACTTAGGTATTATAATCTCATGATGCCACCCATACAGAAGAAAGCTAAAAAATCCAGACTACGATTTAATCATAGGGTTCACACTGTACCAAATATCCAGTTACTGAGAAACAGAGAATCAACAAAATGTTTTAGTCTTTCCCAGTCATCTGCTACTGTGTGTGCTGAAATAAGCCAAATTTCATGTAGGCTCATGATACCCTAGTTTCTCTAATTCATTTAACAGCTTCACTAGAAAATTCATTTCCCTAAGTCACAGATACTTTGGAGAGACCTATAAAAGGCTGGTTTGTCTCCTCAAAGTAAAAAACAAAACAAAACAAAAAAACAAAAAAACAGCCTTACAAGTGAAGCCAGGTAACATACAAAATCCAGGAAAAACCAACACAAGAATGATGTGATTTGTTGTCAATACCAATTGTTTTTGTTGTCAATATTGCTGATTTTTTTTTATATTGGTACAAATACATTTTGTTGTCAATACCAATTAAATTCAACACATAAACAATTGTTCATTTTGCTTTAGCTATTTAGACTAGGACTTTGATCCAGCTATTGCCTACCCTACTCCCAGAACTCATTGACATAGTAGCCTTAATGGACTAGACTTGTGATTTTATTAATAGAGTTATAGGTATATATAATATGAAATTTAAGTAGGAAAACATTATTCCACAGTAGAGTAATGAAATTTAAAAGCCCTGGATTAGAGTTGCAGCTATGTCATCTACTAGGTAAGTAACTTTGCATCAGTTATTTAACAAGCCATGGAATCAAAGACAGAGCTACAAAGGACCTTGCTGTTCAATCATCTCTGACTCTTTATGACCCCATTTGGAGTTTTCTTGGCAAAGATACTGGACTAGTTTGTCATTTCCTTCTCCAGCTCATTTTACAGATGAGGAAACTAAGGCAAATAGGATTCACACAGCCCATGGTTTCACAGCTAGTAAGTGTCCTGACACTAGATTTGAACTCATCAAAATGAGTCTTCTGGATTCCAAGTCCAGTGATCTATCCACTCCACCACCTATCTTAGGTAATACTTACTGATTAAATAAATGACAATAGAGAGTCATAAAGCTAGTATGAGTCTCCAAGGTAGGATTTGAATTTAGCATTTCTTGACTTCAAGTTTGGTGCCCCATCAACTATACCATGATGAATGTTCTCTCATCTATTAAATGAGAACAGTAATCTATACATTAAGGGCAGCTAGGTGGCACAGTGGATAGAGTGCCAGACCTAGAATCAATAAGATTGAGTTCAAATTCAGTCTAGAGATTTACTAGCTGTGTGACCCTGGGTAAGTCACTTAACCCAGTTTGTTTCAATATCCTCATCTTTGCCAAGAAAACCCCAAATTGGATGACTAAGAGTTGGACACAACTGGAACAACTCAAAAACAACAACAAATTACCTACTTCATAGGACTACAATAAAAAAAGGACTTGGGCAAAGCCAGACTTATTCCAATGGAGATTCTAAATCTCCTAATTGTTTAGGTTATTGCATGTGGAAATACACATTGAATTTTTGATATAATCAATTTTTCTATTGGTGTTAGTTCTCAAATGACTTCAGGGCCAAGACTTTAGAATAATTGTAGAGGGATAAAAAAAAAAAGCAGTGAGAAATATGAAGGGTTGTATTTATGTAATTTAGGCAAAGGGAAAACATTAGATTGTTTTTACCGTTAAAACTTTACTATTAAAATAAAAATACTCTTTCATATTCTCCTAGTTCATTGCCATGCATACTGGGCACTCAGTAAATAGTTTTTAGCTATAAAATTAATTTCCCGGTACAAGCCTCTCCAAGTTTCTAGAAACTTGACTTTGTGATAATACACAATGATCAGAGAACTAACCCTATCTATTTCACAGCAATCCTGGAAGAATCCATTGGAGATTCTTAAAGTTCCCCCATCAGAATAATGGTACTTATGAACCCAATTATATAAAAATTATGTAAAAATTTAATTCTGACATTTCTAAGAAATAATGTAATTTCAACTGGGTCCTGTTTATAATCCCAGAACTTTCACTGATTTGCTGGAAGATGTTAAACAACTCATTTATGTCTTTTTTTGTGTTTCCAACACTGAAAACTGAGAATAACCCCTGCCTATTCAGTCTCCCAAGATGAGAATTATGGGGTGCTTGGGTGCCGATGCTTGAACTTCAGTTTGCAAAATCCATTTGCAAAATCACATTTCTCCCTAGCCTCAAATCATTATTATCTCTGCCTGCTTCTCCCCCTGCCAGTTCTCTGCCTAGCAACCACTGATGCTCAAGCCACAACCAAATGTTTATCTCCCCTTGGTACAATAACAAGCCACACCTAGATTATCTATAAGTAACTCCCTAGGTCATTATATACATCCTGAATCCCTCATTAGCTTGGGACATTTGTATACTCCCAACATCCATCTTGTCAAACATGACTTTGATGTGTGGCAGCTTGGTCAACCCTGACTGCTAGCTGACTTAGTGATGTTTCAAGCCTAAAACTACACCTCCAGGCCACCCCCCCCCCCTTGGGGCTATTTCCCAGTGAATTCTGAGCAATACACCCCACCAGGAGATATTAAAAGTACAGGTTCCTTTAAGAATTTGCCACTCCTTAACTCCTCCCTAATTCCACCCTGACTCACCTCATTAGCATACTTGGCACAGGTTTTACTATAGTTATTCTATATAAACTAAACTATACCCCCTCTAAGGTTGCAGGTTCCCTAAGAACTCTTGTCTGCTGTATAACATAACAATAAATCTTTGTTACCTTGACTTAGAGAATGCTTGAGTCCATAAATTCATTCCAGACTGCTTCCCAGGGTCTCTGGTTTTGGGGGTTCCTGTACTACCTGAACCCTTGACCCCCATATCAAGAGGATGAGCTGTCATTCCTGACACCTAGTTCTTACAAAAAAAAAAGTGTACCCTTCTGTAATGCTTCAAGTTAAGAGAGGAAGGAAAATGCTGAGACACTGGTACCTTTATACCTTCCTATAAAAGGAAGGACCAGATCATAATAACTAAGGTCCCTGTGAAGGATGGAGCATTTTTTGTGAATCTTGGGGGTGATTTGGATGCTAGCATAAGTTTTCTTTTTCTGAATAATAGGCAAAACTGTAAAAGCTATTAAGGTATCTCTCCCATCTCATCCCATCCCCTTGGTTGAGAAAGGGATAATTTATTCCATGCATGGACATACTTAATCTATCAGTTAATAAACATTTATTATGAGCCAGGCACTATGCTAAGTGCTGGGGCAAATGATAGTTCCTACCCTCAAGGAGCTTACATTCTAATGGGAGAGACAACCTGCAAACAAATATACACAAATCAAACTATAAGTGGGCTGGCTAAATGGGAAATAATTAACAGAGAAAAGGCACTAGAATTGAGGGGTTTGAGAAGGTTTCCTGTAGAAGGTGGGATTTTAATTGGGACTTGAAGGAAGCCAGGGAGGTCATCAGGCAGAGTGGAGGAAAAATAACATTCTAGTCATAAGAGACAGCAGAGAAAATTCCGAGGTAAGTAATGGATTATCTTGCTCATGGAACAGCCAGGAGACCAGTTTCATTGGATCAAAGAGTATGTAATGGGGCATAAGGTGTAAAGAGACTGTAAAGGTGTATTTGAACCCGGAGGCAATAGGAAGCTGAGTCAAACTGTGCTTTTAGAAAATCACTTTAGTAACTTGAATGGAGCCATAGGGAGAGAATTAAGGCAGGGAGAGAATTAAGGCAGGCAGACCCACTACTGCACCACTGCTGCAATTATCTAGGCATGAGATGGTCAGGCCCTAGTGTCAGAGGAGAGAATGGGGCATACTCTACACAGGTAAAAATCAACAAGCCTTGGAAACAAATTGGGGGGGGGGGGGAGGGGGGGGTTGAGAGATAGTGAGGAGTCTACAATGCTTCCTAGGCTGGGAGCCTGAGAGCAGTTGGGAGATCCCACTTCACAATCCCTCCAAAGGCTAGAGATTAGACAGGAAAGGGGATTCCAAGAGCAATTAAAAGGCTTCCTGATTAGTTAATGTTAATTTGGAATTATAAAATTGACAGGTTCTATTTAAGGCAATGGTCTGCAAACCTTTCTGATCTTGTACACCTATCAGTAAAACATTTTGGAGCACATCTCCTTCAATATGTGAATATTTACTCACTTTCAAATTATGTGTGTGCTACCATACTAATTATTATGCTTATTAAAATGCAAAAAAAAATTTAATGACATAATATTTGACCCTAGAATCAATGGGGAGTGAAGAGAAGTTTTTGAGTGAGAGAATTATATAATCAGCCTGGAGTTTGAGGGAAATCATTTCTTGAGAATGGAGAGACTTGAGGCTGGAAGACCAGTTAGAATAGTGGTTCTCAACTTTCCTAATGCCTCAACCCTTTAATATTCGTATGTGGGTGGACCCACCTGGAGACGGATAGAGGAATGGTGTCTCAGTTCCTAAGACCATTGGAAATATGTGTTTTGTGATGGTCTTAGGCAACCCCCAAAGGGGTCATGACCCATAGGTTGAGAACCGCTGAGTTAGAAGGATATACCAACAGTCTATATAAGAACTAATAAAGTTTTAACTAGATTGGTGACTGTGTGGAAAGGAGAAGGTATATTCTAAACATGTTGCAAAGATTAAAAACAAGAAAATTTGACAACTGACTGAAGATATGGGGTGAGTAAGAGTTAGGAATCAGGGATAAAACTGAGGGAGCTATATAAACTCCCAGAGTGTACATATGAGAGCCCATAAGGTTGGTGGTACTCTTCACTCTTCGTTTGGAAGAAGGGTAAGAGTGGGAGGGAAGGCAATGAGTTCTGTTTTGGACATGGTGACTTTGAGATGCCTTTAGGACATCTAGTTGGGAATTTTCCCCACAACAGCTTATACCAGCTTATTGGTACTGGGGAACAGCTCATTTTGAACTGCCCTGAGGACTGGTACACAAAGGAGCAGGATGGCAACCTGTACAAAGAAGGGAGGAAGCTCAATGCGGGAGCTGATGGGATAAGGGTAGGAGTGATTGAGTTGTTTCTCATAGAGAAGGTAGGATGTAATTCATCTTTCCACCCTCTCATTGGATGATGACAATACCCTTTGGGTATTTCATCTAGCCTCCACTTCAGAGAGAGCTGGTCTAAAGTCTTCAGATAGCCAAATCCCAAATCAATGAAAGTTTTCAGCAAACAAGAGCAACAACTTTATTTTGAGGGTCTGTGAGAATACTAGAACAAAAGGAATATCCTGGACATAGAAATGGAAAGACAGTCAGAAAGCTGAGATAGCTTAGGATATGTTTACAGACTTGATTGCTATTCAGCTTGTATTGGCATGGAGAAGGCAGAGTGGATAGAAAGTTGGATTTGGAGTCAGGAAGACCTGGGTTTTAATCCTGCCTCAGACCCTGGGCAAGTCATTTAAATGTGCCTCAGTTTCCTCATCTGTAAAATGATGTAATAATAGTACCAACCTCACAGGACTGCTGTGAAGATCAAATGAGGTAACATGCCCTATGTAAATGCTAGCTATCATTATTGTTACATTTTTAGCATACACTTTTGATTTATTCTTGTACATTATTTCTTAATTTTATATACTCTTTCTCGTTTTGAACAAACCCTAACAAACACAATTTTTACTCTGGAGCTGAAATAAATTAATACTATACTATTCTATTAATAAACTAATTAATAATTTGTGATCCATTCTTTTCCTCTTATTTCTCTTAAGACTCAACTCTTGAAAGTGTCAGACAGTTTTAGAAGGGTATAACAGTAGGTATTCTACTCCTAGGCCTCAAACACATGCTGTATAACTAAGTTTGGCAGGGTGCCAAATTAGGTTTCAATTAGGAGACCTATTTTCTGTTTAGTACAGGGATGGGGAACCTGAGCCCTCCAGGCTACATGTGGCCTTCTAGGTCCTGAAGTATGGCCCTTCCACTGAATCCAAACTTAACAGAACAAATCCTTTTAATAAAAAGATTTGTTCTGTAAAAGTTGAACTCAATCAAAAGGTCACACTCAAGGATCTATAAGGTCACATGTGGCATCAAGGCTGTTGCAGGTTCCTCATCCCTGGTTTAGAGAAACAAAATCCAGTTTGGGGAGCCCTTACTCTGGGGGGAGAAATCCCTGTCCTTGATCTCCTCCATTAGAGTTTAGGGTGACCCAGCTCATGAAGGAGAAAACTAGCCAGAGAAGTCCCATTGGAAATGGCTTCCCCTTGCCCAGATGCTTTGAGGCTGCTGAGATTCTTGATCAAACTGAGTTCTCAGCAAGAGGAGCTGAAGACTTTAAACCACTTCTTCATTAAATGTCCAACAATAAAGGTTGAGTTTCACTTGTCAGGAGAGTTCCCTGCCAGAAGGTACACATCTGATTTATAGCATTTCAGAGCCTTCCTCGGTGTCTTAGCCTTTCGTTGGTTACCAAGAGAAATCACTGACCGTCAATTTACTGATTATTAGCTAGCCTAATTAATACATTGCTAATTACCTGGAAACTCTATCTCTTGATGGTTTTATTCACAACAGAGCATGAACCAGATGGGAAAGAAAGGAAAGCATATTATTAGATGATATATAAAAAGATATTCAAAGATTATGTATAGCAACCCATCATTGAACAGACAAGTTGGCTCAAGCACTAAAAGGTTTTGCTCAGGCTCCCCAGCCATGGAGACTAGTGCAGGCAAACTTAAAGCAAAAAAGACGTCCAGGGATAGGGATAAGGGTCAGAGGACTGGATGAATTCAAAGAAGGAAGGATTCCATGGCCCACAACCCAAGGCAGAACTTCTATGATCCTTTCTCTTTGTAAATTTCTTTGATGATAAGGAAGTGTTTTCAAAGGAAAGGACAGTAGAATAAAACATGTCATCATCTATTCACTACACTTGCTGAAGGATATTTTCATAAGTGGAATGCAAATTGATGAACCCAATTCTAATGTAAACAAAGAAACCAAAATGATATACACCTCTCAAAATTATTTTCAAATACTCACATTATAGTTTAGAAATCAATTTGGGTTATCAATTGGCTCCACAAAAGAAACGCTTCCTAGAATGGTTAATTCATTTCATTAATGCCACAGTGAGAATTAGTTTTATGGAATGTAATCTAGAGTTTAAACTGGGAATATTTTGTTCCTCTCAGAGGCAGGATTAGCAGGAGAGATTTGGAGAGGCATTCCTTTTTATGGTTGCTGCAAGAAGAGGACACAGGATCCAGACTTTCCACAGGACAAATTCCTGGACAGATAAAGAAAAGTCATTGGGAAGCAGCAGACATGTAGCAGACTGCCAATGTCCTCTCTCCTCACTGGAAAGACTATCTCTGCATCCACTCTCCAAAATGCTCATACCACACACAACAGTAATTACTTGAATCATTTTTTCCTACTCTCCTAGAGAGTTTTATGCAAATACTCTAGGTTGGAACCCAGAGTTACACATATATTATTTTGCTTCTAATAACTAGATGAGAATTCTGCACTAGAAAATGATGTTTAATTGGAAAAGGAGGAATAATTTTAAGACTCAAGGTGGTTCTCAGTTGGGCAGGCCGAGACTGAGGTACAACGATGGGTGATTTAGAGCAATCAGGGCACTAAGCAGTGGGTTATTATAATCAAACAAGTATTATTAGCAAAGGAACTTTTTTTTTTGTTTTAAAGAATTAAAAATGATTCAACTGTAATGTGTTAGTTTATTTCCTTGTATAAATAAAAGCTGGAATATAACTGAATAATTTTCTAACAAAAGGTGGTTTTAAAAATTTTACTTTTAGTTTTATGGGCTTTTTTTTTGGAGGGGAGAAGGCAAGGCAGTTGGGGTTAAGTGACTTGCCCAAGGTCACACAGGTAGTGTGTCAAGTGTCTGAGGCCAGATTTGAACTCAGGTCCTCCTGACTCCAGGGTCAGTGCTCTATTCACTTCACCAACTAGCCGTCCAGCTTTCAGGCTATCGCAGATTTCCAGTGGCCCACATTTGTCATGTGACCCCGGCAACCAACCATCATCAGTCTGTCTCCAGTCTAATCGATCTAGGGCCCAAAGACATTTGAAAGTAGAGGGTGGCTAGGTGGCACAGTGAATGGAGCACCAACCCTGGAGTCAGGAGGACTTGAGTTCAAATCCAACCTCTGTAAAGCCAAGCATGAGCAGTTTTCCAGAGGACTGCTGCTGTGAACAGCTTTCAATGTTCTGATAGTGAACCCTCTATTTAGTCAGTAACAAACTAAGACAAAACATTAACAGAAATCAAAGTACAGCATTCAGAATGTTATGGCACAACAACTTATCACTAAGATGGCCACATAGTTTTCACCAAAGGGGTCACATAGTTTTAGGCAAAAGATAACATTCATTTAGTAAGTCCTTCATTTAGTAAGTCCTTAATTTAATCACCCTTAAGGAGGCAAGCCTCCTTAACTGACACAAAGTACAAAGGTTAAAGTCCTCCACTCCTAGTTCACATTGTCTTAATCTCTTCAATCAAAAAGTCCTCTTTCTTCTTGATTGGAGATTAGTTTCCAATCATCCTTAATTAGTACATCCTTAACTCAATCATCTAAATGTAAGGGTCAAAGTTTTCCACCCCTAGTAAATCATGATCTTCTCAGTTTGCATTAAATACCCAAGGTGAAGTCTTTTCATCTTGACTCAAGGCTGGCTCTCTGCTTCCATGTTTCTCCTTCCATGATCCCAGCTCCTGCCAGCTCTTTGCTGTAACTCCTTGTCCAGTTCCTGTTCCATACTGCAGCTCACAGTGTCGAATCCACCTCAAGTCCTTCACAGTTTCTGTTCCTGAGAAGACAAAGCTTAACAAAGCCATAATAACATTCATGCACATTTCTGGCATGCTCATCAATTCATTTTCTGCCTGTGAAATCAACATAGACCCAACAACAACATCTGAGGAATCAACACAAATTATTAGTATGGTTTCAGGACCTCTGAAATTGTCAGCAAGACCCTCCTTCAGGATTTTTGTAAACATACAACGCAAAAATCCTTTCAGGGCTTCTGAACCAGCAACAAGGTCCCACAGCTTCTGTAATAACAGCAACATCCTCTATCAGCAGACAAATCTGACAAAGTAACATCAAAACAGACAGACAAGGTACTGGCACCACAGTCGTGCTTCTTCCCAGTTCTCCTCTTTTCTCATTTCTCAGAAGTTCTCAATTTGGTTCTCAGAAGAAGTTCTCAGAAGTTCTGGCACCACAAGTTCTGTTCTTCATTCTGTTCTCAATTTGAAGTGGTTCTCAGGATCCTGGCAGTTGTCTCTCCGTCTATCTGTCTGTCTGTCTGTCTGTCTGTCTCTGTCTCTGTCTCTGTCTCTCTCAGCATTTCTCATCCCAGCAGTTCTCTCTTTCTCTCCAGCAGTAGCTACTCTGCCTCTACAATAATCACTCCCAGAAGTTCTGGCTCTCTAGCCAGATAAATAAAAAGCTCTAGTCTAGATGCTGCCCAAAAAACACCATCAACAGAGATAATCAGCCTAAATAATTCAGAAGTCCTTTCTTAGAGGGTTTTTCAACTTGTATTTCTCATCTACTCTACTTCATTTTAAAGAGACAAAAACCTCAAAGAGAAGCAACCTATGTTTCTCACTAATGAATTTGCATATATCTGAAATCATGCTTTGTATGTATATTTGCTTAAATATACCTTTAAAATTATTCTCCAGGTGTTGCATACCATTTTCCAAACTCCTTTAAAGCAAAACCTTTTCTGTTACTTCTTACAGAGGGCTGTGCTCCAGATGGCTTTCAATACCAGTTCTTTGAATGAATGAATGAATGCTGAGATTCAGAATGCTATCTGTTCTCCAGTTCTTGACCTCCTTTCCTCATCACAACAAAAATAAGCATAAGTCTTGTGCTAAGGGAATATTTTGAAGTATTGAACAGAAAATGGAGGTAAATCACTGTCTCTGAACCACAGGGGTAAAAGAGCTAACATGAGGGGCAGCTAAATGGCGCAGTGAGTAGAGAATCAGCCCTGGAGTCAGGAGGACCTGAGTTCAAATCTGGACTCAGACACTTAACACAGTTACTAGTCATGTGACCTTGGGCAAGTCACTTAACTCCAATTGCCCTTCCAAAAAAAATAGCAAAAAAAAGCTAACATGAATCTCTGGAAAATTTTCTCCTGAAGATACCTAAATTCTCCCTATTCCTTCTAAAAAAGTTTTACCTCAGGCTGTAAGTAGCTCTGAACTGAGCAGAAAAAAAAAAGCCAGTGAATACATGAAAACATAAACAAAACTCTAAAAATCATTAAGCATGAGTATGTATTTTAAAATCTATTTCAGGGTTAAAATTAGTTGTCTCTTCATTGGCTTTGTTGTTGTTATTTTCAAAGAAATAGTCATCATTTTCCAAAGCCAAAGAATAAAATAGATGTCATTTAAGTAAATGCAACAATTTCCTTCTTGTGGTTGCACTTGTGAGTGCATTTTGTCATATTACCTATGAATGCACAATGAAGGAAATCGGTAATAGGTTTGTTTTTTGTTATTTTTTAAAGAAGGCAAAAACTACCACAATTTGGTTTTCCAATTCAATGGGTGATGTATCTTTTTATACATTTTGGATGCTCATATATAAGGTTTATTTCTCCTTTTTTGCTGCAATCGTATTATTTCAGCAACAAATTATTTTAAAATCATATCAAGTAAATGTTATTAATTTACCATCAACAAAAATAAAATTCACCTTAGTCTGGGCTAAAATTTCCCTTGTCACTACTTTAATTGACAAAAATTTTTATTAAGAAAACTACAAGGTTCTAAAAGATCCATAAAGATAAATAATACATAGTCCTTAAGAAATCTACAATCTAGTAGGGAATGAACAAATTTTTATATAAATAAATGTGAGAAATATATGAAAATAAAAGTTAAGTGCTAAAGGAGAAGATAATACCTATAATTTGTATATTATTCAAGCTGACACAAAAATAATGTCATTTAATCCTCTCAATAACCCTTTCAAATAGGTAGAGAAGCTTTTGTGGATAAGGAAACTAAGGTTTTATGGGAGGTTCAGGTGTAGAAAGGGGTTACTAAGCAAATAATGTAAACAAGTAGGGCATAGTTGGGCTGCTTAAGAACAAACTGATCTAGTAGTAGCCACCTAAATACAAATATTAAAAAGTGTCCATTTAAATAGTTTTAAATCTGTTTAGCTAAATAGGCTGGATATTAAAAACTATTAGGCAAAAATCTAGCCATAGAGGAGTCAGTAAAATGGAAAATACACAGGCTGAAGAGTCAGATGACTGGATTCCAGTCCTAATGCTGACATATACTCCCTGCATGACCTTGGATAAGTCATTAAACTCTCCTAGAGATAGGGGAGGCTAGTCTATTACTATCTGTAATGGTAATGGAATTTAAAGATCCCCTTGCATTGGCTTGATTTTGGAGTTGTGTTAGAATTCAAAGACAGGCCCAAGCAGAGGAGGCAGAAGAACTTTTGGGGAACAATATCATGGAATCAGAGACAGAGGAGAATTGCTGGGGGGAGGAGGGGGGAAGAATTGTTGAGAGACTGATGAGGGCCAGTTGGAGCTGCCCAGGACTTTTGAGAGCTGCCAAGAACTGAGGAGGCATGACTGTGGTACTGGTATTTTTTTTCTGTCTGTTTGATGTTGTTTCACCAGATTTGTCTGCTGGCGAAAGACAATGCTGTTGTTGCAGAGGTCCTGGAACCTTGCTGTTGGTTCAGAAGCCCTGAAGAAGGATTTTCTTGTTGTATGTTTACAGAAATCCTGGAAGAGGGTCTTGCTGATGTTTTCAGGGGTCCTGAGACTGTTCTGCAGGCAGAGAGTGAATTGATGAGAACACTGGCAATGTATCTTGTGGCTTTGTTGAGCTTTGTCTCCCCAGGAACAGAACTTGCTGAGAACATGCCTTGGGTCAAGATGAAGAAATGAAGCCTTGGGTGTTGAATGCTGTGATGATATCTTAACCTTGTTGTGGCTTAGGGGGTAGATGACCTTTGTGCTCTCCACTGCCCCTTTTGAGAAGGTGTTTGGTGTTAAATGACGATAATTATAATTCAGTTGTGATCCAAGGGTGGGAAACTTTTGACTTTTTGTGCTCTATGACTGACCAAATGAATGTACTTTTTGTTTATGATTGGAAATTAATCTTCATTTGAGAAGAGAGACTTTGACTGACTAAATGAATGTAGGGGCCAGGGGTGGGGTACTTTGACTCTATACTTTGTGACTGAATTGAAATACTTTGTGATTGAATTGAGAACTTGCTAAATGACTGAGTTACTGTATTTTTGCTTTTCTATGTTCTGTGAATGTTTTGCCTTAATTTGTCACTGAATAAATGGAGAGTTACTAGGCTTGTATTCCAAACCTTGGAAGTTGCCTTTGCTTGGCATTACACTGTCCCTGGCACTTCCATCCTCCCAGGCACCCAAGATCATGACCAGAGGTGTCATCCATGACTTCTCACTCAAATTCATCCCACAGATCCAATTTGCAATCAAATCTCACAATACCTCTTATATGTGTCCCTTTCTTTCCACCTCAGGGCTCCCGCATTGATGTAGTCCCTTATCACCTCACACTTAGACAACTACAGAAGCCTTCTAATTGGTCTCCTTGCCTCATGCCTCTCTCCCAATCCAACCTCTGATCAGCATACAAAATGATTTTCACAAAGCACATGTATTTCATGTGACTTCCTTATATAATAAGCTTCAGTAGTTACTTATTATTTCCAGGATCAAATTTGCAGTCATTTAATCTCTTTACAACCTGGCCCTTTCCTACCCTTCCAAGTCTTTAAACACATGACACAACACTTCATACTCCAAGATCCAGCTAAACTGGACAGCTTTCCATCCCTCACATAAGACATTCCAACTCCAGTTTCCAATGATCATGACTCTCTACTAGCTGCCCTCTTTATCAAATTCTCTCCCTCTTCACCTCAGCCTCTCAGTTTTCCTGGCTTCCTTAAAGACTTAGCTCAACTCCTACCCTCTGTAGACCTTTCCAGGTTTCCCCACCTTCTACTATACTTTGCCCTCAGATATTACCATCTATCAGCTCTGTATGTAACTGACTCTGATAGTCCTAATATTCAGGCAGGAGTTACTTCTACCTAACACATGCCCTCTTTATGTAAGAGGCAAAACAAGGATACAGGGGATGTTTAAGTTAAAAAAGCAAACAGATTATACTATAATGCCTGTTGCCAGTCATTTGGCATGTGGATATGGGGATAGCTGGAGAGCAAGCAGATTTTTTTATTTTTTTTGGAACTTCTCTTAAATGTAGTAGGAAGATGAGAAGGAAAAGGTGAAGGAGGAACAGATGAAGGAGGATGAGAAGAAAATGAATGGTAAATGGTGGTAGTATCCATGAATGGTTGTAATGTCAAGCAAAGGCAACTTCCAAAGTTCGGATTACCAGCATAACAAACCCCATTTATTCAGCCAACATTCACAGAACAGGGAAAATCAAAATAGAGTGTAACTCATTCATTTCACAAGGAAGTTCTTAATTCAGTCCAGGTACTAGTCCACCCCTAGATGATACATGTCAAAGTCTCTTCTCAAATGAAGATCAGACTACTCCACCCCTAGGCAGTACATTCTTTTAGTCAGTCAAAGTCTCTTCTCAAAAGGAGAGAATTCTTCTCAAATGGAGATCAGTTTCCAATCATAAACAAAGTACACTCACAAAAAGGCCAAAGGTTTCCCACCCCTGGACTCAAAGTAATTACCATCCATTAACAACAAGCACTTTCTCAAAAGGGAGCAGGAGAGCACAAAAGGCCATCCACCCTTAAGCCATAACAAAGTCAAGATAACATCTCAGGATGGAAAGGCCAAGGAAGGGCCCTTCTTTCATCTTCACTTGAGGTAAGCCCTCAGCAATCTCAGTTCCTGGGGAGACAAGGCTCAACAAAGCCAGTGTTCTCATC